>JAABNY020000136.1:704210-714619 GCA_015164015.2 Brevimyrus niger | reverse complement strand
CCGCAAGACGAGCAAAGGTTTTTAATAAATTTTGACTTGGAAACCGAGCAACACTGTGGATAGTGTGAGGGAGAGGAGAAGAGGAGGGTTATTTTGTAGACAGTTTGTTGATTATCACTTAAAATAATGGAATCACTGCTATCTGTTAGCTCACTGGAATTTTTCTTTTTGTGCGACTTTAACAAGGAACCTATCCAATGACAGCTGCGTGTTTCATTTTTTATTTCGTGTAAATGTGGACATTGAATTTGTTTAACAACAATGCATCGCTGGCACTGCTACGATTCGGATGGTGCTTTTCTACTAAATTTTGATTATACAAGTGACGCATGCCGACTGAGATCGAGCGTGGGAGATGATTACCCACAATCCCGCAGCGTAACAGGGAGATAAGAACCATCGGCTCAGTTGTGATCACATGACTCACTCCAGCCCTGAGTCACTGCAGCTGCTCTCTAATGCAAACACAGCTAATGTGCAATATAAAATATATACAGTAATATAGATCTTAGCAGTAGACAAGAAACAACCCTGAGAGATTCCTGGATCAATAGTGCCACTGAAGCCCCTGGTGGCCAATGTCACAACTGCAACTTGGGGTCAGAACTGCTGCAGAGGGCAACGATCACACCACAGCCCAGAGCCAACCAAGCAAGACACCAACTGCAAAAAAGTCTCTTAGAGGAGCTGAGAATCCATCTTTATCCAATGTGCCTATTTTGTAGTGACGGAAATGACACCTGCAGAAACAGCCTCCAAATGCTGAGTAAAATGATAGCACTCGCCCTGTCAACAAAGGCATACATTTAGCAGGACTGTGAACAAAAACAGAGGAAAAGTATTTCTGCAAAAATAAAACATCTGCCAAAAGAAAAGCCCTGAAACATGACAACTTCCATGCCATGGTGAAACCCCCCCCAGAAAAACAGGAAGAGGCGTCCAAAAGGTCTTCGTACTGTGAAGGTCGCAGGTTTCACTCATAGTTTAAGGAGAAGTCGCTGCAGTCCCCAACAGGAAGGTACGTTCCCTGCATAACTGCCCTAAAGCACTCTTTATACACACAGGTGTACAGGTGTATTATATTGCTGAGCAAGTGTCAATCAACAAAACGGAGACATGCAAAAATATCCCGGTAATGCGTAGGCAGCACAGTGAGTTGGACGTGGCGGCGGGCCTCCGGGCTCGTGACTGCGATTCTACTCCCCAAAAAGTGTGTCAGTGTGCAAGTCTTTGTGCTTCTTACCCCACAATCCAAAACCATATAGTTAGTTGAAGTTCTTCCTATAAACTGCCGACACTGAGTGACTGCGTGCCCAGGCATCCTGTGCGGGGTGGACCCTGCCCCACACCCCGTGTGAGAATGACTGGCATACAAAAAATAAAGACATTGGCAGCTCCATCAGATACACCCGCATTTCTTGATTTTTTTTTTTTTTTAATTATCATTATTATTGCATTTCAATTTTTACACTCTCATATATTTAAGCAGTTCATACATAATATGGCGGAAACATCTGTGAACTATATAAGGTTACAGGTGATATTATATGCAAAAGAGGTTTACAGAGTGAAAGAGGAGACTGACAGTGATGAGAGCCAAACAGACGGGCCGAGTGTGAAAAGTCGTGTACAGCACAAACGGAGTGACACTGAACTGGCAGCGGAGGCGTTCCCCACCCGCGCATCTGCCCGCCACCCACCTATAAACCGCTCCTCTCTCCCTCCAATTCTGCTTCTTTCTTATCCCTCTCCATCTCTCACGTAACTATGTCCCATTTGCTTACCCCAGGAGAAGTGACCCTTTTTACATCTTAAAACATTCTCAAAAGTTCAATATTTCATTGGCTTGGATGAATTTAAATCATTCTGAAAGGCCCTCTGAAGGAACACCCCCACCAGTGTGTTTGGTTCTGGTCCATGACGGTGCCTCTTTTCAAGGTCAGGGTGTACCCCATGTGAGTGTGTAAGTGTGTGAGTCAGTGTGTTTACATGTGTGACTTGACTGACCATGCAGGTATTGCGATACAGTACCGTGCGGTACGACCCCAGTCCCCAATCACTCTATTTTATCTTGGTCTATTTCCCCTCCCATGCATCCAGCTCCACTGTGTTACCCTATCATATTTTACACCCCACCCCACCCCCCCCGCCCCCGTAATACTGCTCCTTAGGCCCCTCATCCCTCAGCCAGCTCACAGCAGGACACATTTCGATGCCGCCTTCTTCTTCTCAGTAGAGGTCAGTCTGACTTCTCGGCCCGCGGGACCCTACGAGGCAGAGGGAGCACAATCTGAAGCCTGCCTCGAGCGGCTCGGCCCGCCACGAAGCTCCACACGTGTGAAGGCGCTTCTGAGGGGCACGGACACCAGCGCCCTCCTGGGCGAATCACAGCAAGACTGTCGCCGCTCGTGATGGAAAAGTGAGGGACTGTGTGTAGCTACATATGTTTAGAGGCACAGAGCAAGATCTCACCGATTTCTTGCTCGTCTTCAGCAGGATGTCTCGAGCCAAACCGATAAAAGACTGGAAAAGGGAAGAAAGGGGAGCGGGGCACTGAGCAACGCATGGATCTGGCAAACATGCTTAGAAGGTTCAATCTGAGGCTCATGTCTATAAACACAGGAATGGACACATTTTCCCATTACAGGCACATTAATATGTCATGTCTCCGATGAATAGCTTGTGCCAACTCCACTCTCATCATTCACTCACCTCCTCTACATTAATGCTGGACTTTGCGCTTGTCTCGAAGAATCGAATTCCATGATCCTTCGCCAGCTGTCAGGGGAATGACATCAGAATGATTACCGCCATCATGAAAACATCGTGCCGCCGTCGTACTGTCAAGAATGCTATCCTCAGAAGACAGACACGTACAGCAATCGCTCATGAGGCAAACGTCTCAGTCACCATGATGACATAAGCTACAACCATGAAAGCTAAATTGTGGTTCTCTGTTAATTACAATTCCAGCATAAGGTTTTCTACTCTGATGAGACGGATGAGTTGACAGACCTACAAGAAGAACCACAGAAAGCTTCGTGTTTGGATAAATCAGCCTTTGCTTTTGGGCCAGACATTTCCATATAGAACAACAAATTTTCTCATTTAATCTGCTTAATGTGATGGAACCCCTCTGAATAAAATAAACGTACTGAAGGTCAGAACTATTTTTCAGTACCAGTTATTGTTTAGAAATAAATCAACAAATTGTCAATTTTAATGAGATTTAAATACTGAATTTCTCATTCATCTCTTTTCTCCAGGATAGTCCTTCAGTTAGATACAAGCTAAAGTAAATAGACAGTGAAATAGATTAATCTACACAAACATGGCTGGCAGCCCTCACTGGTCACATTCTGCTTTTATGTTTATATTTATTTACTGGACACTTTTGTCCAAAGTGGCATGCAAGTGAGGATATGAGAGCCGGGACAGCCAATCCCTAGAGTAATTGGGGTTAAGGGCCTATTCAAGGGCCCAATGGTAACATCAGCCAGCCAATGGATTTGAACCAGTGACCTTCTGATACGTGGCATAGAGTCCTAACCCATAGAGTCACATACTTTGGCCAAAAAAAGAATATAATTGTCAAAGTGAATCCCAGGCTGAAGCCCAGGTTCATCAATGCCAAAGCTTAGACCTCCAGCACCAGGAAGCTCACAGGATCACAGGTCTTGCCTCACCTTCTCTCCTGCTTCCTTGGACACCTTTCTTTTGGCTTCGATGTCACACTTGTTGCCAAGCAACATCTGGTTGACTCCCGATGATGCATTCTGTAAAATATGGTGCTTCTCAATGACTCTCATCCAAGCCTACACAAATTCATCTACTTATCTAGTTTAATTTAGTACATATAGTAGAATCTGGCTCAGAAATGCGATCAATGACATAATTGGTTTATTTAATCAAAGGTGATGTAGAAAATCACACAAGTTGAAATCTTTTAACAGAAATGGGTGCATAATCTTGTGTGATACTAAAACTATGCTGGTTATAGGTCTGAGAAGATTATTCGACGTAATCGATGATGACAATTATAAAAATGTGTAGACGTGGAATTTTATTTTATTATCAACGTGTTGTGTAAAACTACAGAAATGTGTTGTGACTGCAATGCACTAGTGATAAGCTGAACGTATTGTAAAGGATACTTCTTTATCCCCTCAGAAGCACATTAATGCTGTCCTTTTAAAAATCGTGCAACAAAACAGTCTGCTAATAATTGAACTTTACTGTCCACCTGAAGATCTCTTTACCACACGAGAGCTACAACATTTTATTTATTGGACCTGTGGCATGGTTTTCATTCACAATACAAAGTTATTCTGCTAATAAGCTGGCTAGTTGTTTCACTATATCAATTATAGACTGAATTCTGATATAGTTTTGTCTGATATCGCCGGTGCCAGCAGTCCCGCACTATTTTGTAAGGCATGCACTTGCCAATCATGTAGCACTGCTTTCATAAATATTAATGAGACATCTCCTACCACCCTGCAAAAAGGAAATTTGCCACCCCCCCGCCCCATGCACAAGGCAACATGTCTACGTCTACCAGCAGAGCTCCAGAGCCTCTGGAGAAACATGCGGCTCATATGTGATCTTCCAAAGTTTGGGGATACTTCAGTCATGACACCTTTCTGCACCTCTACTGTAGCTGAGGTTAACGACGCTGTTTCAGCCATTTTGTATTTTCTGTTTAGTTATTCTGTTACGTAAGAGTGAGACCAACAACTCTTACACACTGCAGCTTAAATTGTTTCTTGCTCAATGAAGTAAGCTTAACTATAAGCGACCTGTGCTCGTGTTTGTTAAACAAAGTTTCTCTAGTTATGAAATCATTCCATGTTTTTAGCATCTATTTCAAAATTAATCAAATTTGTGTACTGAAATAATTAAACAAAAACTATTGCAGTGATTTTTAACTTCAGTCTAACTTAGAAATCCTATTGAATCTCTTAAGATTTGCGTTTTTTGTTAATAATGCTCTAATGTTTAAGAAATGTTTTAATAAATTGAAATGTTAATGAGAATTTTTGTGGTGGGGGGGGGGCAAGGGCAAATTGTATTAAATGACTAAGTTGAAAATAATTGCTTATCAATAAATTTATTACCCGATCAATCCAAAAATTAGTTGTTAAATTAGTCGAATAATCAAAAAAAAAAAACAATCACTAGATTAATAATTTAAGGAATAATCGTTTGGGACAGCACTAAAACGAACACTGGTGCCCTGGGCGCATGCATGAACGAGGAACGTCGGTGTATGAGAGGGCTGATGCAGGAAAATGCGCATGTGAGCACGAGGCGCATGCTGTGGCAGCGTGGAACCCAAACTCCCTCTCCCCCAAAGAAGCTGCGGTTTGGTATTTATTAAACTCCCTGCCTGTCAGATAGGCACCTGACAGAAGCGTTCCGAGAGGCGGCTCAAGCACAGCTGCACGGCGGTCCCCCTGCCGGCCGAGATTTGCATAATCACGGTAACACCCCGAAAGGCCTGGCCCGGTTCCCGCACGAAAGTCATGTCAATCACTGTCAGGCCACATGGAAAAAGCCAGCAGCTGCAGTACAGTGGCCCCCGCCTGCACATTTCACCTGGAGGCTGCCCTACACAGGCCATAAGGAGCCAAGGATGGTGCTCCAAGCTGAGCCAAAACACAGCCGGATAACCAAAAACCACAGGGGGACTAACCACATTTCACTGTTGGCTAATAATAAATTACGTTTTAGCATTAAAACGTCTGCAGTATGTACTTCAGATTGATTATAAATGGACACTGAAGGGATTTCTCCAAAACCGAACTTTTAAATCCATAAAGACAAACAGGGCAGGAAGACAATAACTGATATCCGCCTATTAAATAATGGTACTATCAAGAAAATATCTGTCGTACTTTGCTATGGATATTATAAGACTAAAGAAAAGGAAAACACAAAATATTCATCTGATTACCATTTTGCTAAATTGCATTAAATGCAGACTGATGCGGATGTTTTGTTTGTGAATCTTTACTTGATAATTTCAAAGTGTCTCCTGATTCAATACGTCGGCCGGGTAAAAGCCACAGTACTCAGATACATGACAGAATGTTGGCCAGGTTTCGGTGCAGGATATTTCAAAGTGGGAGAGTGAGACATGCAACTCGCATAGCTGGTCCAGGACTGAGAAGGAAGTTGTTTTTTTTTTTTGCTTTGCTTTTTCAATCAATAAGAAAGAAGATGTTTATATCACTCAGGTGGAGCACATCTAAGTATCAGTGCTGGTTAAAGACCTGGGCTAATACTGGCTTTCCCAAATTAATGCACAAGCACATCACCTTAAGTAGAAATGATACAATACTCAGAACTTCCATAGTCACTATGCCAGTGTAAAAGAAGGCAGGGGAGATGGAGGCTTACCTGGCGTAGAGTTCGGGCCACCAGGCTCTCCAACACAGGCCCACGATCCTCATGGAGAAGATGCACTTCATCAAGGATGAGCAGTCGCACGATCTGGGAGAGAGCGACATCCCCCACGCTCTTCCTGGTCACGACGTCCCATTTCTCAGGGGTCGTCACCAGCATCTACAGGAGATTAAGGAGAATGTCACGCAAGACACTGACGTGCAACACGGTACATACAAACACAGACTGACAACACGCAACGATGTTCAGTGGAACATACATGGCACATGGCTTAAATTAGAATTATCTACCAGAAAAAGTTATATCCAAATTCTCACAGTTCCAAGAAACTAATTAGGATGCTGTCTTCTGATAGGCTAAAACTGGGGCTCTTGTCTGTTAAATCAGATTAAAATCAGAATTTCCATGGTTTCCAGGGAAAAACACAAATCGGGATCCTGTCAATGTTCACAAAGACAGAAAATGAGGATTCTCACAGCGGTAAGACAGAAAAATAAGGATTGTCACACCAGACGGTCTAAAATAAGGATCCTTGCAAGCCTCAGGATAAGCTCACAAACTCCAGTGTTCCACCAGCTGAAAACAAAACTCCGACTGTTAATGAATCAGGCAGCAGAATTGATGCCAAACCGTAAGAATCCCTGTCACCTGTCAGGCAGAGGACTCCCTGCATGAGCAGGGCTTTATTTCCTGCTCGTCGTTACACAACGTGCCGTTTAGAGTGTTTGTCCGAAGATCCTGGAAGTGTCACCTAAAACGGGTGTTAGCTTTAACAATCACGGCTTCCTACTTCCTGACGCTTAACATGTCAGTCATGGCCTCCCTAGGCACACCTTTATTTTCTCTTTATAAATAAACAAATATCTATTTTTGAAGAAGCCCCAGAACTCTGACAGCAGTGTGCCCCAGGCCTACGTGCACAAGATGCCTTTGTTGTATTGATGGTTCCCTGTGTGGCTATTTTGTCACCACGTTTCTGTTGAGTGGGAAAACGGCGCTCGGCGAGTGAGATTCGGCAGGCCGCACCGAGCACCATGAGTGACATCCATTCGCACTCTGATCACAGCACTCACAGACAAGATCGATCCCGGGGTCCTGCGCTCGCCGCTCATCTCTCTGCTCTAATAGAAAGCAGGGTGTTGGAGATGACATTCCCCGCATTAGCATGGAAAGCCGTTTTAGAGGCTGGGCGATTCAATCTGCTCCCAAGTCTTTTTTTTTTTTTTTTTGCCGGAGATTCTGCAAGTGCAGAATATGTGGCCTAGAGAGAAGGGGGTCCAGGACCCAGCCCTGCAAACAAGGCCACACATTCACGAGCACAAACACACAATCAAAAACAGAATAAAAAAAACAGTGAGTGACAGTGCCATTTCTTCATCCTACACAAATCATGATGCAAAAGAAGCCATTGTCACTGAAGAGAAGTAGCACCATATTCCCAAGAGGGGAATTATGTTATAGTTCCTATGAAGTTGATAAGTTGTGCCCTGGTAAGATGATCTGAACAGACACCGTATGCGTTTCCTTCAAGTATAACCTGTAAATTGTCCTACTATTTTGCAGGCAACCAAATTACATTGGATATTAACACAAAACTATACTCTAGAATAGGTTACAGAGATACAGCAGGTGTGCATCCAGATGTGTGCGGCTGGTTTTAGAAGAGCAGTGTTTAGATGGCAAAAGTAAAATACACAAGATATGTATTAGTTTAAGTGTGTAGATGGCTTAAGTACCGCTGCTTCTTTCTGTGGTGGTGGTGGTGGGGTTGGGGGGGTGATTTCCGTTTCCGTGACACTAAACCCGAGGGTGAATGAGCGGGTGAACCAATAGCCCAGGGCTACTAAGAGCTGACAGGTCACAGACGCATGCTGTCAGGATCCACATTACTCAGAGCTTAGCTTTATCTTTTACTCATTTTCTGACTCCTGCTGTTATTAAAATAAAAGTGCTCTCACATGGAAACAGGCAGCCATGAAGAGAGATGCAGACTGGTGTAGCTAAAGTAAATGTGCTTGAAATTCCCAGTGCATTATAAAGCACATAATCATTCTGTATGAATATAACTTAGACAGAGCTCCCATTTGTGAATACAGAATCACAATAGACACTGGAAAGAACATTTAAGATGCAGAACTAGCTTCTTACCATCAACATTTGTCAATAAAAATAAAATAAAATTGAATATGCTCCCCAGTGTAGATTCCCCCACTGAGAGTGATGAAAATGATGGACACATTTCTGAGACAGGGCCAACATTTGCAAATACAAACATCCTCAAACAACTATCGTTTTGGCAGGTCACATCAGAACTACTGAGCACCACTTATCTGAGGCAGGTCACGTCAACACTACTGAGCACCGGGTGTTCTGTGGCAGGTCACATCAATGCCCTTGAACACCACGATTCCGAAGCAGGTCACATTCACACTACTGGACACCACCTTTCTGAGGCAGTCAGCTCGAGACATTTTTATTCCCGGGTTTAGATCTATCCAAAAGCAAACATACAGTGCTGCTTGATTTAGCACAACGGGTCGACTTAAAACGATTTTTGCAGAATATCTTAGCATGGGAGGCACGTCTTTCATCCTGTCCATGTATTTGTATAGTCACACTAATGCCCCAAAATGACTGGCCTGATTCACGATCGGATTGACTTGCAGTACAATCGGCCAACACCACTCCTTACCCCACCCGTAACACACACGGGGAACAGAATTCAAGCGAGGAACACATCACCCAAGACAACCGACATAACCAGGGATTGACATACCTGGTACCCAAGTACGCGTTCACCTTCGAAGCTGATACGCGCGGCAACCGATTGTTGCAACAGCGTAAATGCGAACATGATTTATGCGCATTTGTGTGAATTTGACAAGAAATTATTGCGCATTTTAACCTTTATATGCTAATTCATACTTCATTTGTGGTATAGAGGTTAAAATGCACAATAATTTCTTGTCATATCGGCGCAAATGCACATAAATACGTACGTGCCTGTGCTGTTACATTATTCGATTGCTGCACATATCGCTTTTAAAGGTGAATGCGTACTTACATACCTGTTATGTCAATCCCTGTACATAACTATACATTTTATGTACATTGTGTGTATACCACGCTGACCCATATATATATATTTTTTTTGCACAATAAAGCACCCACGTTGCATTGCCATTTGTACTTTTTATCCCTGCTGTATGCAACTAAATTTCAATAAGGCACATATGTCTACCTACACTGCCCTCTTTTCCTCTGCTCTGACACTCCCACACCCCAATTTTATCTGCAATTTTATCTTTGTTTTTGCTTCCCACCTCACCAGTATGTAGCCTGAAAACAATTTTCCATAAATGAATATACATTCTGCCTCCCACTTTATCGAGGCTTCTCTCCCCCTCTGTATTATTAACAACTCCCCTTACTCCTCTCTTCCTAAATTGCATGCTCTTTTACAGAGAGCTACCTGCTCTCTAAGTGTTGTTATTTTACTGCAATTAAGCAGTGTTTTAGAAGAAAAACACAGCATTGAATAATTAATTGTCGGAGTGCTGTTCTCCCACCTGTCTTGTGAGTGGGAAAATTCCTCTCAAACCTCCTCAGTAAAAGCAGTTCATTAAATCCTCTCTAGTTTGCATTTAAATCAATCTGCAGCACCCATTAGAGACCAGCACTTTTATGGAAAATAAGCGCACAATGTTAATTAGGCTGCTGCTAATCTAAATGGAAGCCCCAGCATGCTGGTACCAGGCCAAAGTGCCCCCATTAATCACCAAAAACAGTGTTACAGGAACCACAATAGCTTTCCTTTCATTTGGCCAGGCAAGATCTTCGCTCTGTTCTTCATACTAGGAGGTGACTGTCCTCATACTTTATAATACTGAATGGGGGGGGGGGGTAATGACAATGACAATGATAATAATAATAATAATAATAATGGTAATACGTACAGATGTTTCTCATTTTTTTAACTGCTGAAGGCCTCAGACTGAATT
>JAABNY020000136.1:683005-704110 GCA_015164015.2 Brevimyrus niger | reverse complement strand
TAACTTCTTCTTCTTGTTCTCACCTTGGTGGAGTTCTCTCTCCCATTTTATTTCAAAATGGAGGGGGGGGGGGGGGGGTAATGACAATGACAATGATAATAATAATAATAATAATACTAATAATAATAATGCTAATACGTACAGATGTTTCTCATTCTTTGAACTGCTGAAGGCCTCAGACTGAATTCCCTGCCATGGCATTAAAAGGGAGCCCCCCCTACCCCCCCGCCAGCACTGCTGCAGCTGGCAAAAGAGAGAAAACCCCATCATAATATGCAGAGCAAAAGGAAAAATGGAACGAAGACTGAGGAAAGGGGGGGCAGTAATGCGTCCAGCCATGCAGAACGCTTAACAGAGCCTTAACAGCCCGCTCTGACGACATATCCCCCGCCCCACACCTTATGGCATAATTACCCTGCCTTTGTCTGTTTGGGGGGCACTGCCCAGGGCACCTACTCGCTCACTTTGGCACTAGAAAACAAGCAAATATTTACCACCTTCCTTGACGATGCGAGACGAGGGGGTGGGGCAGTGGATGTTCAGTGAGCAGACGGTGCCGTCGGTGGTGTGCCCGTGTGTGTCACCATTTTGTTTTGTCTCCAGTTACCATGGTGACCGCAGTCGCCATAGAGAGGGTGCTCACTGTCCAGGCTTATCAAGGCAACGCTGGTGAGAGCGTACACACAATGCTAACGCGCTTCTCAAGAACCATCAAAAGCGTGTGGGTGACAAACACCACTCATGCATCCCTGCCAGTGTTTAAAGTGGGACAGGGAGCCGTGATTACAATATACAAAGGGAAAGTTTCTGCACTTAATCAGAAATTATACAAAAATCTTGCTTGTTATGTGGGTTAGAACATCCTGCCCCTGGGTATGTTTCTCCATTACTGACTAAATAGGTATGTGAAAATTCATAAGAGCTGGCCCACCTCAAGGTTCTCATAGGGGGCCATAAGATGGAAGGCTTGTGCGTGAACAAGATGGGCACCATGTTAACTGCCCCTGGTCCCGAAAAAGACATCCCACCCAATGACACGTGGCCCCCACTAATGCCAGCCTTTACCGCGCCTTTGAACCCCTGGACCTTGATCCGATGTTGGAAAGCCAAGCAACAACTGTTCCGACCATCCAAAACAATTATCACAATATCTAAGGGGGTGTGTTTTTTTTCGCACAGCAGATGCCACAAACACTGGGAGAAATTCACCATTGTCCACGTTAAATCGTTTCCACACCAATAAATTATTTTTGTGGAACCGACTCAAATTATTTTTAAATGCAGTGTTTCTGTCGTGTTAGAAGCAGCGCAGCAACTGCAGCCCAACGAGCTTGTGCAAGCGTCCAATTAAAAGAGATGAACTTGTATAGGTCAGGATCTCTTGGTGTCACTCATGGTGCTAATTAAGCGGCTTGTTGCTGATGTTCACTAATGAAGTGCAAAGGGTAGCACACGCTGCTTATGCACCATTTGCTTATGCCAGTGCTGCCCAGAACCTGCAGGGCGCTTTGCAGAACCTACTGTTCACCAGTTCAAAATTATTCACCACCTCTGGACTGATCCCCACCACAGGATCAAAAAATAAGAAGTAAATAATAATGCAGGACTAATCAGCACCTGGGGACCCGGCATAATTTCAGGACAAAAGCAATCGCATTACACCCAAGTCAAACCGCAGGATCAAATGACTGCAGATCAAGCTTAAGTCTGAAAATCTTGCGGAGGGTATTAAACGATAATTTGAAATGGCACATTTCCAGGATAAAAATAGCCCTGTAATGAAAGGGGGAGCCACATAAAAATAGTTTAAAAAGGAAGCCAATTTTAAAAATCATCATTCAAAACAATGACTTCTTCATCAAGACATGCTTCTGTAATAATAATGTATGTTTTGGTTGTGAAAATTCTAAATTTACCAATAAAAAACAATTACCAAAGGATAATTCAGTCTTAAAAGCAAATGGGTAATTGAAAATGCGCCGCGACGGAGGCCATTTTCCCCACCATACTGTTCGAGCTCATGCCAGTTTTTAGCCCATAAATTCAGCTCTATCATCAGCAGTTCTTACATGATGCCCAATTATTTAAAGTTTACAATGGCCAATGTTCCTTTCACATCACGTCACTCGAAGTTCTCGCAACTTTATGTTTAATGTCAAATTCTAGATAAGGAAAATTAACTTCCAGCAACATAAATTACCAACCTTTCCCAGCTCATTAAGCTCCACAATCTCCATTCGAATCACCATTTCTCATTTTCACCAGGCAGATTCTTGCTCTTTCTTTCCCAGCTATTTTGAAGACAGGAATCCTAATTTCCCCCAGCACAATTCCCACTTGGTCCTTTTCCCATCAAGACAGCACATAAGGACACACATCCTCAGGAATCTAGCAGGGGCTGTTTGGACAGCTCTAAGGAGGATAATGCCCCAAAGTCTGCTGGAAAACCACCACAGAGATGATCTTCAAAATGTAGGCCGACTAGCAACTCCTTCTTGGAGTATAACATTCAAGACTCTGTCCCCAATATGGCACAACACAGGACAGTTGCTTTTTCAAATAGGACGATGACACAATGGATCTGCATCGACAAAAATGTAGGGAAGATATAAACCCATATTCATTTAAAAATAGAACAAAGACAACATATTGAATGTTGAAATTGAGAAATATTGTTTTATGATAAATATATGCTCAAATTGAATACGATGCCAGCAACATTTTTCAAAAAAAAAGGTGGGACGGGGGCATGTTTACCACTGAACTGTGTTCATTGCTTCTTCTATCAACAATCTGATTATAAGCTGAGGAGACCAGTTTCTGGAGTTTTGAAAGTGAAATGTTGCCCCACTCTTACCTGATATTGAAATTCAATCCACTCAACAGTTTGTGGTCTCATTTACAGTTTTTTTTTTTTTTTTGTGTCTTGACAATGGGCGACAGGCCTGGACTACTGGAGAGTGGCATTGACTCGCTTAAATCCACAAGGCCTTCTCGGAAAAAGATTATGCCTGGAAGGCAGCACATGTGCCAAAATGCAGTATATATATCGTTCAGCATTAATGGTGCTGTCACAGATGTGCAACTACTCAAGCCATGAGCTCTAATGCACCCCCATACATCACGGACGCCGGCTTTTGAACTGTCAGTTGATAAGCTGGATGGTCCCTCTCATCTGTAGCCCGGAGGACGCGGTGTCCATGATTTCCAAAAAGAATTTGAAATTTTGATTTGTCAGACCACCGGACAGTTTTCCATTTTGCCTGAGTCCATCTTAAATTAGCTCCGGCGCAGAGAACTCGGCTGCGTTTCTGGATCACGTTTAGGTATGGTATGTTCTTTGCATGGTAGAGATTCATCCTGCGCTTGTGGAAGCAGCGACTGTTCACAGACAATGGTTTTCAGAAGTGTTCCTGAGCCCATGCAGTGATTTCCGCTACACACTCATGCCTGTTTTTATTGCAGTGCCACCTGAGAACCCAGCGATCATGACGATCCAATATTGGTTTTCAGCCTTGTCCCTTGTATACAGAGATCTCTCCGGATTCTCTAAAACTTTTAATGATGTTAAATTCTCTCCAATATTACGTTGAGGAACATTATTCTTAAATTGTTGCACTATTTGCCCAGTATTTGCACAGTACTTCATGGAGTGGTGAACCTCTTCCCATTACCATGCACAGCCTCTCTGGGAGTATACCAAATATCTGGGAGTTACACCCAGTTATCTTACCGACATGTTGCCAATTAACCTCATTAGTTGTGAGATATTCAACCAGGAGTTTTGTTTGAGCATCAAACAACTTTTCCAGTCTTTTGTTGCCCCTGTCCCAATATTTGAAACGTGTTGCTGGCATCAAATACAAATTGAGCATATATTTCTCATAAAATAATAAAATTTCTCAGTTTCAACCTTTGATAAGTTCTTTTTTCTATTATCAATTAAATATGGGTTACTATGATTTGCAGATAATTGCATTTTGTTTTTATTTACATTTTACACAGCAACTTTTTTAGAAATTGTAATTTGCAACATTATTTCGAGGCACCTGAACTCAGTGCATAGTACTATACCCAAATGAAACCCGGATGGAACCTCCACACTTAAATGGGCAGAATAGCTTGTTCAAAAGCATAGCGGCGCATGTATATGTTCTGGGAGAAATGAGGCGAGCTGTAGTTCACAAGGATCTTCTTGCTTTGCGACAACAGAGAAGCAGTAATGAGCAATAAGACGCAAACATGGGTGGCAAAAGCCAGATCATGAAAGCAAAAACAACATCAGGGATTCATATCTGCACCCATTAAGTCGCGTCTATTTCACCACAGCGCATCACAAAGGGAAATTGATGCACATGCTAACTCTGCACGCACAGCAAACACCGCCGATACCAAGAGCCACATTGCAGAGGTGGGTTATCTTAGCAATCTGCCTCATGATGGGTTTAATTACACAGTCCTTCTGAATAGCCGCAGATAAGGGTCAGATGTGACCCGTGTGCTTCTACGCAGGGGTCAGCAGACTGCCACTTCACAGCCCTTTCTCCTTTCGTCTTTTTTATGACCCTGGTACATAAAAAACACAGGTAATGGTGCAAACAATAACGAGATAATGTTGTGGCGGCTGCTGGGAGCGGAGGGGTGCAGGGGGGAGTCGGGCGGGCAGAAGGAGGCAGCTGTCTGTCACGCCGACTCTGGAGTGGGGGGCTGTGGGGGTGGGGTGGGGGTTTCAGGCCGGAAACCCTCAGCTCACCAGCGAAAGCACATGTGTGGAAATACACAACAAAACGCCAGATGTGGCATCACTATCCCTGAAAATATGGAAAAAAAAATTACATTTGTAGTCATGGCAAATTAAATATGAATGTGTTGTCTAAGAGTACCGAGCGATTAAAGGGAAACAGCATTTGTATACCTATATAATGCCTTAAATTAATTGCTTATTTTTTTCCTCTTTTTAAAGAATTATCTGGCAGTAAAACATTTGCAAAATGTATGCACACGTGTTAGGAAATTTGCTGCTAAAAACAGAAACATAAAAAGCGTGAAGTACATTAAATCCTGGTTAATATCTGAAACACAGACACTGCCCTTTGTTCTGCCCCCTGGAGTTGGTTAAAGACTGAATAATTTCTGGACCTTGCTCAACTGGCAGTATGTGAACGCCTGAAAACTAATAAATAACAGAGTCACTGCAATGGAAAAAGCACCAAACACACTCACCTTTCCCCACTATTCTGCCTTGCTTTCCACCTGATAAAAATGTGAATTTTAATAGATGGCTTTGGCAACAGACCCATGGTTGCCCCCTTTTCAAAAATAAATTTCTCTCTCTTTCTCACCACTAAAAGCTACTGCTCCAGTTCATCTGCATTGACTCTGCAACTCCAAGCCAATGAACCGTGTGCTAAAACATCACAATAACTTTACAGTAACATAAAAGTAATGCTGATCCCTTTAAAGGAGCATACAGCACCCTTAACAAGCACAGAAGGGAACAGCTTTCTAGGGGCTGCCCAGCACAAGCCTGACACAGTTAATAACTCAGTTTCCATTTCAGCTGGTTTAATTTCAGACACCTGTCCACTTCCGTGTCACTGAAGAGAACCATCTGCAAGACACACTCCTGCAGAAAAAGCCACCGATTAGATGAACCCCGCAGAGAAATTCAGTGAGACAAGTAGCAGAATATATTGCCCAAAACACAGAAAAGTACCTGGATGAAAAAATGGACCATAGCTTAAAGTTGTGCAATTTGGCTTTGGCCTATTTTTTTGCCCAGGAATGTACATGGAAAAATCATATATAGTATGTTATATATAATACACATCAATATATGGTCATTCCCTTGGTAATTCACTGTACATAATAAGTAACGATGAAACCATTTGGCATTTTATAGAGTTCATTTGAAAATTAATTTGACAATCTTGAATTTACATTTATTTGTTTCTTTTTAATGCTCAGTTTTAACAGCCAAAGAAATGTGACAGATTATCACCATCTACTGTTTGATCTCCCTGAAAATTCATTTAGCAGATACACTTTGTTTTATGTTGAAAACTCCAGCGTTGATGTGCTTGCATGACTTTGGTACAATACATTTAAATGTGGAATGTTTTAACCCACCCATTACTTCTACAATTCTTTCTTATTTACTACACAAAAACATGACTCCCATATCTATGGATTTATCCTTCTAAAAACGGCGTTGATATCAAGATTGCTCCACGTTGCTATATCAACACCTGCCACCTTTCAAAAATAGATGGTGAGAGATGGAAGAAACTCTGGGTAGAACTTACAAGAAATGATTTGCTGGAGCAAAAATAACAGGCAATTAAATTCAAATATTCTGTATAAATATGACCATTATGACACCAAGAAGTATTAACATCAGTAATGTCACCCACAATGACGAGTTCCAGAACACTTTGCTGCAGACCCAACATCAATCCAATGTGACAAGCAATGATCAGAGCTATTTTTACACGTCTTTTATAGTGCTCCAAAAGCCCTGTTGATTCCAATTCAACTTGCATGCCTTAAAAATGAACCAATGAGTGACAAAAACACGGTGAATTTGTCCATCAACATGTCGGCAAATGACTTCCATTTCACGCTGAAGTGGCAGTGCAGGAATTGCTCCAAAACGTGTTTCCGAAAATGGAATATATATCCAACACACTGATGTCAGACATGCAATAAAGGTGCATATATTGTTACAACAGATCAGAGCCTAATCATTGTACTAAGTGTCCCATGTGCACTGCAGAACAAACCAAATTCAAAAGGAAGCTCCATGTTTGCAGACTCCCTCTGTTCTGCCCCTTTTCACTTAAAAATGGACATGCTTCTTAAAACTCCAGCACCAACTCAACAATAAAATGTGCTTTGTAAAGCAATACGTTCACCATATTGGCATGCTAGATTCCAAGGACGATTACCATGGCAACCGCAAATAAGGGGAAAAGAGCTCCCCCTCTGTGCGCGTGAGTGGGGCCGACTTTCAGGAACTAATGATGATACGTGGTCGGGGCGGTGCACTGGGGGCATGGAGGGCGGGCGCAATCAAACGGGGGCAGGAGAACAGAAGCAGGACCAGGGTGAACTCAATGAGTACCGCACCTGTGATCTTTTCCAGATGACTTCCAAATCAATATATAAACATCTCGAGGGGCTCAATAAGTAAACCTGGCAGACCCCAGCAAAAGCAGCGGCTTGCTGTGTAATTAACCTCACCGGAGCGGCAGCGGCAGCCGTTTTCCTCATTTGTGCCATTACCAGTACGCACAGTGGGAGAAAAATACCAGGCAGGGATTCACTAGGATGTCTGGTCAAAGCCTAACATCCACGTGTCATAGAAGCGGCAAGACATGGACTTAGCAGGACGCCAACAAGAGCCCGTCCTAGAACCCATCAAGTGTTCTGCGCTCAAGAACCCATATGCACCCCCAGGCATGAAGGGAACTGCACGGTCTCCCAAGTGACAAGACAATTAAACACGGAAAAGAATGCAAGGTAACTTCAGCGTTCGGCACAGAACATAAACGCTTAAGCCAATGGAGTAATTACAAATTACTCTCTCCATCACACTAATATTTGTAACATTTTAGGGTAAAAAAAAAAATAAAAAATATGGTTGGTGTAAAAGTGAACATACCTCCAAACTAAAAATATTTATTCATATTCCTTTAAGTATGCTAGATTTATCATATGAGAGTCAGAATTCAATCAAACCCTTAATCTTACCTAAAAGCTTGGCTTAAGCCAAAAGCAGCATACAAGGCGGGTTCCTGAGACAGGATTTGTGGAAACACTGCTCTAGATTTTGCCTTTGTAAATTTTTGACGAGGATGGTCTGACCCTGGAGCGGCGAACCCAGCCGCCTCTCATTCCAGGTGCTTGCATCGCATGCCTGAACCCTGCGCGCGTTTGGGCTGCAAGGCGCAGCAGGAAGAGAAAACACATCCAGTACAGGCATGGAGGCCCGCGTTGGCCAGGCGGCTCGACGCGTTCTTCGCCTGCTCTGCAACGCCTCAGCGAAGACGAGGGCAACATATTACGCTCTTCCCCTCTTCCTGACTGTCGATCAGACTGATACCCAGGAGAAGAAGAAGCGTAAATCATGTGAGTCTGTGACAGAATGAAGAATCAAAGTGGAAAGAAGTGCAAGGAGACTGGGAAGGGAAAAAAAGCAGACTAATCCCTCAACAGACTCATTGATGGCACCACTGGGAGCTCATAAGAATTCAGTTGGGGGCAGCAGGCTAAGCCTCTGTGCCTGTGATGGGAAGGTTGTTGGTTCGAGCCCAGCCTTGGCACAATAGTCACGTCTGTGGGCCCTTGAGCAAGGCCATTAACCCCCAGCTCCATAGCTGCTCATTGCTGCCAAGCCTGTTCTCAGCTACATCTGTATCTCAAGTAGAGCAAGATGGGGGCATAAAGAGATTTTCCCACTAGGGATTAAATAAAGTATTATTATTATTAGTATTATTATTATTATTATAAAGAAATCATGCTGCCTGGTGGTAAGGACGAAAGGCTGAAGACATGATGCAAAGATAATTTTACAATGGAAATCTCTTAATTGGTGCTTTTATCTGAAAATACAGGCTCACTGGTGCTAGACCAGACACTTATAGGCAAGGAATGCTGATGCACACTAACATCATAAGAGCTAAGGTAGAAGTGGTAAGATATTAAGAGAAAAGACAGAGAGGACAAAGTCGCATAGTCAATTTTTATTTGCTTGTATTGTGCATGATCTGAAAGTTTTTTTCCCCCCACCACAGTCATATAAACACCAGTTACAGGACATTCTCACATTACGAAAATCCTGCAAATCTATTATGCTGCATTCACTTTCACTAAACTTCATAGTATGCCTAAAAAATACAAAAAACAGTGTGGGTACGTAAAGTGATGGATGAGATTAGAGCAAACTATCAATAGCATATGACAATCTGGGTCAGTTGGTCTCAAATCTGCTAATAATAATAAATAATAATAATAATAATAATAAATAATAATATTCAACAACCCTGGTATGTTAAAAATACATGAAAGTACCGAACAGCAGGCTGACCATGGACATTAAGCTGAAGATGTACAGCAGGAGCAGTGAAGCAGCTCAGGTATCTTTTATTCAGAGTCCCTCCATTAAATATTGATCAGCTGTCTTGCATGTAGCTTTGTGGGGCCAGTTGAGCCTCACACCTAATTTGTTGAGACATTTTAAGTGTAATTAAAAAGGGAATCAACAGCCTGAGCAAAACACATGTATTTAAATGTAAAACAGGTGGGGATGCATTCGCTGGACTATCAAAGAGCCACGGAGAGATGGAGTGAGCCAGTACCCGGAAAAGAATGAAAGCAAACCCATCTCTTCAATTAATCTCCACCTCCAATCCCATCTCCATGCTAGCATACGGATACTATTTGGCCATCATCATGGGTTAAATCAGACTCAGACAGGAGGGTTCAATGAGCCACTCTTTACATTAGTTTATTAGTTATATGTATTTATAATCAATAATATAATCTTAAAGATGCAGTATGTTCATTTGTCAATGATTAAACTCTTTAAGATTATACAAAATAAGCAAAAAATAAAAAAAAGTGGTCAGAAATATTTACTTGATATGGGTATATCATGTGGTTAAATAGTACAAAAAACTGTCACATGTAACTGAAGTAAAAATGCATTGAAATAGCTTCACTACATGCAATATTCTTGCTTATTCATTCGTAATGCACCTATGAAAATGCTTTAAAATATCAAGCTATTCATGGCTTGCTTTTGACACGTCTTACCTCTGTCAGAGTCTATCCAGTAAGTGAAGTTTTGGCAGCAACGTGGTAAGTGGAAAAACATGGGACAGAAATTAAGAAACTATGCAGTAATTCCACATCCACTTGAGAGATTTATGTTTGATAATTAACATTAAAGATTATGGGGGGAAAAAACATGATTTTTAGCCAAAACTGACCTTTAATTAAACTGTTCATTTTGAATCTTTTACTAAATTTTGGAACATCAATAAAAAACCGTTAATGTTGAAGGAGGTGGAGCTGCACTCTGGCAAGGTGCGATTTGGACATGATGAGCGTAGCAGCTAAACACGGCTCTGTTTATACAAGTCCTACGCATCATACAGGACCCCATCCTTTAAATGAAACGAGTGTCGACAGGATAAGACTCAAGTTTATTATCACTGAACATGAATTTTGGTAAAATTCTAAAACTAGTGATATGTCTATAGTTTTGAGTCCACAAAAACACTGAGTCAGTGTTAATTAGTGCTGCAGTGGAAGCCAAAAAACCAACAATAAATAACATAATTCATGGCGATAGGTTTCACAAGATCATTCCTCTTGTAAAATTAAATTAATATCCAGAACGAGAAGCCTAAAGTTGACAAGTATAAGAATTCCTTAAAAAAAAAAACCCACAAATTTGCAACAAGACGACAAAAAGTCAACGTGACAGCTAGTTCAAAAACTCACGGCTAGGTACAGACCAAAATCAGCTACTCTGAAACTCACTGTGACTGCATCACGGTTTAATGGCCACATGACAGGCAAGCTTCTGGAGGCGTGGCCATCAACATACCAGCAGCAGTTCTGAATTCCCGTTGCGGTAGAAGCAGACCGTTTACCCCCATATTGTATTATAAATGTATTGTTAAAATAAATTACCTATTCAATGCATTGACCAGTATGCTTCCCTTTCAAAATTCAGTACTGATACTGCATAAACAACAAAGTGGCATTTATTGCTACAACAGTTGGAGGCGCAATCTTTGTACTGCCACCGTTACTCTGTTGCACAAACAATGGAAATGCCATATCTGTAGGCTGTACACAAATTTGCGTGCCCCCTTTCATTTAAATATCGGCAGTGCTTCATTTAACTCCGGCGTAACATACAATAAACAGTGATTTGTAAAGTATTCAGCATAATGGCATAAAATGCCCAACGACAGTCACTATGGCAACTACAAATAAGGGAAAACAGAACTCCCAGCATGTGTGTATTTGAGGAAGGGGCATTTCACTTCCTTTCAATGAGTAAATGTGGGCAGGTTTTACCTGGTGGTGATGGTGGGGGTCAAGCAAACACAACCGCAGACCAGAAGAAAAGAGAACGGAAGTATAATTTCACCATGATGAACCCAGTAGTTAGCACATCTATGCTCTCTTCCAGATGAATGCTTGCTGCATTGATGAGACCTCTTCAGGGACCCAATAAGGGGAACCTATAGAACTAAACTCTCATCTGTGTTAACCTCACTGGAGTGGAGATAGTCATCCTGGAGGTGAAAGCAGGGAAAGGATTGAATAGGGGTTCGGTATGACATGGGGCTACCACTGCAGGTCATGGTGTTACAGATGGAAATTAACCACCAAAGACTGAATCTTTCAGGATGTTAACTTAAGAAAATTGCCTGTACCCCACCTTCTAATAGAAGGTGCTTCCAAGATCATTATGGAGCCAGCATGAGGCCTTCCTGGAGGGGAGTAGCGATGACTAGAGCGCTACTTGGACTGTCATCATCGATGCAAGAGTTCATTTGTCACTAAAGAGAACAAAGGAAGTGGCAGTGTCTCACTCCACTGCAAGAGTTGCGGTACCACAAGGCCACATATTGGCATTGCCAGTAATGGTTCATTTGTGACCTTTCAACCGAAGTTTGGGATTTTCCCCTTCCATTTTTAGTCTTCCAGTGGATTTCCATTCTCCATCTCTTGTCAGGGTGCATTTTACGTAAGGAATGTACCCTTGCCTTTCCCCTGCTGCAGGTTCCACGCTGCGCTAGACAGGCACACTGCTGCTAATCCCCCAGGGCAAGGATCCCCAGGGGGTGCTGATAGTGCACTCAACGGCGTTAAGTGAAGAAATTAGCCCTTTAAGTGGACGAGCTGCTCGGAAGACCGCGTGTTTTGGCCCGTCATCTTGTTCGCCCAAGCTGGTGTTTGTACAGTTTGAACAGCAGAGGCTGTGGTGCAGGAAGCTGGATTCTGAATGGTGCCAGGATTCTGGAATGTAGAACTGGGCAGGTTCTTCAAGGGCTACAGACCAGACCAAAAATAAACACCAAAGCAGCCACAGCTGAATTCAGTTACCGGCTTGTTGAATATGGGGAGGCAGTAAAACATTTCTCAGCGCAATGAGTAAATATATCACCATCAAGTGATGATGAACATGAGGCCTCAAAGACCCATAAGGATAGATTATCAGGCACACAATGACCAAGTAGTTAATCAATTTAATTCAGTTTATTGGCTCCCAGGATTAAACCAATCAATGACAGAATGGCAGTCTCACGCTTCATAGATGGTATCATGAGGTCATATTCACCAGACCAAACAAAAAAAATACAGACAAATCCACCCATAGAGTATTGTTAATTAAGCTATTACACGTGGTGATTTTGGTCAGTACAATTCAGCTGAACTTGTTCACATTTTTTTTTTCCTTTTAATAATCCCTTTACCAAGCATTCTCACCAAAAAACTCCTCAAGCATATTCATTTTTCTTCCCATTATAACTGGATTGCTAAGGTTTCTTTGAAAGCAATAGGATTACTGTAATGTAGGAGAACAGTCTCTACACATCCAGTCACTGAGACTCGGCTTCTGGTCCATTCTAAAGGCATCTTCAATTGCAATGTCAACATGTTTGACATTGGCCAGGATGCTGTGCATGCCTCGCGCCCCACTCTAGCCCATGGACGCAGATCCGCAGGAAACCGCATAATCATCCACGTGCCGGTCTGTTTTTCGGCAAACTCACTTGGTACTATTTATAAACGCTCATAGGATCCGGTACATGCAGTGTGACTAATTGGAAGAAGCCTTCAGCATCAACATCACAGCAGTCTGCCCCTTTCTCACTTCTGCCACCCAGTTTAGGATTTGGGTGGGTTTGTGGACACAAGCTCTAGAGGAAGATGTTCTGCACCTAGCAACTCACAACAGTCAAATGAAGAACCAGTAGTATCACAACAGTGGAACTTTATGGAATCTGTGAAGAGTCAAGACACGGGCAGGGGTGAGAGCCCACTCTGAGCACAGAAGAGCAGCGCCGTGGGACTGCATCCTTAGCTAAAGTGCTGCTTTATTCCTCCTCTGAAAAGATTCTTCTGTCATTTACAAAATGTCAAAGAAATTCTCCGGCCAACATTTTGTGCCCTGGTACAAAGCAGGCGTTGGGACAAAGGACAGCAATCTCATCTAATGACCAATTAAAAGTGCCCGAGAGTCTGCGGGGAGTGGTGGGGGAAGCACCTGTTTGACAAGCCTGGCACCATTAGCCAGACCTGTTTATTTATTACGGTGAATGTGTGATTAGCTGACGGACGGACAGATAGACTTGTAAGCCCATGCTGTGAGTGATGCAGCAGCCAAAATATATTCCTGATTAAACATTCAGACAAGGTATGTGCCAACATATGACTGTATGAAATATGAGGCTTAAAACCTTATTTTCTCATCACCCGCACCTCTGGCAAAGAATAAATTGGAATAAAAATGAGAGAGCCCTCCAAAAAACAGTCTACGGAACTCGGCTGCTGCTCCGAGGGAGAGGACCTCCTCGCTGCACAGAAAACCCCTTTCAAAGTGACAGGTAAACATTTGGAATTTCATTTAGAGACCTCAATCCAGGAGTTAAACGGCTTTTCTTTGAGGGCGCACCGGTGGCAGGCGCTGCCAGAGCAGAGGATGCTAGTTTCCATTAGAAGGCAACCATGGCGCATCACCGCTTCCATCATGGCCCAATTGAAATCTAACAGATCTCTTAACCAAGCCGAGCGCACCCTGTCCTGATTCATCCACCGTGCACGACTCTGACGACTGTTGAACTGCTATTCTGCTATGAGCCAGAGTGACAGCCTCCTCCTCCACTTATGCTGTGCCACACACTCACAACTCAGCCAATGGAGTTCGGGGGAGGGACTTAGCTGCATCAAAGCCTTAGCTGGTTATGATTTTGAGGGCCAACGCAAATGGTTTGCTTGACATTTTGTTTTTGGAGCTCTCTTTACTTTTCTAAACTAAAGTCTATATCTGTAAACCCTTAACTCTGTCTTTCCAGAGAAGTTTTGGAATGCCTTCGATGTTATTTGTATTCTTACCCATAATGGAACATCTCAACCCATTCCTTTGTCTGTCAGATGCTGTGATGGCATCAGCATCCCACAAAAAAGGCAAACGGCCCGAAAGCAAAGAGGAAAAAATATATCATTTACACAGTGGGACCAGTAATGTATTCAGTCTCCCAGATGCTTACAATAATACATTAACATCAAAGAAAAGTAAGCTTTATGAATGAGAAGCTCTTAACCCCTGAGACCGAGTATAAAAGACACGTGGAAAAATAAAAGCAATCAGAGTAAAAGCAAATAATTAAATACTACTACTACTACTACTACTACTACTAATAATAATAATAATAATAATAATAATAAATAATAATAAAAGCTAAAAAAAACTGAAGATGCTGTAACTTCTTGTTACAAACACAAAGTCCTTGCAAACCACACCTTGCAGTAATGTCAAACATGGCTGCAAGTTAGTATTGTTCTGTGTACCTAAACATTAGGAGAATAATGTAGAATACCAACAGTGTAACTGCACCATGCACAAAAGTCCTTATTGCTCCAGTTTAGAGTCTGTCAGAAGCAAAATTAGTCAAGTAAATACAGGTTGTATAAAGCAAATCTGCATTGTAAATTTTAGGAATTACTTAAATTAGAGATTACAGTTCATGTAATCAAAGTAAGCAGAGTATGTGTGTTGATGGTAGCTACAATCAGTGTTCAGTGCAGGGAGTCATTTTAGCATAAACAGTAATGTTTGACACAACTTGAATGTCAATGCAGAATGGTGACAGATTTCATTTAAAAGTCCTCCAGTCCTACAGCACCCCCTACCCATCCAGGGTCAGCATCAGACAGCAGTGAAGCACGCATATCCTGGGTGCAACGTTCCTAGCAACTGAATAACAAACAGTAACTGTTCAGTATTACAGTGTCTGTCTCATTCCCTATGGTGACATATGTACCTGTTTCTACTAAGAGAAGAGAAGCAACTGAATTAAGTAACGAGCATGCATATGTGGGTGTTCTCATGTAAACCAGAGTATTTGGGAAGAAGCTTTGGTACCTCTTCACTGTGAATGCAAAGTCATACCTGCGTTGATACTTCACTGTGAATGCAAAGTCATACCTACTTTGATACTTCTTCACTGTGAGTGCAAAGTCATACCTTATTTGATACTTCTTCGGAGTGTAAAGTCATACCTGCTTTGATACTTCTTTACTGTGAGTGCAAAGTCATACCTAATTTGATACTTCTTCACTGTGAGTGTAAAGGCATACCTGCTTAGATGCCAGCACCCATGTGAAAGGTTACACCGTGTGTGGAAGTCCATGTGAGAATTGATGGCCACAACTGAGCAGAAAAGCCCATGTAAGCCTAAAACGGTCACTCCGCGGCAGACATACCTGAGTGCGGAGGATCTCCCCCTTGGTCAGCTGCATGTCCCCGGTTAGCTCCTTAACAACGATGCCCAGCGGCTCCAGACGCTTGCTGAAGTAATTCGTCATTTCAGCAGCCAAGGCCTTCATGGGGGCCACGTAGACAATCTGCAAAGGCAGAGAGACCGAGGACAGGAGCATGATAAATGGAGGAACACCACTGTATCATTTGTTCCCAGGCAACCGGCGCAAATCACAACCGTGAAATATGAAGGCGGCCACTTAGAATGTAAAAGTTTAATAGCTATGTATGAAGAGTAGTTATCCTAGCTGGCTGCAGTGGGGTGGCAGTGTTCAAGCAGGAGCTCAGCCTCCTCCCTCACAAATCTACTTCTATGCATAATCCTGTATGGCATGTGAACGTGGGATGGTGTGTAGGAGTATAGGGCAGTGTTTCCCAATCTAGTCCTTGGGGACTCAGAAAGTCCATTTTTTTGCTCCTGGGAGAGATCAAAAATGGGGACTGTCTGGCAGGGAGCTGAGAGGGAGCAAAAACCAAGACTGTCTGTGGGTCCCTGAGGACTGCATCGAGAAACATTGAAATAGGAGAACATTGAAATAGAACCTTGATGCTCCTCCAAAGCCACTCCTGTCGCTCCACAAGGAGGGCTGAGGAATAAAAAAGCAGGGGTAGGAGGGCTCCGTACCTTGAACTCCTCCCTGCGGATGACACCCCCTGGCTGCAGATGCTGTCGGACCTCATGCAGCACTGTCAGCATGGCGATGTTGGTCTTGCCTGCACCGGTAGGGGCGCAGACCAGCAGGTTCTCATTGGTGTTATACGCCGTCTCAAACACGATGGACTGGATGCGATTCAGGCACTTCATCCCCTTAAAAACCAGCTGGCCGATCTGAAGAAGGCAGGGAGTGAATGAGACTCTTACATCATACTGACAACGAACGGATACATATGTCTGTAGTGTTGACAAGTGTTTCACAGCCTGTTCCTCAGGGACCTGCAGAAAGTTAATGTTTTTGCTCCCTGCCAGCCAGCTCATGGCTCAGCTGCTGGGAGCAGGCAAGAACATGGACTGTATGGCAGGGAGCAAAAACGTGGATCGTCGATGGGTCCCCAAGGACCATGTTGCAAAACAGGTGGTTGACTCAAACAAATCTTCCACAACCACTTTTCCAACACACAGTGATGGTAACCATGGAGCCTGTAACCACTTGACTTAACTCCATACTTTAGGAATGTGGCAAGACACCTGTTTGAACAGAGAGAACGTGCAAATGAGGCAAGGAATCAAATCTACAACCAGGACGTGTCAGGACACAGAGCAGACCACTTAGCCACTGTGCTGCCCTACATACACAACATCATGGAAAAAGCCAAGATATCTTGAGGAGCAATTAAGCAGTAAGACTAACCTTTCTAGTCAGAACAGCATAAATCCAGCTTTGAAGAAAAGCCTACAATTCTTTGAGGGGTAAAGGAAATGCACTTCATACTCTGTGCTGAAAACAATCATCTGGTCTGAGACACAGAAGGCATAACATCATCTTGGTGCAGAACGTCTGTTGGGTCTTGATCAGCTTGGAATATCATCATGAAGGATGTTTGCATCTGGTCCCATAAAACACCTCATATTCCTTGGCAATTATACAAAAATGAGGAGTAATAATCGGACTTGACTGAGCATACGAACAGACATCATGGGCTGAAGGAGTCCCTTGTCGTTCTCCAGATTTAAACCTGTCTAGGTATAAAATGAGTAGGATGATTCCTCATATTCCATTCCATCCCATTTCCGTTGCTCAAGGGCCCCGCTTCTATGCCCGGAGGCACCTCATGCGCTGGCCTTCACCACACCTGCTGTCCATGTGGCAGCCCTGCCAGAAATTCCAGCGCTGTAAAGCTCAGTTTTTGTCAAGACTTGGTTACAGAGGTGCTGATCTTTCAGGCAGTGCTATTGTGATCTAATCTCGGGGTTTTCAAATCAGTATCAAATCCTCAAACTTGCCACTACTGCTCATCTCTCTTGATGCATGTTTGGCTGTCATGATTTTTGAGCCCATTCCCCTTGACACAATGTTTGTGAGTGATGCAATTTCGGACACTGACTCATTAACCTCTTGAAACTAGTAGTTTCTGTATGTTGCTTTGAAAACTCTAATATCAAAGTGTTGACGGTTAGACAGCTTTTATTACTGATGCATAATGATAACGGGCTTTCGACTTTTGTAGTTTGATATGTAATTGTGTTTCTTCAAAGTCATTTTTTGTGCAGTTACCATTACCTGTGTGTCCATGCATTATATTAATCTAAAGCCAGCATCAAATGGAAAAAACGCCTCCATTATTTAAATGTTCGCAATACTAGATCACAGCCAAAAAAATATATATATTACCAATATTGTGATTTTGTCTTTTCTTTTTTATTATTTATTTGCTTGACAGTCAATTTAGATAAAAGTGAGACCATAAATGCATAGGTCTATGTACTGAACTAAATGACAGGAATTATCTTATTCTAGGGTGTGACACGAAATATCCGTGGACTCAGATTACTTAGTCATAAGCCTATTTCATTTGCTTCCACATGTGTTTGCCACCCCTATTAACTAAACAATGCTAGACTGGTCATGTAACTTGGGAAATAACAAAATCATTAAAATCACACTACACAGGCTGTATCGCACAGTAAATCCATTTATGTGTCAACCAAGTGCTTACCATGAATGTGTGTGGGTGCGATATTAGATTCTGAGCTGACAACCTGACAAAACATTAAAAGCCATCATAAATTTAAGAGGACATCCATAAAAGCGCTTTCAGTTCCTACTTGTCCACCAAATATGGACACTAAAGTCAGTTTTTTTCCATTGTTTCACCGCTTGTGTTCCTAATAACTTCCACTCTGGGATATTTAGTCTCCTAAAAGCCAGCTGGGAAAAAATGGGGTTACAAAACAAATATTAGCATTAACGACACAAGGTACCTTAACCACATGTCCACCTGAGAGTAGCTAATGGTGACCAAACATGAAAGCTAAAATGATATTTGTCTGCTAGTCAAATGCTGCTTTTTTCATGGCTTTCCCTGGCAGCACTGCACATTAGGTGCAGATCAGCTATAGAGCCCTGATTTCTTACCACCAGAGCTAATCAAAAGATAAACAACCGCACCACCCCCCTTATTCTTCAACGTTCTGTATTCCTTGAATCTATGCTGGAACATTTCTTAGCAGTATAAAAATTAATAGTAGATTATTACACCTTCACGTTCAAAATCAGCAGCAAGAGGACATTTAGTAATAGCCTTGGCTGATAAAGACTTAAAAACGACATGAACCTGTGCCCAGAAAGGTACGCGAGTACTTCTCCACATCCTCCAGTGCATCGGACTGTGTGAGCTCAATTTTCCGGGGTAATGTGTCATTAGATCAGCCAGGAGGCAGAAAGGGTGATTATCTAAGAATTATCAGCTGTAATTGCCTTTGGCTCAAGCCACAGAAAACAATCTTGGGCTGCAGGAGAGATCTTCATTAATATGGGCCTCTGTCTGGTGAATGGCAAGGATGATGCCATCTGTATGAGCAGGACACACAAACAACACCCTACAAACACACCGTGCGGAATCACCACAGGCTTGTAAGGACGTCCACTGCAGTGGGTATGAAAAGGGGAACAGTCAGCTGTTCAAAAGACAATAGTAAACCTTTGATGTTGAAGAGGGGACAGTAAACCTTCTGGAAGTGAATAGGTGGTGGTGGTGGCAGGCTTAAGTAGGCTTAAGTAAGAAATCAGTGCAAAGGAACTACTGCGCCTCTGAGTATGTATTACGGGCAAGTGGTTAAGTAAAAGTGAGCTTTTTTTCTTAGTGAAGTTCAGATGATTGCTTTAAAAATTTAGAAACGACTGGAAAATTTCCACCGCCCTCAGACTGCCAGAAAGACAAAGGCAGCGCTTGTTTGCTTGGAAGGCATTCAGAGTGTGGAAGTACTGCATGAGTGTTTACACAAAGTGTCCAGTTGTGATGCAATTCCAAGCGACTGCTGTTAGCCCAATAACTGAGAACACCCCAAGAAAATAACCAATCCAAGGCAGCAAACCCTGTGGGGCGAATGCAAACAACTGTGACCAAATCACCAGAACTACCTAGCATACAGTCTGATGCTCTACTAGTCCAAAAAGGGGGAGGATCGAAGACTTCTATAAGAGCCTTAAAGACAAAATCAAACCTGGCAGCAGAAAAATACATTAAACCAGGAGTGTTACACAACCAACACTTCTAACTAAACAGCTAAATGACAGGAAGAATATTGTCAAAATTTCATTATGTAGTTGCACAGCAATTTCATCCAAATTTATACAAATTTTACCCACATGAGGGGTTGGGCATTTGTTTTTTTACTGAGACAACTCAGGGGTGGTAACTTCATTATAAGATTCTCCCTGGGATTAAATTGGCGTTCCTTGATGCCATCACAGAGAGGCAGAAAGCCAGGGTCACAGAAGAGGTTTGTCAGAGATTATGTCTTTCTATATATATATATATATATGTGTGTGTGTGTGTGTGTGTGTGTGTGTACATGACTGGATGTGAGGGTGAAAAAATGAATTAATTTTAGCATGTGTCACAACTAGGCATATATCAGGAGCTCAAAAGCACATTTAAATTGACTTATTCTTGGAGCATAACAATGTATTTAATTTAAAAACTTACAAGTAAAAAGCGTCATTTAGACCATAGCAGAGCATTTTTACATTTAAAAACAGCACTTAAAGAACTGTCGAAAATGCCCCCCAAAAATGGGGCCAGCACCAATGCTCTCCTCCTCCTCCTCAGCTATGCCGCAGATGTGTGTCTATACCTCATCCCAATTATGTGCCTCAAGCAAAGCTTTTGGGATTGCTTCCGCTTAAATCCTGGGAGCATAAACTTATAAATATTCATTTCCAAATTAGAGGCAGGCTAGATTCGGCCTCTCTCTTCTGTGTGTTGCGATGTCGTCGTGGCGACGGGCCTGCTGTGTTCACTTTAGCTGCCTCGCCTCACCATGATTAATGGCCTCGCCTGTTTTTACGAGGTGCTGGTGTCCCTGTGTTCGTTAGGCATGCAAATGCATGCAGATGTATTCATGCCCCAAAATTCACCTTGAGGTAATGCATATATGTTATAGAAATGATGTCACATCTAATGATCTCACAGTTTTGTTTCATTTTGCCTTTCCCCCCGTTTCTCTTTAAGTAAAGTGACATCACTATGCTCTAAAGAGTTAATCCCATGAATGTCTCCAGCAGGGGGCCATCAGGCTGCATCTAACAGTTGTGAAGCCTCTGATAAATGTCACACTGGCAATACCAAATAATCAATTCATATCAATTCAATATAACTGTTTAAAAATGTACTTGTTGAGGTCCAGATTTGAGATATATATATTAATTGAAGCTATTGTTGTGTTATGCAAGATGGCGAAAACCACTGCTGTAAGGTCCTGGGACTGACTGCAGTCTTCTTATATATAAATATAAAAAAATATATATATAATATATATATATAAGGTCCTATATATAAAAGAAGACTGCAGTCAGTCCCAGGACCTTACAGCAGTG
>JAABNY020000136.1:672594-682905 GCA_015164015.2 Brevimyrus niger | reverse complement strand
GAAGACTGCAGTCAGTCCCAGGACCTTACAGCAGTGGTTTTCGCCATCTTGCATAACACAACAATAGCTTCAATTAACAGAACTCACTGTGCAGAAAATGCCCTGCCATTCCAAAGCAGAAATTTTAGGTGGTCTTTTAGACTCCAGTGGGGACCCTGCCTCATTACCATTTTGAAATGCTGGCAGTAGACAGGAAGAGAAATGGCGGGGAAGGACTGAGCATTTAGAGGGGAGGAAAAGACAATTTGGGATTGGAGGGATGGCGGAAGGGCAGGGTCTTACAATCTACCTTCATCATCCTTCTTTGGTTGTTTTTTCAAAGCAGGCCTTTCTTCAATGCATGCCCTTTCTGCACAGCACTGCATTCTCCAATCAAACTAGTCCTGTTCTCAGTCATGTGGATAGCACTCAAAATCCCCTGGAGCAGCGTGCCTCCAATAACCAATCAAATTACTGCACAGTTCATCCAACCAATCAGATCACACAAGCTCTAATCTCAAACCAAAGGCTAATTACCATGGAGAATAAACAAGCGGCTGACCGCACATGCTGGGTGAGGATATGAAGGTTCTGTTTATTTAATCAAAAATGAATTCATTGAAGGCCCATGGATTAGCCTGAAATTTGCAACAAAAGTGACAGTGCCTTTAAGAGCTTAACAAGAATGTCTATCTCCCATTTCAGCATGTTTGGCAAGGTGTCTAAAACAAAACAGGATGGAGAAAGACAATAAAGGCCTTTTCTGTTGAAGGGGGGGACGCAGCAGAAACTAATGCACTAATTAATTTCTGTGCATCTGTAATACAAAAATAAAACACAACTGGTGCTGCCTGAGTTGTATCACTTTAAACACTTTATGGATGCATTTGGTTCTATTCAAAGTGACAGTCCGATCAATTTAAATTGTTAACCGCAGCTATCAATTATCTGTCAGCTTTCAGGCAACAGAACACTAAATGACCCTGATAAAAGAGAAGAGTAGAAAAAATAGATAAATAAAAATGTTCACACCCACACACGGTACATTTTACTTTTCTTTTCCAAAGCCATGTAATTTCCACCGCCGTAAAACAGCCTTTCATTCTGGTTCAGTGTTGGGTGAGAAAACCAAAACGTGGAATGAAAGAAATTATGTTTCCAACACAAATTACATCTCCTATAATTCAAAAATAATAATTTTCCCCTGAATCCCATCCATGCGTGCCTCCCTGCCACGTGACCCTTGGCTATTCCAGAGACTCTCCTTAATTCTAAGTGTTTGGAAGACCGATGCCTAGATGAAGACCTTGTCCTTCAGCTTGTTCCAGCCCTCAGTGACGTTAGCTCTTCTTTATGCACCTGCTTCATTCAGAGCAGCCCGGGAACAGCAGTAAGGCCGGCTGTGGGATAATAACCTTTTACAGGCCATTCCTAATGATTTCGAAGCTGTAAACATTTATTTTTCCCCAGCATGCACTGTACAGAGGAAACACATACGCAGCCAGTTTCATATGACCAATTCATTATTTTCAGCAATATTATTACCTCTACAACAAAAAACAATGGTTTTTAAAACCACCCTTTGATATTAATGGAAGTAATGAGTAGTAATCAGAATTGTGGATTCCGTCTTGGGGTGCACTGATAGCTGACATTTACACAGTCCCCATTAAAATGTACCCCCAGTGCCTCCCCCCAACAAAAAAAGCATGTTTTAAAGGTCTCCAATGCGAGACATTTTTACAAAGAAAATAATCTGGGGAGCTACTGAGGCACGATGAGAGAGTGGGAAGGGCATGTCCCTCTATCCTGAAGGGGGGGGAGGGGGGGTCTCCTCGTGAGGAGTCTCGCGATCCACCAGGCGGCTGCCGTAAAGCAAACCCCCCAAATTAGACACGTGGCAAATTTACCAGGAGGGGCAGTGAAAATTATAGACGACATAAACCGAAAACATTCATCACACATGATAGAGAGTCAGAACAGAGGCCAATACCATAGCATAGTGTCACCGGCTGTGAAATGAACATGCCGCACTTTAAAGTTAGAAAGCGGTCACCTTCTCTCCCATTAACGATGTCACCGTGCATCGTCAACATACCATAAAAGCAACATCTGCTTGGAATAAAACCTGAGTACTCAAAATATGAAAAGGTCAGACTGACGTTGACATCTAGGAGTAACAGAATGCATTATAAAGTTGATTTATTATGTTTCGGTTCTACATTTTTACAGTAATATAAATTATATACCTCCTGTATATTATTTACAGAATGTCTGTATCTAAGACTATATTAGAATGGTCTGAAAACTGAAAAACAACCAAACGTGTCCCACTGGGAACATGTTTACAGGGAAACTAAAGAACATTCAGTGCTGACACTGAGGGAAGCCCTTCCTGGCAGATCTCACTCTCTAACCCTTTTCAAGTAGAGAATGCTCTACTTGTTTTTATTCCAACCCTTTTCTTCGGATAAATTGTTTAAAGCTACACTATACTTTGAAAATGTGATAATTTTATCAATTGGTCGATACTGTGTCTACTGTTCACTACACTGTTTACATCCTTATGTATTATCTGTTATTAGTTGATGGACATAACTGGAACACAAGTACGCATTCACCTTTAAAAACCATGTGTGTGACAATCAATTGTTTGTAACAAGAAAATACCTTGTATTTTAACCTGTATAATGCAAATGAAGTAGAATTACCATATAAAGATTAAAATGCAAGGTATTTTCTTGTATGCATTTGTGCTTTTACAAACAATCGATTGTTGCAGGTATCATTTTTAAAAGTGAGTGTGTACTTGTGTACCAGTTACGCCCATCCCTGTCTATTACACTATCAAAGTTACCGATATGTCATTCACTTAAGCGTTAATGCCCACAAGCCGTGCATGTTACTTTTTCATAGAAGCACCTGAGATATCTGCTTGAAAACATAATGGTCAGCTTGGAGCGCCTTAACCAGCTTATACCACAGTGTCTAAACATACACATACCAATGTATATTTGTCTAATATGAAGTTCCGTTGCTGATGATTGGCTAACCTCTTAGCCAATGCTCAACGGAGGGTTTCAGTACCACACCTTGTCCAAGAGAGGGTTTCCCGTAGCACACCTTGCTCAGCTTGACTATGCAGATTAGCAGGATCATATTGTTTCTTATTTGTAGAAAATCAAAGATAACCCTGCAGGCCAGATTTAATGAATATTGAATATTGATCTGAATATTGATAAAAATTTTGTCGGCCATGATTGACGCATTCCGATATCTTGGTTTTTTTTTTTTTAACAAATATTGGCTGACATGTCAATTGATATATCGCGCATCTCTGCAAAACCGACTATTGCCAAGACTCCGATCATTAGTTCGAACATTAGTTTGAGCAAAGCTCAAAGCCGGTATTTATATATAATCTTATAAGTAAACATAATATATAATGGTCAATGCATGTCAAGTTGTGAATTGCAGTTTTAAATGCACAGCTACAAAGGAAAAGGAAAGTAAATATATATTCAGCCAATGTTCTATTAATTTGCCTTTACGCACATCTTGGTATGTGTTGTGGGTAAAATGTGACTTTACCCATTAAAATTAGACTTGCATACCATCTTGTTTAGGCAGGCTAAACATGACTAGAAAGTATTGCTGGACTATAAGTGCAATACATCAGTAAATCATGTTGGTATTTAATCACTGACCACAGGCTTTGGCCCTCAGCCTGAACTGACTTGTAGCAATTTGTTTATTTTTATAATTTATATTAAGCAATGTTGGTTAGAATTAAAGATCATAATGGCATAGTGCTTAGATTTACTACTGAGATTCGTCTGGCACTATGCATGTGCTTATACAATATACCCTTTCAACCAATCAGATTAGAGAATTCAAAAGTACCTGGTGAAAATAAATTTAATGATATTTTCTGATGAAAACATAAAAATGAATGGATATAAATTATTATAAAGATCAAAAAACGCTAAAAAAAGGAACGAGGGTGAGACTTGTACAGGCACGCAATTCCCAGCACTGGGTCTGGCAGTAGCACAGTGGCGGCTCTGCCGCAGTGCTGTCTGGCCGGCCAGCCAACTCCCTTCCTCACCATGCGGCCCCCAGGGTGTGCGAATGGGACGGGGCTGCCAGACAGGCATCTGTCAGAGCCGCATCCACAGAGTATTCCACACCTCTGACCTTCTACGCCTCCCTGACACTGCATCACTGTGCATCGGAACACTCCTGCACCTCCACCCCCCCATTATCGACAGACACGGAACAATATCGGCCTTCCTTCACCATGTCCGGCTTCTCTCCCTGTTCTCTACCTTGGCTAACTGTCCATTTCTTGCAGGATGTTCTCTTTTTATTCAGCTCTACTCAATTTAGTCTTCCTCTCAGTAGTTCAGGGTGAATCCTCAAGGGCCAGAGAAGAGAGAGACCTCAGACTCCTGAAGATCTCTCCTGGCTCCCGGCTTCTACTTCAAACACAGGCCACAGACCATAAGACAACCTGGATAGGTTTCTGAGAACTGCATTCACCTTTAAAATGACATGCAAGCCCTCAGGTCCTTATAAGGTTGCACTGAATTTTGGAAATAGGACAGTGCATCTTATAATTAGCACAACGCAAAGCATAAGCTTTTCAATAAAAATGTGTGTTGAGGTAGCGAAGGTCAAGAACTGATACACGTGGTACTGCCACCTCAAACTGTCCCTCTGCAGCTTCGCAGAAAAAGACGTCCCATGGATAGAAACAGAATTCATGCCTTGGCTCATGTCAGTACTTGCACATTTTCACTCAAAAGATTGAAATACCACAAACAATATTTGGCATAATTTTCAAAGTATAATTTATGATTCTGTGTTTCCCTGCTACATCAGAGGGTGCTATGGAGATCTCCTAAGATTTGCAACAAACACACAAGGACACACAGCACAGAGACCATTTATAGGTTACACACCTTGGTTATGCTAGCAATGATCACACATGGGGGGAGAGGGGCCGACAGTGTCAGGGAAGGCAGTAGAGTGAATGGTGGATTTAGTTGTCTATTCCTAACCACACTGAAGTTTCCTCTCACAGCTACTTGGAAAGACCAGGCAGTTTTCCCGCCAGTCGGATGCTTTTTGCTCCTCATTTTAGAAATGCATTACTTAGAAACATGTTGCTAACAATCCCCCCATTTTTAGTCTTCACAACGCTTTTAAAAACAGCCTGCCACCATACCCTTGGTGCCAATTAATAAATAACTACTTGTGCCATTTGAAAAAAAAATAGGATTAAAAAAAAAAAAATCATGCCTTCCATCTGCTTCTCCTAGACTTTAGTACAACCTAAAGAGGTATTAGCCGTTACACTGCCCTGTTTTATGGAGAGGGGGTAGAATTCTAGAAGCTTTATCTAATAAATAGAGTAGGCGCCTCACGCGGGCTAATTCACATCACTCAGATAAGTAGCTTGATATCAAATCTATTTCTGTCACAAAGTGTTTCAAAAGGAAGACATTTGCGATGGCTGCCAGAGGAAACATACAACACAGGTGATAAAGCTTTTAAAACGCAGTGGGGGGGGAATCAACTGCGGGAAATGTTTATTTACAGTGAAGTGCCATTTCTAATTTTTTATTTAACTTGTGTAAAACTGCACAAAACTGCGCTTGAAACATGCCGAAACGAGGGGCTTCCTCGATTTCATGGCAATTAACTTGCTAGTAGATACCAAACTCAATGCACTGCAATAATGAACAGTGATCAAGAAAGGGGAAATTAATACAGCAGTGAGACCAACAGGGGCATCCTATGGCCACTCCAGTTATAGGGCTCGGCAGGTCAGCAAGCAGAAGTCAGGCCACTCCATGGTTAAGAACCCCTAAAGCCATCTCCGTCCACGAAAGGCAGCGTGAATGCGATGCCCTAATTAGATGCGGGGCTATATGCAGAATCTTTGACGGCAGTGGCGAGAGGAAAATTTGAACATTTCTCCCGAGAGAGCACCTGAAACGCCTCCTTGGCATATGCTTTTATGCAAAGTATCTTTCACACCATCATCCATCTTTGGAAGATATTAACTGAAGCAATTTAGGTTAACTACCTTCCAGAACATAAAAGGCGGCCACACTCCTGTCAAAGGAGGAAGTGGATGTTTAGTCCGAAGTCCAGCTGTTAATCACTAAACCATCTGAAGTCCATCTTCTGAATACAGGTAGCAGTCCAACTGCATTAAACCCGGAGCGGTTGTGTTTAACAGATTCAGAATACTGTCTACGGTGAAAGGGACTTGCAGCTCAAGGTCAATTTGTGACACGGGTGTTTATTTAGGGCAAGTACACGAAGCTCAAGAAGAATCTAAAGGTTGTCTGTTTCCATGGAGAGGGAGCTGAAGACTGGGTTTGGCTTGGAAACGGAAGAGCTGAATACCATGGTAAAGAACGGCCCTGGGAATGACAAGGGGACATTGAGTAAATGCCGCATCGACACTGGTGTAGAAGCAGATTGTAGCTGACAGGCAGCATGTCGACCCAATCGCCCCTTCTGTGTCTGTGCACCTGAGCCTCCAGTCAGAGACAGCTAGCGAAACAGACATAGCTAATCAATCAGTTCCTCACGCAGGATTCACAAATCCATCCGTTCCCCATTCCCACTGGAGGTGACGGCTACTTTTCCGGCATCCATCTGCTCGGGGGACAAATGAGCGGGCGGCCTGCGATTATCTCACAACCAGAAAACAATATTAAAGTCTTGAAACCCAAAGCGTCTTGCGTCGACTACAGCAGGAAATGCCATAAAGCATCAATTATTAAGGGAAGTACAAGCAACACCACCTACCATGTATTAGAAGGAGTCATACAACATCAGATACCAACAAACAGAGGAGCAGGAATGCTATAGGATGGTTACAGGAATGCTACAGGCTGCCACCTACGGCGAGATGCTATTCCTTTCAGCGATTTGGTAAATAACATACAGTGTGTTGGCATATAGTAGCATTGAGAACAATCAGACTGACAATGGATGTGTCAAATGGCACACTGCCTTACAGTGCCTGAATCTGAATGGCTGAAAGGAGTGTTTGTGTCAAACCTTACACAAAACTGAAAGCTACCAAATTCAAGTGAAAACCAAAGGCGGAGAAGACGGCCAAAAGGATTTCCTGTACGTACACGAAACAGAAGAGGCCGAAATGTCAACCACAGACATCTGCCATTTTAGTAACTTAAGTACGTAGGTAAGTCGGAAGGTACAAGAAGGTCATCCACAAATCAAGGATGCGAACGGACAAGTCGACTTCTCAGCTGCAGGAGATGGTTTATTTATTCCTGTTACAGGGGAATTGTGTTTGATGGGAGCTATCTTTACAGAAGAAAAATCCGGTATCTCTCTTTTCACACTGGCAACATGTCAGGCCATACCTCAAAGCTATTTTTATGCCTTTGCCTTATGAATTGCACAATAAAACTTCCTTCGTACATAGCAGAAGATCAATAAGGCAAAATAATAATAATGATAAAACCTGATCTCTTTCAACAAGGCAGAACCGCAGGTATCTGCAGCGAATCAGCTCCCTGACCACTCCGGCAGCAAAACGGTAAGACAATCACACCCGTTTCTTGACCTCAACAAGTCAAAATTTATTACAGTACCAGCACCTAAAAATGCTTTACGGTCCCGATAACACAAACAGGAGAGTTACCCATTCTCCCCGGCATCTCTGGCAAGTCCAGGAAAGCTGGGAGATCCAGAAGTAAAGGTGGCAGTATACTTCAGACAACATTCGGACAAAATCAAATCAACTGTCAGTGAGAATGATCTTTCACATACTCAAAAAAAGATGGCGCCACTCTTCTTGTCCTCTGTAGTGCCACAACCCTAGAGGGTGCGAAATGGTATCGATACAGCAAACCCACAGGCCGAGCGCTAATAAATGTATCATGGCGAGTCTGTCAGTCCTTCTAATAAAAGGGATGACAGCTCTTAAAATGGAGGTTGCTCTCTTATTTTTTTTTACAGTCAATATAGGTTTAATACTAGCAGCAGCTCAGACAGGGAAGCCAACAATTTACACGACACCCGTCACTGCAGGTTAACAAAGTGTGTATTCCACTGCAAACACGGTTTACCACATTTACTATTACCAGGAATACACAAAAATACATACAGTGCAAAGCCTGCCAGTAACTGCATAATTAATCCTGCTGACCAACCCCAAGGCATCACATTACTTTCAGCCAAACGAGGACAGTGGGTGGGATCCAAAATTCTGCGTGGCCAGTGCATCAAGATGGCTATCACTGTGGTGACTACGGGTCATACGATGTTGTATTGCTAAAATGACATTGATTCTGTCAGTTTCCAGTATATGATCATCTTAATGTCGGAGGTTGAAACTAGAGCTGCCACTAACGATTATTAATCTAGCAACTATTTTACCAATTGGTTAATTAATCTTAACTTAAATGATTAAAATTAACTTTAATGGTCAGGGGATTTTCTGGAGGAAAACTACGAAACCATATGTCATTGCAGGGATTTATATAATGGACGTTGGCTTTTTGGCACTTACATTATTTCGACCCATAATTCGACAAGGAGATTAGTAGTATGCCTGAAATATTAATGAGATGCATATTGTGATCCCCAAAACTTGGTAACCTGCATAAATTCAGCGTATCATTATGCTTATTAAATTCAGTTAGTGGGGCACCATATGCTTTGGAAGCAATAAGTATTGAAGTTGCAGTGTAGAAAGGGACAGCTTAGCAACTACAACATCTTTTAGAAGAAGAGATATTGTATTGTGATTAAACTAGGTGAAAAGATGTGGGTGAGGTGGCAGTGCTTATTACAGAATAAAGCCCAACATACACAAACACACACACTGGTATGGTCAATCAATGTAGAATAAGCCCAGATTTTAGCCAAAACATTTTCTCAAACAAATATTCAATGGAGATTCTAAGGTTGCAGGCAAACAACTTCACGACTTTAAAATCGTCTCTGTACTAATGGTAATGTAATAAACAAGGATAGACAACATGGTGGTCTTGCCTTCTCCCGCAGTCCATCAGCCAGAATAGCTCCTGTGCAATTTCCCTTCAGCTGCCTGTGCACAGTACTAGCGTCGCTGTGTTATACCATTAAAACTTTGCAGTGTTTAGTGATAATTTGAAGTAATACCATAATTATATAGTGATATTATAGGAAAACAATTCTTATAATGAACTGAAACATTTTTACATTTATGAAGGTAATTTCATGAAAATAATTTAAAAAATGTGTTGATATAAAATACTGATAGACGCATTGACCTCATCGATTACGTCGACTAATCACAGAAGCAGTAGATGATATCTAAATGGCAAACACAAGGAACGAGACCTACTGAGGATGACTGAAAGATATTTGGTGAGCGCCTGACAGTGACACTAAATCCATCACAAAGCATCAGAACAGACAGATACATCAACCATAACTCTGAAAAGAAAAGAACAGACCATATAAAGGTATGCGCCAAGTCTCACTCTCACACACACACAGGTGAGAAAAAGGAGACAGTCTGGGAATCACTGGGCTGTGTTCTCCACCTGTATCACTCACAAGAAGGGATAACAAGTGAGGACATGCCAGATAAGATGCCACCAAGGGTTCATCACAAGAACTTGGGGTGGGGGGGGGGGGTGTTCCATGTGAAACAACTTTTTCCATGTTTTCAGAACAGAGCCAGGGGACAGAACTAACCTCATCTAGCTGGGAAATGTAGACGGGTTTCTCCTCAAAGCCGACGGGCATGGCTTCGGTGGGTGGGATCACCACCTCCTCAAAAATCTTGTTGTTCTCCCGTTTGATGCCCTCAGGCAAGAGCATCTGCGAAAACAACAAATTAAATCACTTCAATAGCAACAGCAAAGCAGTACAGTGACACCTTAATGGGGGAACCGATAAGCGGCCTACAACAAAATATCAATTTACAGTGAACAACGCATATGGTTTAATGGTATCCTGCCATATTCCATAAGCTCTGATCCAGGGAATATACCCCAAATAAGACACCAGGGCTGGGAATATACCGCGGATAAGACACCAGGGCTCGGAATATACCGCGGATAAGACACCAGGGCTCGGAATATACCGCGGATAAGACACCAGGGCTGGCAATATACCGCGGATAAGACACCAGGGCTGGCAATTTACCGCGGATAAGACACCAGGGCTGGCAATATACGGCGGATAAGACACCAGGGCTGGGAATATACCCCAAATAAGACACCAGGGCTCGGAATATACCGCTGATAAGACCCGAGGGCAGGGAAGATACCGCGGGAAAGAGCGCAG
>JAABNY020000136.1:635825-647811 GCA_015164015.2 Brevimyrus niger | reverse complement strand
GAGACCGGCACGTCCAAAGCGACCGAGCAGAGACCGCCTCGTCCAAAGCGACCGAGCAGAGACCGGCACGTCCAAAGCGACCGAGCAGAGACCGCCTCGTCCAAAGCGACCGAGCAGAGACCGGCACGTCCAAAGTGGGTTCCATCCAGCTGTGGAGCTAAACATGCTTGAGACAGCACACCTGCTCCCCGCATCTCATTTTTAAGTTCATGAGCCCTTCAGAACAGCCCTCAAGGGACACATCTCTAATAAAACAAATGGCCAGCTTTTGAGTAATATTAAAACTGCACAGTGAGCTTGGCTTTGACATTGAGAGAGAATTATGATTAAATGCATACGACCCATCAGATTAGAGTCCTTCCCAGGTGACAAAGTCTTTCCCATGCAGAACCCGATGGCTGTTTCAGCTGCAAAACATTTTGCTTGTTCTCAATATTTAGTGAACAAATCAGCTAAAAAAAATGCCTTTCCTGCTGCTATACTTTATTGTTTTGGTTCAACCTAACAAGCAGTGGTGACAGTAGCATTAAAAAGGCTGGCAAATTAGCGGTTTGACCATTTAATAATACATTTCTTAATCTACCTGTATTTTTAGATGCACACTATTCATTTCCCAGTTTTTCAGCCTCCAAATATTAATTCCTGGGGGAATGAGACGCAAGAGCTGAATCACAGTAAAAACTACACACTTCACTCCACTTTAAAGGAACTGCTTATCAAGCCCACAGACAAACGCACGCAAATCTGCTTGAAAAATTCCTCCACCCACACCATGTACGTGAAGCACACATCTGAAACAGTCCATTCTTAATTGGAGATTAACCTGGACCAAGTCACAATGTAATCTCGATTATATGGCTCATGGGCGATAATCACCAGGGCTTTAGATGACAGGTGAAACGTTCGTCCAGATACCAGCTTTCCGGTACTTTACGGACTTTACTTACGCCCACAACTTGGTAAGCAGATGAATAGTGCATCTAAGATATCAATGAGAGGCATAATATGATGCCCAAAAGTCAGGAGTTCTATAAATTCAGCATATCCTTATGCTTATTAAATTCATGCCAGACCTTTGCTTTAGTAAATAATGGAAGCACTGATGTGGCACTGAAGGAAAGAACAGCTGAACAGCTACATCGTCTATTGAAAGAGGACATATTATGGATAAATAAGGTAAAAAAAGATCTTGGTGGTGTGGTGGTACTTTTTGTAGTGTAACGTCCCACACGTGTATTAAACATAAGCATACAGCAAATTTATACAGATCACTAACTTCTCGGTGTCACAATACTCATCATCTCATTAATATTACAGGCACACCATTTCAGGCCATAAGAAAACGTCTGCATAGTACTGAAAAGCCGGCGTCCGCACACATGTTGGACCCATCATCTAAAGCCCAGGCGATGATTGCACCGCATGCGCGATATAATTGCGATTACATCATGACATGATCATGACAGCCCTAGTCCAGGTTCATCTACAATTATGAATGGACTGTTTAAAAATAAAGCATGCTAATATTTGGTCTGAATACATTCTGTTTGAAAGTAAAACAGGACACTTTAAACACTTTCCTGTTCAGAATTAATCAAATTACAGTATTGATAATTTTTAAACGAGCCAACAGAAGACACAAATTAACTGCCAGGGATTTATGTCAAATCAAAGAGGAGACCTACAGAAACTCTTCAGCATGAAATGCCACCATTTTTCAAACCTGCAATCTGAATGGAATCTCTGGAATTAGAGGTGCAGTGCGCTGTGCAGCAATGCTACAGGATACAAAGGCTGAAACGAAACCTCAACTCGGGTACACAAGCTAAAACGTGAATGGGCAGAGATAAATCTCAAGGCTGATTTTACAAAGATTTTATGGAGAGATACGACGAGAGTGACTCTTGATGGAGCAGATGAATGGGCCAGTGGATGGAAACCTTCAAGCACCAAAGGTGGTGGAGGAGTGATGATGTGGGCTGCAGTTATCAGTCATCAACTTGTTAGACTATTGCGTAAAAAGACAGGAATACAAGATCTACTGTCAATTTCTAGAAGATACCTTCTTGGAACATTTGTTCAAGTAGTAGTTAGCAGCTTTCAAAAAGCAAACAGGACAATGCCCCTTCCCGTGCATCAAAGTATTCCATAGATTGGTCAAGAAAAGCTTGAAAGGTGATTGAATTTTGACCTTCATCGCCTGACTTTACCCCTATTGTGAACTACTGGACATTCCTGAACTATGAGATTTACCAAGGCAGAAAGATGTATCCTTCTCAGAGCAGCACCTGGGAGGCAGTCCGAGATGCCTCAGCTAATATAGTAGAGGATCCAATTAGAATCTTAACTGGTTCAATGGACAACAGGCCGAAAGGTGGCTGTACAGGATATTAAACTTTGTAAAATGAACTGTGCAAAATGGTAGTTGGTTATTCCATATATACACTGAATAACTGAATGTTTTTTTTTTTATTATTATTTCTGTTGACGGTGAAGAGAAAAAAAAATTGTCTACGCACACTGATAAGTATTATTTTTGTTTGTGACAGGCTAATGTATTTTCTCTTGAAATGAAATTACTTTGAGCAAATGAAAACTTTTGAATTCACTGACGTCTGCCCAACATTTGCTAAAAAATTATCTCCAACAACAGTACTTGCCTAATAATTATGCACACAGTGTACTTAGTGTAGCGCTTTATACAAATGTAAAGAATTAATTTAATGGATTAGGCCTATGTGATATTGCACTTAATATATTGCACTTAATGTTTGACATTTACGATTAAGTGATTTTTTATATACCTGCATTTCATGCTAAGGCCAGGCTAGGGTAGGCAAGGCAAAAGTTACAATTAGGCTCTGCAGTGCTGACTGGTGGGGCGGAAGGGGAAGGCCACATGAATTAACTTTACTGACCTTGCGTAAGTGGTTAAACAACAGTCTATTTGCACAACTTGAGGAGCATCTATATTTCTCTCCATCATGTAAAGCATGAATGGGGTTTTAAAAATTAGAGGAAAATTTGAGGCAATTTATATTGTAAAAACTAATCGAGTTGTCTTAAATCCTTAGCTGATTTTGGCTTAAAGACCCTGAATATTGTCCCAGGGCTGTTGGTTGAATGGCTGACCCAGCGCTCGGACCCAGCGCTCGGACCCAGCGCTCGGACCCAGCGCTCGGACCCAGCGCTCGGACCCAGCGCTCGGACCCAAGCACGTGGAGTCCTCAGTTTACTGTGCATGTGCCCAAAAAGAAGGCCGAGATGGGATGTGTGAAAATGAAAGAATTCCAATGTACAAACGACAAATAAATTTCATTATAAAACAAAACAGCCATATTATAATCAAATGACAAAATTTGTGCATAAGCTTCTATTCACAGTGTTGCAGGGTTAGGGTATGTGAGTAACTGATTAGAATTTTTATCTCAAAAAATAACCTTCTCTTATTTACCATTCATTCAAATGGTCAGGTTTTTGTTATTTTGCTAATATGGGTATGGGGTAGTTACTCAACTTAACTAAAATTAGGTAAAAGCCTAAATCTACTGACTGTCAATGTAACCACATAACTGAAGGTAGTAAAGTCAGGGATGGCCAATCTTATTCGCAAAGCGCCTGTCACGCCCGGCTCGTACAATCCTCATGTGTGCCACGCCCACCTCGTTACCTCGTGTTACTTCCCGGTTGTGATCACCTGTGTCCTGTTATTTTGACTAGTCTTGTACATATTAGTCCACGTCTTCCACTGTTTCCGAGATCCGTCATTGTATTTTCCAGTGGTGTTATGTGCTGTGCCTACCTTTTGCCTTCGTCTATCCAAATTAAACCCCGTTTTACCCGTCTTGCGGCCTCCACTCGCCTTGCTGCTCGTCCGCCTGCTACACCATCGTGACAGCGCCAATGTGTATGCAAGTTTCGGGATAATCTTTAGGTCAGCTGTTCAAACCCAAACCCAGAAGTGAGGACTCTTCAGCCAACCAGTCCTCTAATTAGTAATCTAGTTAGGGAGTTGCAGTGAAAACCTGTACACACAGTGGCCCTTTCTGATTTGTTTGCTCACCTCCAGACAATCATTTCTTGTTTTCTTGCATTAGGTTTTGCTGTATCGCCAGCAGTAAAGCACTTCCTGGTTCTAAAAACTCAGATTCAGGTTGTTCTGATGAAATAATAGCATCTAAAAGGAATTTTACAGAACAGACAAAGCAAATCTCATGTATGTGAAATAGTCCATTACTTCCCACAAACAGGAAACCTGCACTAAGTTTTGTGAAAAATTTCACTCTAAAATCTATGCACAATTTATGCAAATTGTCAGTATTTCTCTGATCTCAATGTCAACAACCACAGCGTGCATTCCAGATTATCATCTGTTTATCGGCATCATTATGTTTTTAAAAACAGCATCCCTAAGTTGTGTTATTTAGATAACGACACATACCGGAAAACACTTTTTTTTTTTACATCCCAAGTACTCATCGAGAATGAAAGCTACCAAATTATGGGAAAAGGGTCCACTGGAAATTCTCGCAGCTGCAAAGTTTGACACTTTGATGTACACAATAAAAATACATCTCAAAGTGAAATCAGTTACCTATAAAATCAAAATAAATGCTCTTTGGTTCAGATGACAGCTAGTGTAGACAGATAAAATGCATCAAATTTTGAGAACCCCTCCCACCCAGCATTCTACAATGGTATCTCTAAAAGTAATAGAAATTACTATAAGAAAACTTTATTTAAAGCAGGCAAATTCTAATGCTGCCCAGCCATAAATGTTACCTAGGTTTTCACCAACAGAAGAGGCCACAATGACCTTTTCCAACAGGATTCCCTTCATCCTCACCTCAGGTTTAACATTCTATGGCTGTGCAATCACCTACAGAGAGGACGCCCTTCTCAGAAAAGGTCAAGGATGTATTGGGAAACATGACTTCAGCCTATCCTGAGTAACGCACGTTCAGCCCGAGGCAGACTAGTAAGCAAGGTCGGATAACTATCATTAGGATGGTTTCAGCAATCACATTACAGTGGCAATTATTTAGACAGTAAGCCATTAGTCTATAATTAAGCACAAATGAACCTATACACTAAAAGCCAGAGAAGAGTACAGAGGTGGATAGTCCAGATTCAGAAACTGAAAATCCAGCCAAAAATTTAGTTTCAACCAACTAATTGAGTACTACGTGAGTGTGACTCTTTATATTTAGCTAGATGGTTAAAACAAAATCTTGGTCCGGATTTCTTTCTGGACCTGAACTATCCACCTCTAGAGTACATATTAAAAAAAAAACCACTAGTGTTGTTGTATGTGGAACATACCCCAAAAAGGACTACCAAATAAGATTTTGAAAAATCCTATCAGTGAGCAGACTCCAAGAAAGCCCATGTCAGCTTGTAATAAACCAGCCACGCAGACGGCAAATGGAGGTATTTTCAGGGACAGAGTCTGAACCCACCTCATTCTGCAGTTCGTCGTCCGTCTTTTGTGACGCCAGCATCTCGAACAGTGATGAGCAGAGCTCCTCTGGGCTGGACTGGCTCATGTGCCCCTGGGCCAGATAGAGCTCCACCTCCTGCTGGAGGATGACCCCGGCACCAGCAGGAGCAGCGCCGTGGCCCAGGCCGCCCGCGATGGCACCATCCACGGCCCCGTTCTGCCGCGCTTGGCTAGTGAGGAACTTGCCGAAGTCCAGGCTGATGTCGTCTTCTTCCAGGCTGTCCCACGGCAGACCTTCTAGGTAATCCAGGGCATAGCTGTCAAAGGAGAAGCTGATGTTGCGTCCAAAAGGAACGCAGCCGGAGGTGGTGCTGGAGCTGTGCGCCAAGACAAACGTCTCCAGCTTGGTCTCGTCGACAAGTGCCACGAGCCGGCCAATGGCTGCGCAGGATGCCACGGCTGCAGAGGAGGGGAAGGGGCCAAACATTTGCTTGATGGCCCTGGTTTCTTCATGGCCCACCTGGTCCTTATTGTAGAAAATCTTGAAGAGAAAGACTGCAGCACTCTCAATGGTCTCCTGACCAAAGTCCGGGCCCACTGTGAGATACAACATAGCATTAGTGTCGTAATCAGGACAATGCCAATCTGCCATAACACATCAACTACTTCCCTGGTAAAACCCTGCAATTCAAATAAATTCAAATAAAATTTCAATTATGCATTACATTCTCAGTACCATATAATCTACTGAATTTTACCCCTTCACCTATCTATCACTACTTATCTGGTAAAGGGCACCAAAAAGCCTGTCCCAAAACACAAATGTCAATGCGGGCACGGCAGTGCTTAATTCAGGGTAAAGTGAGTCTTCCTAGTCTGAAGTCCTCTTTTACCAAAAGGTACAAAAGGCACCGTGCTACAAATATATAAGACCAGATGCCAAGTGACATGTCTGTCAGTTTTGTCAAGTTTGGCAAATGCAGTTGAGTTACCTCAAACCCAAACAGGCGATTTGTGAAAGAGGACAGTTTGACAAGTAAACATATTCTCTATGATGAAAATTTATTTTCGGTTTAACATGACTGTGTATCTTTAATTATTTATGGGGTACTGTTCATCCCCTCTGGCAAACAAGACAACTTCTAATTCGCAGGTATTATAGCATCATGTTATTAATGAGGCATCTGCAATCCCTACAGAGAAAATAGACCATTAACAAGAGCACCTGTTAATTCATCAGTGTCAAAAATATATCTAATGAAATACTACATCAAAACACCATGCATAATAAACTAAATATGCTCGCAACATACCAAAGGTACACAGCAGACCAAAAATCTGCTTCAAAAACCATTCACTTCTTAGGAGATACGAGTTGAGCTCATTTCACAACGGACATGGCATTATGTAAAGTCGGATAACTGGCCTACATCTCAAGCAGCAGAGCTACATGTTCCCAGTTCAGAGTTAAAGCATGCATTACACTTTGCCACAGTTCATTTGCCCAGTGATTCTACCGATTCTGCTTAATAGTTACAACCACGGTTACAGGAGTTGAGCTCCTTTTCTATTGGTCCTGATAAATTTGGACCTTGATACTGGCAAGTTTTAATGGCTGTTCAATATATTGGCAAGCCAGTTTACTGGGGCTCACCGATACATTGTTCAGAGACTAAAACTGGCCAATATCAAGGATCCAAAACGTTATCAGAATCAACAGAAAACTTACCAATAAAACACAAATAATGTGTCTGCAAACGCTAATGATAAAACAGGAGCTCTTTCCCAGTGATAAATATTGCAATATTTTACCTCTATACAAAATGGACTTGAAAATGTACCCAAAATAGACTACAGGCAAATAAAATTTATTATCATCAACCAACAGAGCTATAAAATTGTGTTTCCACAAGTTGTGCCAACAGATGCAGAACAGGGCCAACAAATCACTTGCTTTTGTTAAATATCATCTCTATGGAATGTAAAATATTTCTGCAGACTTTGGAAATACTTAAAATGTCTTTTGATGACCAGTTCTTCTTCACTTTTCTCCTTATCACTCACTTTTGTTACACGTCTCACAAACCCTGACTATGAGCGGGTTCAAAGGAAAGGACAAGAATGACAATGCTCATCTTGGAGACCACAGGCAGAGCTCATGCAAAAGTAGCTACAGCAAATGTTAGACTGCTTCTCAACATATATAATCTTGAAAAGGGACCATCATTAAAACTGCAGAGCTTGTTCAGTTTTATATCCTATGAGAGAAGAAAAATCCTTTAGCAAACTCAACCTAGCTGCAGTGAAAATGGTGGGGAAAAAAAATGTAACGTTTGATTAAAACAGCCATCAAAGACGACTCAATGAACTCGCTAACGAGGATTGGGCGACAAGCCAAAATTCATATCATAAGAAAAATTGTCATATCAGTGCATATCGATGATTATCACAACAGATGTCAAGTGATTTTTGTTCCCGAGTGAAAGTTGAAGAAGCCAGATACTGTACTTAATTTTGGTTTTAAAGTATTTTTCATCATCAGAACATGCCAAACAGCATTTGACATTTTAGAAATTGGAGGTAGAAGTTGAACAGTGTTGACAAAACGCCACCGCTTGCATTTTTTTTTAACATTTCTGGATTCTCTATGGATTATTACTATGTGGATTTTTCAAAGACTGAATATTGCTGTGAACTTTCATTTTGGATTTTGTTGCATTGCCCTTACTGGATGGGTTTCTTTGGACTTACCTGTTCTCCTGGTGAGCTGCCCTGCTGTTTTAACTGTCTTATTACATTCTTATTTGTTTAATAAATCCCTCATTTGTGGTTCTTCGGCCGTGTCTGCACTTATGCTCAATCACTGGTCCTGACAAGCAGTCACGGTGAGAGTGACGTCATTTTATTGAGACAGAAAATGTGTCAATGGCAAGACGTTGGATGTTAAATTACGTTGAACTTTTTTCAAGCATCTGCCATATTGATAAAGGGAAATCATATAATTATATTGAGATGTTATCATTTTTTCACACAGCCCTACAATAACCTATTATATTTAAACCACAAGTCTTGACAATGATGGTAACTTATTGTCTTAACCCAACTGATTATTGCAGTCCATGAAATGTGACAATTGCATGTCCATTACAAGCAAGTCAATATAGCATCAGCTGTTCAGGTCAGCTGTTCAGACTCAGGTGTGAGGACTCTTCAGCCACTCAGTCCACCTAGTCTAATTAGTAATCTAATTAGAGAGTTGCAGCGAAAACCCGCACACACAGCAGCCCTTTCTGGATAACACTGGCCACCCCTGCCCTAATCAAAAACAAAGTCATATATAAAGCAGAGCTGTAACCAGTGGACTGAGAGTGGAAATATTATATTATACCATATGAAAAGCTTAGGGCCAAAATTTATTTTTGCTGTGTGTGTGTGTGTGTGAACATAGTTCATTTTGAGGTGCTTTTGTTAAATGAGACAGACAATATAAAATAATGCACCCAAAACGCAGACAACAACACATACAATAACCAGACTGAGGAAACAAACTGAAACACGGACTAAATACAGAGGACTAATGACAACAACCAGAAACAGCTGATCACACGGGGATCCCACACGAGGTTAATGAGGGGGCGTAGAACACAGAAGGAGCGGACGATTGGGGCAGGACACATTGTTTTTTTTTTTTTTAACTTAAACATTGTTAGGATACATTTATTTTCTTACTTTACAAATGACTGTTTTGAGAATTGTGCGTAGATGTGCTTAGTACAGTATATGCTCTTCTTATTTTATCCGGTTCATTTTGTGTTTAAATGCTTTAAAAAATATATACATATTTATATATATATAACATGTAGTTTCTGCTGTTTAAGGTTGACATACTTGACGGCTGTTTAACTATTGATGCCCAATTTTCCACCATCTAAAATGAAATCAGTCAATATTGCCAAAACTGTACTTCTTAACTCTGTTCAATCAATATGATAAACGAAATTTTCATGTCAGTCAGCCCTACCATTTCAGGGAAAAATGCCAAAGTGGGGGATGAAAAAGAGAAAGACCAAAAACAGATTAAAAACATCCAAACCGATAAACAAAAAAGGCCACGTCGCCAAGCCAAGCAAAACGTTAACAGTGGCATTACTATTACAAGGAAGCAACATTTGCTTAGCAACAAAAAGCAAGAAACTGAGCAACAAACATAGTTAAAAGAAAAAAAAAAAGCTGATACCATGTGTCCAGTGTTCAAGCCATTTGGTTAATTAGCTTTACCATTATAATTGTTCCATCTATTTCTCTGCAGTTTGATTTGATTATTCATGTGAACAGAGAACAGGTCACAACTTCGGTAAACAAGGAGGACTGAGAGGCCTGGCTTCTCAGCCCAAAGCAATCTCCGTCACATTTTAAGCACAGCGCCAGATGGCCAAAGCCCCAGCCTGCTCAGGCAGCACGTCTGAATGGTGACCTCCAGGAGAGACTCAAAGTCCACATGCACTCTAGTTCCTAGCAAGCAGACAGCGGTGGATCAAAATGAACACCTTTGATGTCCTGAAGGGACAAGAGTCCGATGCTTCAAAAGTCTCCATCCAGCTGCTGCCGTTTTCGCCGCTCGGTGGGAGGGAGGGTCAGTCATACATACCCTTCGAATGCCATCAAGGCCTCGGACTGTGCACCAGACACTGCGGTTAGTACTGAGGAGGAAAGTCCAACTGAAGCACTTAAAATGCACGGAACTCAGGGCGATCATAAGCAGATTGAAAAGTATGAGATTTACCAACTACATATTAGATATTTAAGGCTGTGAGTAAAGGTTTGCCTTTCGCTTCAGATCTAATTGAGTCCAGCCCACTCAATGGCCGACATTTCACACAAAACAACATCTTGCTGCCAAAAACCTAGAGATCACAGAACAGAGAGCCTAGCAAGCGAACCCTACAGTGCTCAATGGTTCTGAATGTTATTACTTTGTGATTTTGCTTAGTTAGTTTTAAATGCAACATGCAGTGATATGAGCATCTACCTTCTTCCGAGATACACAGAAATTGCGGCCGGCTGAGTTTTTTTCATCCGTTTACCTCATTAGAAACATGGCAGGTTCTGGGTTGTTTCAGCTATAATCTAGATGGGATGGGACCTGTCTCAGAGATTTGCTTATTTTATCACTGCTGCGATATTCATCGTCAGGATCTTTGCTGGTCAGCCTGCCACGAACAGAGTGAGTTGGGGGCAGAAGGGTCACTGGAATTTGTTTGCTCATTTATCTACACATGATAGCTCAAAGAGAGCTGGCAATGAGCAGTGTGATGAGATCCTATATGTCATTCATGGGTCAAGCGATAAATTGAGCTTGGATGGAATATAGACCCCCTCCCCCCCATATATAATCAGAAAGATGTGAGCCTTCCACCTTGCACTGCAACTAGATAGAGAAATACTTACTAGTGATATTTTCAAGTCATTCTTTCTACACATTAGCTCAGGGGTCTCCAACTCCAGTCCTGGAGAGCTACTATCCAGTAGGTTTTCTGTCCCACTTGGCTTCTGATGACCCACACCTGTTCCCGTTATTTATCTGAGAACAGGTGTGGCTCATCAGAAGCCAGGTATGATAGAAAACCTACTGGGCAGTAGCTCTCCAGGACCGGAGTTGGAGACCTCTGCATTAGCTAAGAGTTTCACCTGAAAATCCTCCGCCCCATATTAATAGAGACTTTTGTTAAATACTGATGACGTGATACATTGTCATTGACCGGAAACCCAATTGTTCCTGTATTTCCAGGACCAGTCAATCCTATTGATAACACAAAACCTAGATCTTTTTGGATGGAGTGAATAAGAAATCTATGCATTTCTCAATAAGAGGCAATAAAAAGATAAGCTTACAGGAAACAGAGGCTGAGCTTGTACATTCAACAAATTATCCTGATGCGGACTTGTTTCTTCCCCCCCATTACACTAAAGAGATGAGTTGTTACAATGCAAAGCTGATGAGAGCCCTATTGCAGCTGACACAGAACTCTGATTTGGCCAGATTTCAACTTAGTTCCTTCCTAGTAGTGGCACATGTTTACTTCAGAGGGAGAGAAAGTCGATTACCTACCTCCCCACGGTGGGGAGCAGGCAGTATTGAGACACCTTAATTCTGCCTTAAGCTCCACAGGAGATAATCAGACCTCACAACAAGTGTAGCCACATATGAAACGCGTCAATCCGTTTCCAAGGCAACGGGACATGCTTTAGGAGAGCAGGCTGTGGGAGTAAATTGGGACTTGGCTGCAACAAGGTATTCAACCTTTTGAATACAAATTTTTGTAGCGCTTTAAATGTTTTGAACTTAACTGAAAACGTCTAGAATGGCAGAATTCCCATGACAGTGCTAGAACCATCCTTTAGAAGTTAAGAGTTAATTTGTTGAAGGGACCGATCCTGTGTATGGCCACAAAAGAGGCCCTTTTGTTTAAACCCTAGTAAAACGGAACTGCTTTACATCCCGGCTGACTCATCCCCCCTCCTGGACCTTGCTATCTCCCTTGACAA
>JAABNY020000136.1:622386-635725 GCA_015164015.2 Brevimyrus niger | reverse complement strand
GGCTTCCTGTGGCTGCCCGCATCAGATTCAAAACACTGATGCTCGCATACAAAGCCAAAAATGATCTGGCACCATCCGACATGAAAGACCTCATCACACCCCACACTGCACCACGATCTCTCCGATCCTCCAGCACTGCTCGTCTGGTCCCACCACCCCTAAAGGCACAAGGAGGACACACCTCTCGGCTCTTCTCTGTTCTGGCACCAAGTTGGTGGAATGAACTCCCCTTAGAAGTCCGAACAGCCGAGTCACTGAATGTCTTCAAACGACGACTTAAAACGCATCTTTTCCAGAAATACCTTAATTAGCACTTCTGGTATTATACTCTGAGCGTTTTTCCCAAAAAAAAATAAAAATCCTGTACTTTCTCAACAGACTATTAGATTGATCGTATTCATAGCCTAGGTTTTATTGAGCTAGTATAGGGAAAATTCAATTTAGAGTCTTAAAGCACTTATGTAAGTCGCTCAGGCTAAGGGCGTCTGTCAAATGCTGTAAATGTTAATGTAAATGCGGCCAGGTGAAGCACGCTAACTACCTATCTGCTGAGCAGCCTGCAGGACATTCCTCAGCTCCCCAGAACCAGTCTGCTGCGCACTCTTCCCTAGGTGCTGGTTGAAGAACTGCACGACCTTCTTCCAGGTCAGGCCTTCCTTGGAAAACAGCTCCTGCCTCTTCAGCCGCTTGGCCTGAAAGAAGGCACAAAAGTACATTTAGAACGTCAACCGTGGCAGCTGACAAGGGGGAAAACACACACACACACAAGTGGCAATGGAAATGGTAAGAGACGGGGGCTCGTCAAAAATGTGACCGGCTGAAACTAAAGCCTCTCAGCACCCCGCAAATCCATCAACCTGGTGGTCGACGGAGTGATTTTCTCTCAACAGTCCAGGCCTAAAAGAGCCAAAAGTGAGGTTTAGGGGGGTATTTTCCTAATGGGGGTAGGGGGGGTAAGGGAGCGAAGAACAGGCCCCGGCCGCTGCGCATCCCACCGCCAAGCAGACGGAGGAGGAGAAAGCCTCTCGTCCCTTAGTGCTGCCTTTACCGCGCGACTCGGCGAGAGCACACCGCGCAGAGCAGCTGACGGCGGGGTTTCAGCAAGCCCACAGCTTAAAATGCTTAAATCCATAAAAGAGGACGCCTGATTGAGGAAAAATCCCCCCCACACACTTTAAGAACACAACCACAACCCAAAACCAGCAAATCTTAGAGTACCCCCAACCAGACCAAGAGGATGCATACGGCCATGATTAATGTGGACCCTGTTAGTGTCAGCAAGTGAAAGTACCTCTGGAGAGAGATGGACTGCTGCCTTTATATTGGGAAGCTGTCATCATTGTAGGAGGAACAGGAGTGATAAATACCACAGAATTATCCCAACTGCTGCCTGCCTGCACCCTCCACAAGCCTTCTGCTGATACACCAGCACTCCCGTTAATGGGGGAGCTGAGGGTCCCATCCAGGGAGCAACCTTTCAGCGCGTCCCAGACTGCCGTCTCTCCAGCTCTGCCTGGCATGTTCTCCATTTATGGCTCTAACACCACCTCTGCCCAGCTGTCTCTGTTAATTGGCCTTCCGTTACCTGTGCCCAGTACGATCGCTGCTTGCCAAGGCAAGCAAGAATCTCAACTAGGGTTACTTGGGGTTGCAGCCCCCCCCCAACTGCCTTGCCGCTCAATAAGAAAACGAAAGCGGGAGAATAATTCCCAGTGGCATCACCGCACACTTCTAACAGAACCAAAATGCATGAGAATAATCTGCCATCAGAAAGCCTAATAGGATGTGGAGTTACTCTGAACGGCCTGCAGCTGCTGATGCTGCACAAACACAAAGCAGGTTTAGCTCCATCGTTATTTATTTTTTTCATACATATAGATGTCGGCACCCCATAGAGTTCTGATAACCCAGGATTGAAGACTATACCAAATCTAAGCCACATAAAAAACAGAACCTAAATCTCCTGTGAATATTCAATGCTGTTGAACTCTAACCACTGCAAGTTAAATAGAAGAGTGATTTTCAAGTCAGTACATTACATTTTATTTATCTAACAGACGCTTTTCACCCAACGAGACGCGCATGTTTGAGCAAGGAGGGTCAGAACATTTGGGGTTACCTTTCTTAGCCTAACATTGAAGTCATTTAGCCGACCCTCGGATTTGAACCTGCGACTTTGTGATCACACGCACAGCGTCCTAACCCACAGAGGCAGACAATGTGCAAAGCAACCACACTAATCCGCACAATTCAGTGCCTTTCTTCCATCAGTGGAAACAGGAGCATTAACATCTTAAACAACAGCTCTCTATTGTAGTATTCCCTATTTGCCTCAATATCTCCGCAAGCACATGATAACGGTAGCAGGATTCATTTCAGCATGGTAGGAACACAATCAGTGCCAACCCCCCCCCCCCCAATCCCCAAAGAAAACCACACAGTATTCCTACACTATTGGTAGGGACATGCCCCTACTATCCATAACCAAATCTACACCCATGCACCTGATACTTTTCCTCCAGAAATGCATCATCAATGGAACTACTCAGCCAAACCATCAACAAGCAGTGGCAGTGGAAGCCATCATACCAAGGCCAAGTCACAAACCTGTCAAAGTCAGCAAGACCATGATTCACTGGAAAAGAGCCAGCAAATACAAAATTATACTTTCGTTTCTTAGTTACATTTTTTATGCTGCTGTGTTTTTTTGTCCTGAAAGGGTGTCCAGCAGCAACGAATTTCAATGACATTCAAATGGTGTAATTTGCTTTAAAAATTATTTCATTCTAAAGCCTTGATCAATAAGATATTCTGACCAGTCCAGAAATTAACATTAAAAATTGAAAGTTTATAATCAGGACTAAAGAAACATGGTGAGCCACATTCTACATAGTCAGCCATTAATACAGGGAGTAAAAATGAAAAATGAAAAATCGATTAAGCCAATGACTGGAATAAAATGGCTAATTCAGTGCTGTATCATCATCTGTACTCAGCCCCAGTTCCAGGCACTGATCTAACAGGTGAATTCTTTCTTTATTCTTAAACCTCGGACTAATTAACTTGTAAACTGTAGTTACATTATTCAAACTAAAAACATAAAACTGCAATGACCACCATCGAAAATCTATCAATAATAATGATATAATTATTATTTTAATTATTATTAATAATAATAATAATAACAATAATAATAATATACATCCTTCCTACATCCATTACAGGATCTTGGGAGACCAGGTGCCTGTCCCAAGAGGGCTGGGGTAATGCAGCACAATATGTGGGACACAATGTCAGCTCATTATTAATTAAGTAATTAATAAACAATCAAACAAACAAAAAACTTCCACCGCCACTACTACTACTAATACTAATGAAAATGACAATAATAACAATAACAGCAAGGTAATGTTAATAAGCAGTAGTTTGTGGGTGCCTATCTGTTGGAGATTCAGTTTCTCAGAGTCTCGTTTTCTTTACATAATACATAAATACATGGCTGGTTGTGGTTAAAGGTGACAGAAGAAACTGGCCTAATGAGAGGCAAACAACACAAAAGTGGTATCAAAGATTACAGAAAAAAATTAATAGAATACAGAATTTAAAACAAAAAAATACTACTAGTGGAAAGGAATACTGGAAAATAATTGCAAGACTTGTGAAACAAATACATGCTGGTGTGTGGCTTGAGCACGAAAACCGCAATTAAGTACTTGCCTTCAGATCGTAGGCTTCCACCATGCAGTCATCCTGCTTGCTGACGTTGGAGAAGGAGCGCAGGGCGCCCGTGAGCCGCGGCGGAACCATCGATCCGAGACTCACGCAGCCGGGGAACCTCGGTCTGAAAGAGACTAATAATAGTTGTAAATAAATAAACGTGAAAATGTAACTGTAACACCCATAAGCGTCAGGGATGTACAAGGTACGTGAGCCGTACTCTAGGAAACACAGGTCAGTATTTTACATTTACCAGAATAATATCGGGGAATCACAAAACGGGAAAAAACGAGTGAGAATTAGAATCTTTTTCAGGATAAACACAATTTCCAGCTTAAGCTTAAAGCTCATATTTACTGTAATATTTCGTGTTAATATGACGTCAGTACAGCAGGACATGACCCTTTGCACTTTTTAAGTAGGCTATATGTCATGCTTGATGAAACACAATGTTGCCAAAACAATGCATTATTATACGTATATTTATGGCGATTTCTACACGTGCCTATAAATTTTAATGACATCCACACAAAATATAAAGAAATAAACATATCTGAAAGTGAAGTAATGTTAACCATACGGAGATGGAGCAGTTAGCCTAGAACAGGTAGCAAAGGCCCCAAACTTACAGCCACCTGAAAAAAACAATATTAAACTGTATATTTATGTCACGTAATGCGTGGAATGTGTACATTTCCCAAAATAACTGCAGATTATACTTTTTTTACAGATTATACCAGCAATTTTAGCTGCTACAAGCAGTAGTCATCATCCTCTAGAAAGGCAGCTAGCTTCTTCGGGTAGTTTACTTTCGACACCACTTTTGACAAACGCGTATGACTATGGAGAAACGCAAGAAATTAAAAATATATCACCAGTGTCTAGATATTAGTATTTTTTAACTCACAATCAACCCACGAAATGCCGCCTGAAACTTGCTGAAGTGTACGCTACTTCGTGATTCCAACTAGAACCGGCATGGATCCGCAACGCCCTCTGGGTGTTGTATTTTTTTTACTGACAACGACAATAATTCGCGAAGGGTGAAATCGAAACCTAGAAACTACACTACCCAGAGAAAGCAGTAACCAGGAAGAAGCGTAAAGAATAATGTGCAAAATATTTCGAGACTCTATTAATCGATGGCCGAAGGTACAATAACGCACATTTCTGTAATCCACACTGACGTTTTGTATAAACTTAAGTAAATATGTTACCTCTGATATATAAGAATAATTCCATTGCAAACATTACAAAATAAACAGTTTAGCGAGGTTAAGATGTAAACATATGGCTCCACATCTAACTTCTAAGCGCAATATCTGAGGGAAACGCTCAACGTATGAACTTTTTACAGAAAAGACGACCTTTCGTCCAGTTCACAATTATGAAAACTATGCCATCATCGTTCCATTCATCTTCTATAACTGTTTATAATGAAATGTTTCTAATGATTTTCTGTAGAAAGTCGCGATGATATTGCTGCTAGCAGTATCACATAATAAGTTTACGTTTTTTACTTCCTGACTTTATTAAATACGATGAATATCAATGCTAATTCACTTCTACTATTTAATCTAGAATATTGGTGCAGAATATTACATATTATTGTTGCTTGTATGATTGGACACGGCCCTGTTTTGTACTGCTTCCATTACTGTCACCTGTTTGCCAGATTATTATTAGTGTTGTATTCAGCAAAACCACATGCATCAGGTTGAAGGTAAATATGCTGGCCTTGAGAGACGTTGTTGCTTTCTAGATTAGGTCGCTCTTAGAGCACAGCGCTTATATCTTTGCAAAACATATTTGCCTTGTAAAAATATAACCTGAAACCACCTCGCCTTATTCACAATTATGATTTGCTGGATACACCATAACAGCTCACAAGTCCATAGCATTCATTCCCTTCGAAATATGCACCATTTATTCAATGCCTGTTGTTTTGATTTTGCTATGATAACCACTTTCCCCATGACTTCACCAATGAATTCTACAGTACGGTGCTTATGGTGTACTTAATGATCTTTATTGTGCTTATAGACAAATTCATGAATAGTGGCATTGTACGTTCTTCAGGGAATTCTGTGAATATAAATTAATATATAAAGCTCAGTTTTTATGTTTTATGTACAATTTTGCCTAAAGTGTTGTTTTGTTGTGTCTTCCAGGTATATTCGCCCATATGGCTGCTAGGGCTGCCAGGTACTTGCTAAATGGGCAGTGCTGTCCTGTCACACTTATAACATTTTAGCTCTGAGTTGCCCCGGCTGTGAATGTGTATCTGTTTGTTGCTTTTCCATATTATCCCTTTGTTTGTGTTGGCTACTTCCATCTGCGCAGTTGGTGAATTGATGTCTTTATATTGGTCCTTTGTGTGAGCATGCCTTCTGTGGAATGGCAAACCTGACTATACTGCTCCCTGCCTCAGTGCCTACATTTTCTGGGATAGTATTCAAGCTCTTTGTGACCCTGTCTAGTTAGACAAAATGGATAGATGATGTCAATGCTTAAACAAGCACTTGATTCTTTTTACTGAGCTTTAATCCACAGTCTAAATCTAATTCTACTGTAAACCTAACCCTAGATTCATAACCTAAAGCAAATGTATCAGTGGTTCCAGCTCATTATATTGACACACATAATATTGTTGAATGAATCAAAACTTGTCCTTCCATAAGTAAGGTGCTTTTGATCAAAATAACATGGCCTGGAGTGTGTTTCACGACGCAAGATTTCGTGCTTAGCTGGATAACTTGTTGGATTTAAGGTAGTCTGAGCTAAATGTAAATTAATGACGATATCGGATCGAAGGGGAAATAATGGGAGGAAATGGGGAGGGGGGGTGAACTCTCGGGAACAGAAACACATGGCACCATGCAAAAAAGGGAAAAACTTTCTTATATACTGCAATATTCAGTTTTATGCACATCACTTTCAGGCAGTGTATTGTTGTCATTTAAAGCTGTTAAATAATCACAGCAATGTTTTTTCATTGTTTATGATGTCATGTTGCCTGCACTGCTCACTAGCTGTATATTCTGCGGTGTATCGCTTCTCACATGTATTTTGCTGAGGCTCATCCTTCTGGCCTTTCTGATGTTCTTCATTCTCTTGTCTGTGCAGAGGGACACATAAAGTGTCCAGAGGAGCAGGCTTTGTTAGTTTTTTCTTCACCAAGGTGATACGTCACCATCATCATGTTTTTTTTTCCCCCCATCCCTCTATTTTAGTAGGCAAAGGGTCCTACGGAGACTTGCCTGTCCTTTTAAAATGAAGTGTGAACTTAACAACCACAGTTTGTTTCACTTAAATAATACTTAACTTAATCGAGACTGAATAATAATTTGCTTATCCCAAATCCAGGTTAAGGGTTATTATACAATACATTGATTTTTCTTTCCAGACTGAATTCCAGATTCACGTGAAAGGTGTCATTGTGTATCAGCATGCATTTACCAGTGTCCTAATTTCACGTGAGTACCCCAACCTTCACCTTTTCCGCAGGCAAAGTCATTTTGTTGAGAGGTAACTAATCCCTCCCAGACATGGTGAAAACGAAGCCGCAAGACACGTCAGAGACATGAGAGCGACAGGCGGAGAGAGAGCCATGACTCACATTGGATCGCCCGCTTATTGAGAGCTTTCGTGTAACCTGGTGGACACTTGGTTTCAATTATATTAACCTACATAATGTATCACTTTGTTGCACATTTGATACATTTTGCAGGTATTGTGAGATTTGAGGGGATGTGTAAGATTCTGTCTCCCACAGTGACTTCATTTTCCCACATCCCTGAGATGCTGTGCTTGGGGACCCACTGGGGACGCATTCATTTCTGTAATGAGAGGAATATAATTATTATTTTGAAGTAGAAAAATAAAACCAGTGATGGCTGATCTTTGAAAAAATTGGTGTCCTGGGGTTATATCATGCGGGGATGCTGTTTTGATTATGCACTGAGAGAGTTTATCATGTTTGAATCATGTTAATTTAAGTAAATAATAAGATGGGAAACAAGGGCACAGATTTGTTTTGAAAGTTGTGTGGAGGCTGGAATGCAGGCCGGTCTGGAGAGTGTGGAGGCAACAGATGCTCCTTACTCAGTGTAGTTGCCTGTCTGTGTGGGTGGGATACTGAAGCATGGGGCTGCACACTGAGCTGCTTGAACCAATGCAAGTTGGACTTTTGAGGCCACAATTCAATTATGGGAAAAATTTAGACTTCCAAGTACAATTTCCCCTGGGGACATTCAAGAGGGCACAGTCACTAGTGACAGTAGAAGCAAATTCTTGTAGATAAATTCTTATGTATCCGGTTGGGTGTGAATGAATCCATAATCCTTAGGTCTTTGCGATGAGGATGAGCCATGTTCCCCTTCTGTGCATCCACTGCGATGGAGGAAATTGCAGTTAATCCAAAAGAAATAATCATGGAGGTTGTGAGATCTGCTGTTTTTCAAAGGTTCAAGTTATTCTCACAGACAAATATCTGCTTTTTACACCATTTGTGGGAGTTTTATTTATACAAATATGTTCTGTGGGCAGAAGGAAAAATAATTGGCTTAGAGAGACAACTAATCAGATTGTAGAAGAGGTGGGTCCAGCAACTTGTGGAGGCAGGACCAACCAGTCAAATGTTATGATCTTGCCTCCTCTAGTTGTTTGGACCCACCTCCACTACAATATGATTGGTTATCTCTCTGAACCAATCATTTTTCCTTCTGCCTTTACTTCTAATAAAGCCCTGCATTAGTCTTTTTACCGTAAGCTTTCTGAAGGTCCCATGGAGATGTGGTTGGTCTTGATCCTGTTTTAGGACTCACTAAATCTGTATTAAAATTGCACCTTGCAGGGATTCCAACAGAGCAAAAGGAGCAATATCCTACACTCATCAAAGAGATTTTCTTTGCCCTTGCAAAGGTAATCATTATCAGTTCAGTATAAACAAGGGTTGGGGGTCATTTCTCTACTGAACTGAGAATGGGTCATAAGTTACATTTCTTATATTTGACTTGATTTGACTGAAATCATGTCACAAAATTAGGGTCTTGACCTGGCAAATGTTGTACCTGATTGTTAATAATATTGGGAACAACATTCAGTGCAACTTGCTACCTGTGGTGCAAAAGGAATGCATGGTTTTTCAAAGCTTTAATGACAAAATTGGCAGAGCTTAATGAGAGATGAGATTTCGGTAGGTGATTTCAAATTTCAGCATGTTAATGCAACCTGACAAAACAGCCAGTTAAAGATAATGAGGGCTGGCCTGGTGATCTTGAAAAGGTCTTCTTGGAGATTCTTTGCAATATTCAATTAATTCAATGGGAGCTTAAGTTCATAGGGAAACTCTGGAGGTGACAAGAGGAACCTCATGTTTTAGATACAAAACTCTTGCTAGGTCTGAAGATGTTCTTGTTTCCAGATAGCTGGTACTCTTTATTTATGCTTTAGATTGGTGTGTCACTGATGAGAAACACCATTAAACAACTGCTGACACACAAGCTCACAGTATCAATGGATTTTGCATTTGGCCACCAGTATTTGTGACACATGAATGAACAGCCCCAGATACAGTTCAGACTTCAGATGAGGTACCAACATGCTTAACCCTGCCAGAATTATCCAATCACTAACTTATCAGTGGGAGAAAAATATTTTCTATATTGGCAATGCCATACGTATTCCTTTGTGCATCAGGAAAGATATTTCTTTTGAATGACATTTCAAGGACTTAATAATTAATGGTGAGTGACAGGACATTCTGTAACCATGCTCTGTGAACATGAGTCACATTTGAAATGTTATTGGCCTGATTATTTGGACTGCTTCTCACTTTTAAAAAGTGTTTCATCCCATGTTTGATCACTTATGCTATGTTTTCTGTTTATGGAAGCACACACACACACATATCTTTGTAGGGACTGTCCATTTATTTCATTTGTGGAAAAACTCTAATCCCACCTATGGCAACCTTAACCCCTTCCCATCCCTATAGCTTTAACCATAAATAACCAAAGAAAATACAAGATTTTGGCATTTTTTTGATTGCAGTCACAGATTTTGAAATTGTGTTTCCCCTTGTGGGCAGCAAAAAAATGGTCCCTACAACATCAAAATAACAGATTTTTATCACATTGTGAGGACACCCGGTCCCCACAATGCAATATGTGCATGACACACACTCATACTTCATTTCATATGGCTCTGCTACTCTGCCTCCATCAGAAACTGCTTGGATTTAAACTATTGGCACCTGGAAATGAAATGTGCTGAATAGGTGGAGGAAATGCTATGCAGAAAGGGCTCTTTCTCCCCTGTGATGGTAAGGTTTGCATTGGGATTCCCCAGAAAAACTGAAAAAACAAAGGGACTTCATGAAAACTACTGAAGGAAGCCCCGCTGTAATCAGTGCCAGAGCGGAGAGCAGGCGTCTCTAACAGGACCACCCATTCGGTTCTCACCCGTCAGAATGAAAGTTGACACAAGCCTGGCTGATTTGTAGTAAATTAATGTTATTTGTATTATGTAAATGTCTTTCTGTGATCTATATCCTCCAAGCTTGCAGGCAGAATTTCAATATGAATGAGTCCAGTTCAAGTAAGAGTCCCTGTTAAAATCTGCTACTGCATTCTCCTGCAGCACACAATGGCTGCTGGTCTGACAATGAAATTAATCTGTTACTTCGATACAAAAAAGATTGCAGTGGATCCGAAAGCATTCAGAATGGACCACGATTGATATCTGCTCTTTCTAATGCATACTATATTATTTTTTCCTTACGTGAAATAAATCTTTCATTTTTCTATTGATAAAACAATTGCTTTCGCTTTGTTTGCTGTGGCAATGCACATTCAATTCTCGGTTGTTAGTGTGTGCCACCTGGTGATTAGATGAGAATGGGATTTTTAAGGAGTTTTGCTATCAGTCCACTGAGTGGGTCATTTGTTTGTGTCGGAATGTAGCGGAAGCCTTCGTTAATGCAGATCCAGGACATACAACTCCGCTTGTTTGTGCAATCCTGGGCCGCTGATCAAATTATTCACATTCTGAGGAGACAATGTCTTCCCCTGGCAACCAGCTGCCATTGGATACATTTTAATAAGTCACCTGTAAAAAGTATCCAGTCAAGGCCAGTTGTGTTCTCAGTCTGAAGGTGATCCATGTCACATGCCTGTTTATTCTAACACAGCTTTGTGAGGTAGCACTTCCTCACAATAACTCCCTTCTACAGAATGACCGCTGTCGAAACAACATGGTTTGTTAACAGACAGAGCCCCAGTAACAGCTATAAGTGATTTAATTTCCCTCCCTTTGCTTAGTGTCTGGTTCTATAATATCTTCACCTTTCACTGCAAACACACAATATTCAATGATGTTTCAAAATGTAATATTTTTCAAATAGAAGGTCTTGAGATGCTTGCTTGATTCAGTAAAAATATTGTAAATTTATGTGGTTTATTGGTTGTATAACAAAAAATATTATTTAATTTGTTTGCTATATATATATATATATGGAACTCCTTTGGGAGCCAGTGACTACAACTGATATTAAAATCAAAATGGCAAGAACAGAACTGAATAAGTCAGTAAAAAAAAGCATGACATTTAATAAAGTGAAAATGTCTGCGTGGAAGACATGTGTAGATACGTACGTTAAACACTGCCCGTCAATGGACTTTTGCTATGAAACCAATAAGTTTGCAACATTTTTACAGAATTGAGTGAGTATCCCAGGACTTTCTGTGAGCTCTGTAAAATTAAAATCCAAAAAAATCCAATAGATTAATCACAAAATGTCTCCCAGCAGCCAGCAGATGAGAACACATGCCTGGCCTTCATGGAACACACTGGGGAGACAGATGACTACAGATGATCGCATGTTACACAGAGCCGTATCGTTGTGCTCCTGGTCATGAGACATGCCAAAGAATGTGCTGGACAAAGTGCTTCCCAATCCTGTCCTTGGGGACTCACAGACAGTCTACATTTTTGCTGTCTACCGCATGCTGGGAAGGACCGAAAATGCAGACTGTTTGGCAGGGAGCTGGAAGGGAGCAAAAACATGAACCGTCTGTGTGTCTCCAAGGACAAGACTGGGAAACACAGCCCTAGATACTTATTCATATATTTAAAAAAATAAATTTATATAGTATTGTTTGTTTCTGTAAGGTTTTTCTTATATGTACAGTTAAAAAACACGTTAAAATGCTTAAGAATGTTGTACTGTGCATTAACTGAAAACAAAAATTATTTTAGTTTAAAATAAACCCTTCCTGTGACCAGCCTGTAACATTCTGCATTTACAAAATGCTGTCAAAAAGAAGAAAATTCTGTTTATATTTCACTGTCTCAAAAAAGATTTAAAATATTGCACTATGAACAGGCCAACATACTCTAAAGCTTTCCTGCATCCAGCCTGTAGCATTTTGCATTTACAAAATACAATGAAAAGGAAAAACATTTATCACATTTTTATATTTCACCCTCCCAAAAAGATTTTTTTTTATAATAAGTCCTGTGCCGCAAAACAGAATGCATTTGTTGAGTAATTTTGATGCTCTTGCAGGGCAGCTAAGAGGGCATCTGACATTGTATTTAACTGTCCTGTTCCCACTCCATCAGATAACGGCTTCAATCAGGACAGAATGTGACCCAGGCTGGACGAGATTAACCCCTCAAAGAGTCGTGGGTGGAAGGAGGCACATGTAGGTCAGCTTAGTATTGTCAGATCTGCAGCAGGAAAGCAGCTACAAAACATAGGGTTTCTTGGCCAGGAACAGCAGCCCTTCATTGTGACAGGATTTTGACTAGAATGCCCTGTTATAGGAAAGAATAGCATTGTATAGAATGCCAAAAGTTAGAGGTTTATATGGGGGGAGGGGCAGCTGAGAGGTGATTGGTCCCTGGAGTGCCTCCTCCCATGTTTAACTTGTTAAAATCATATCATTGGTTAACAACAAGGATGGATCCTCTGTATGAATGTTGTTCTTGTCACGCCCCCCCCACCTTGAAAAATTCTAGTATTACCCCTGTCAAGCGTCATAAATACAATGCCGGTTTGAATGCTTAAGTCAAAGAGTAAAATCTCATTTTTGAATTAGCTGCTCTGTGATGGAGCAAACAGAGTTGTGTGAGAGGAGGGTGGGTGACAGTCTATATAGCATGGGCACTGAGGAAGCAATTCCTGACCGGTTTCAAATATACAATAGGCAGTGCAAACTCAGCCAGGTTTTTAAGGTAACTGTTTAAGTGTGGCCATAAGCATGGATGGATGGACGGATAAAAGAGCAAGACATTGTGGGTAAAAAACTAGTTGCCAGACATCATAGATATAAACACTAGATATCGCATTCAGCCTCTCAGCATGCGCCAATACCGCTGCCATATTGGGACGGGGTTCCAAGCTCATTCAACCACGCTTCTTCTGACGGTCAGTACTAGGGGTGTAACGATACACCAAAGGCACAATTCAGTTCGGTTCACGGTTTTGGAGCCACGGTTCGATTCGGTTCGATTCGGTTTCTGTTTGCTATGGGGTTAGAGTTGATGTCATCTTAACAGCAATGCTAAGGAACAATAGATTCACTTAATAACAAGAACAACTAAACTTTTTCTTTAT
>JAABNY020000136.1:595198-622286 GCA_015164015.2 Brevimyrus niger | reverse complement strand
AATGTGATAAAATAAAGATTAAATTGGTTAAATTAGTTAGACAAGTGACATCAACCTCAACAATGGGCAGCAGGGGGTGTGAGAGTACCTCGGTACGCCACGAGAGTTTCGCGATACGTATTGTGGTTGGTGTATCGTGATATTTTGGTTCGGTTTGTAATATCGTTACACCCCTAGTCAGTACCAATGAAGATGCCGGACTTTTGTGCCGCATACGGCTGTAATAAAGAGCAAACGAAGAAGATGAAGGATCAAGGCATCACATTTCACAAGTAAGATTTTATTTTACCATCTTGTATGTTATGAAATTTTGTGCGCGAGGCATGTGAAGCTAGCTTGGGAGTAGCACTTTATTGAAGAAAACCAACGACGATTTAAATGCAATGTTTTGACTCTGGACCCTGAAAACTGTGTAAAGTAGTATTGTTACAAGGATACTAAATACTAGATGCAGAGCCTCTGTCTTCCCACCCCCACCCTACAGGAAAGACACAGCATCTGTACTCACACCTGCAGATATTGTATAATTAGGTCATTGTCTATAGATCTTTTCCCAAAGTTATAGAAGCAGGCTGTTGGTGGGTTACAGCTACCCCCACCCCACAGAAAAGACACAGCTTCTGTACTGACGCCTGTACATATTGCAGTTCATTGTCTATAGTTCTTTACAAATCTATACAAGATGCCTGTGTGTACAGTATGTACCTGCCCGGTTCTATAGTTATTTTTCCAAATAAGCATGTAAATGGATGTTCATCTTTCATATTAAATGAAAAAAATATTTGATGTATTGTGTACAGTTCATTGTCTATAGTTCCCTACAAATCTATACAAAGGCTTCGGATAAAACGTCTGCTAAATGCATAAATGTAAATGTATGAGTGGTAACCCTACGGGGCTTATCATGGAATTACTAGGGTCTTTCAGCTAGCATTGCTGGTCTTTTTTGCGGTGTTTTCTATTTGCATTTTTCTGTATGTAGTGGAAGTGTAGTTTAAGTTTATTTCGAATGGAAGAATGAAAAAATACATATATATATCAAAATCGCTTCTCTATCATTTTTCTCGTGACTCGGTGGTATATACATGTCTGACATTTGTAACAAACCAAGACAATAAAAATCACTTCTCACATTTGCCAATTTATGGTTCTTTAACTCTGTATGCCGCCTTGGCCCTGATAGACGTTCATTCATTTAAAAGGAGCTCTACTCCCTCCCAAGATGGCGGCTCTGTTGACGCATTCGCTCCCATAGACAACTGTATTCAACGCGACATCAAGTGTTTATGTTTGTGGTCAGGCATATTTTTCTTGCAACAATGAAATTGATAAATGGGCTCACAACATTACAGAGAACTCTGTTACACTTTCCATGGAAACTTTTTTGTTTACATCACCCAAAATGCGCTATGAATGGTGCCGTAAGCACATCAGCAGCCCCAGTCCCTCTTCTCTGTGATTCGTTTCTCTCTCATCATCATAGTCGTAGAAAAAGACAACAGCAAGACGACTGAGGTCGTTAAGTGGAAATGCTCCGTTTCGCCCCGTCTGCTCGTCTCCTACGGTCCTGACAATTTGCAGTTTGGGATGATCAATCCAACGAGACACAAATGAAGGGATTGATTTCAACCCCCAGCAACCAGACCGACTGCATCAGGAAAGTCCATCCATCATGCCCGCGGCAGGCTCCGAGGGGTGTCGCTCCTTCCGTCGGCGTCGTCAGGAGGGCACGACATGGCTCGCTCCCACCCTGTTGCACATTAGCTGGCCCCATTGCCAAATGGACCAGCGTTTGGGCTTATGGGTGAAACCAAGTGTGAATATAGATACTGTATCCCAACACGTACCACATGTCCTATTACAAAGCAGATCCATTTTCCACAGCCTAATGCCGGACTGGCGGATATACAGGGAATGAGGAAATGAGACAGTGTACACCCTGAGCACAACAGCAGGACACACACCCAATCACACACTAAAGCCTCCGAGCCTCTGACTTCATCCACTGCACTTTATTATACTAAAAAGGGCTTTGTTGGTGCAATTAATAATAAATGGTGCAATTAATAATAAAAGTCTTTGATATTGCTGAACTTTGTTCCTCTGTTCTATTTGTTCTAATGGTGACAGTTCGTTGCTTTGAGAAGCAAATAATGAGCTAATATACATATTACTGAAGGCAGTCGATTCATATTTAGGCAAATCTGCCGCAGCTCACATTTCTCTTTTTTTATATTCTTTTGATTTTTGCTTCTCTCGTCACACACCAATTGTCACAATAAGATTTAATTCGGATAAACAAAGAATAGCCACACAAATGAAATAAACTAATGGCAATTCTTGTAGGGCACTGCTGTGACTCCACAGAACTCTTTGCTGGGTAGGAAAATAATTGCTTATTTTGAATATGGTTTAATTATTTCATACTGCAAAACTTTGCCAGGCTGGATGAGATTAATCGTAAAAACATATAAATATGTACTGTTATTGATGACCAAATAAAGCCGAAGGAAATGCTTGAAACATGTCGTATATACCTGTGAAATGTGCCAGCAAAATTCTCGCTCACACACACACACACACACACACACACACATCTTTAAGTTTAATGAGATCCTACTGGATACACACTGTGATTGATAGGCTGTTACGCAATATGAAAGAACATCTGATAACAGGTATATTAGTAATTCTCATTCTTCTAAAAGACATTTTAATCTACTGAAGAGCTCATCTTCTTATTCTTTTTACCGGTTATCTTTTCATTTATGGTGAAGCGAAGTAGTTTCTTTTTCCAGCTCATTTATGTTTTAGGAAAGGTAGTGATCCACATAAGATTTACATTTAGCCTGCTTCAAAGTTAGTGGACCTGTAGAGATCTAACGCCACTCTGCAATAATACCGTCACTCATAATTCCAGTGGTTCCATTGTTCTGGAAGTTGCAAATAACCTGCATTTAGGAGACTCTGAATATGGTGGAGCAAACGTTGCTGAGTTATTAATATCAAGTAGAGTGTGTCTTTAAAGACAACAACCGAACAACAGAGTCCAGATTTTATATAAGAAACAACAAAGGTAAATTACCATATTTTATGTTTGTTTTTACAAGTAGTATTTAAATTAATATTCCTCAACCTCAGTAAAAGAAAAAAGGGAATAATGCAGTTTATGTAAACACCAGGAATGTCGGAACTAGGGAACCAATAAGGATGACCAAATGTATGCTCACACCTGGCTGGACTAACAGCTTAGCGAAGGGTTTACCAAGTCGGCTCAGTGGATATACCAGAAAGTGAGAAAGGGTTGGAGGTGGACAAGGAGACACGGTAAAATGTTTCACTTTATAGGGTTTTTCAGTTTGAGAGGTTTTAGTAATTTTTTTTAAAAGGGCTTTTGGTTTTCTGTGATTGTATTCGAATGTGTTGATTCCCTAATAAAGTGATTTGTTTTACCGAACTAGCCTGTATAGCATTTGTCTCCTGTCTATGTCTCAAACCTCTTACTGCAGAGCTGGACAACCTGACAGCAGGAAACAAGACTTGCTTCAGTAGACATCTTTGAGTGGCTGAGGTGCATCGGCGAGTGCAGTTGGCCATATCTGATAGGTGAGTATCATAACTGACACTGCACACTGAAAACCAATCTCATATACTGCTTGAGTGCTCATTTTAAAATCTCTTTGTAAAAGGGTGCATTGTGGGCTTTAAATGCTGCAGTGTGTCTTCAGAGGACTGAGGTCAGACTGGGGAGCCTCTCATGCCTGGAGCAGATGGCTCCCCACCCGCTTCACCGTGATGTCATCGCAACTAAAGCTTATGATTGGCCTCCCACTGCTTTACAACAGCTCTCTGTCTCTGGAGGAGATGTGGCTGATACTTTGGATGTACCCACAAGCCCGTACAAATACCTAATAATCCTTTGTTTGTATGTCAAACCTATTTTGCTGCATGACTCTACAGCAGTGTTTCCCAGTCCGGTCCTTCGGGGATCTGCAGACAGTCCACATTTTTGCTACTACCAGGTCCAGGGAGGGAGCAAAAACATGGACTGTCCGTCAGACCCTAAGGACTGGGTTGGGAAACACTGTTCTACAGATAAGGTTTTTTTGTTATTATCTCTTATGAGTTATGAGGTCTGTGTCTGCTCTGCCACGTGCACTTGTGCCACAACCTAAAAGACGGACTGCTGGTGGAAGATTAAAGGCAACATTCAGGTGTCCACACCTTTCTGGGTTCTCTTCAGACTCAGCATTGTACTTGGGAGTTGAGTGTCTCAGTCTGAACAAGATGTGCTCTCAGAGGCATCTTTATGTTTTGTGACTAGAAAAGGTTTACGAAAAGGTTTATGCCCGTTTTGATATTATTTAAGTATTATTATTATTATTTATTTGTACTGTGTTAATAAAATGGTCACACCAAATTATGGTGCTCAGTTTCACAGGTTGGTTGCCTGCCTTTACTTCTTCACTGACAAAACTGACAGCACTATAACACATCATCATGGTAGCACTTGATAAGAGTAGGGCAGTAATTAAATGTATTTACAATATGTATTTAATTACTTTTGATCATTTTGTAATTTGTATTTTCTGGACGGGAAAAAAAATCAGATGTAATTTGTAAGAAATAACTTTGAGAGAATGTATTTTATGTATGTAAAATATTTAAAATACCTAATAAAATATATGATTTTATTTATGTTCTGTCACTTTAGGAACCTTCATCTCCTGGCTTACATCACCTTTGGTTAGAAGCAAGTAAATCACCCAGGGCCAATGCTACAGGCGACACAGGCGGCTGCCTAGGGCACCAACTAATAAGAGGTGTCCACATGCCAGACAGTGTCACTTTGTGCCCATTTCTGCATATAATGGAGTGTGCCTAGATATATAATTTGTGTCTACATGGCACTGTGAGACACTGTGGGCCAAAGGATTCCCAATGATGCCAGATTGGCTGTTTGGACAATTCATGGATCAAAAAACTTATGAAGACAGAACTAATTAAAGTCCAGATTTAAGTAACTCCAAGTTATTAACTAGCGATAATATTGAGATCTTTAGGATATAAGCAGGTACCACCTGTCCTTGCTGTATAAACATGATTTGTTCTTAGTAAGGCAACACTGTGACATGTTGAACCATCTCCATAAGCAAGGGTCTGAACACAAAAACTGAAGTTCCGGTACAGGGGCACAGAACAATACACGCTAACTGTATCTCCCGGTGGGAACGTAACCGTGTTGTATGGTGACTTCGCAAAGCAAAGCAGTTTTATTTGCGATATTGTTCAAGGATAGCCAGAGACGGGTGACTGGGATTGGGCTAATAAAGGCGGAGATAATGTGCTGGGTTAACAGGCAGAGTTGGGCGAAAAGCTGAACTAATGCATCTGGACTGGAAGGGTAACTGATTAGGAGGAGGAGAGCACAGTGTTGGGGCTGGGATTTAGCATCTATTCAAGTTGCTAGGGACGGGCCGAACCACAATTTTCAGTTCTGATCTAATTCTGATACACAGCTGCCGATGTCGACACAGATTCCAATACAAGAGCTCCCTTTACTTTAATATTTAAATTATATACACACACATACTAATACACACTCACACATAATATACTTTATAGTGTAGTGCCAGTGGGATTTACATGTCCTAAGATGCCTTGTGAATACTGTACTGTACATAGCCCCTTGTTGTACTGTTGTGTTAATAGTTGTATTTTCTGATTGTGGCATGAACGTTTGCCTGTGTCTTATGTCCGATCCTTACATGTCTTTAGCTTTTATAAATCTCCCGCCGCACTTGAACCCTACAGTTTTGTGTCTGACCTCCCTATGTTTCCCTGTTATGTTCGGTTAGGTGCTCATTGGGTACCTATTATAGTCATGTTAAGGACTGTAATAAAAGAGTGTGTTCTTCCCAGCAAGCAACTCCTCGTCATCCGTGACTACATTGGCGTCACAAGTGGGATTCCGGAAGCGATCTCACTGGCGCTTTAGAACATCGTCACGCAAGCCTGCTCTAGCCTGAAGGACCCCGAGACGGCCAAGAAGCAGCAGCACAGGAGGAGGCCAGCCAGGGACGCGAAGCTCGTCTGCTGGTGCTGCGAGGGGAAGGGCCACCGGGCGCACTATTGCCCGGAAGCCAGAACGGGAGCAGCCAGCAGACAGGCAGAGAGCACTGGGGCGAGGAAGGCTCCATCTGAAATGCAGCGGACCAGCACAGTGTGCCCTGAGGCCATTCCTGCCAGTCGGCTGGACTCTCAGCGGCGACGGCCACGTCATTGAGCGAGAAAGGTGGGCACTTCTGTGGACTCCGGCCGCTCGCCGGCCATCATGTGTTCCCGGCTCGCTAGCCGTGAGGAGCTGCGCCGCGACCTCAGCTGCGAACGCGGCCAGCAGAGGCAGCAGGCGGAGGTTGCAGGCAGAGGCTGCACTGCCTTAGTGTGAGGAGCTGTGCCGCAGCCAGGAGGCCCAGCTAGCTGAGGAATGCAGTGAGCTGGACGAGCGGCAGGAGCCGGGCCATCGGAACTGGGAGCGGCTATGGGAGTCCACGGAGCAGAAGTGGCAGGAGCTGGAGTGACTGTGCGGCAGGCTGGCCGGCTGGGAGCAGGAGCACGGCCCCCAGATGAGTCTGCCCAAGGGAGCGGAGGCAGTATGGCTGCGAGATGGCACTGCTCGTCCTGAAGGAGGCGTGTTGAACCCTGGAAGTGCTACCAGATCCATGTAAGCCGCGCAAGAAGAAGGGTCGGACTTGCGTGCTCCGCCCTGAGGAGGAGGCAGCGTAGCGCTTATGGGGTTTGCATGTCCCAACATGCCCCATGAATACTGTAAATAGCCCTGTGTTGTACTGATGTGTTAATAGTTATATTTCCTGATTGGGACATGTACATGTGCCGGTGTCTTACGTGTACCCTGTCCGATCCTTGTGACAGCAGTGACTGGGAACGGGGACTTAATTATGCCTTAATTATGTGTTATTTGAATTTAAATTTTGGGTCTGCAGTTCACAAAATATAAATAAAAGTGCGATCTCCAAACAAAACACAACCTACAGTTTTAAAGTGTTTTAAAACGTTCAAACAAAAGGCAACAGGGCTGTTATTTAATATCTCACAATTTAGATTGCTTACCAAGCTACGGACGATTCCGCTCTCCTGCCCGCTGACCCCTCCTTGCCCGGGCTGCCGCTGGCATACACTGCTTTGTTGGCATCAGCACATGCAGTTCAGCATCATGCCTTTTGAATCCTCTGATGTGTCCTCATTTATGTCCAACCGACATCCATCACGTACAGCAATGTTATGCAACATACAACACGCCACAAAGAACGCCGCGACCTTCTGAGGGCTGGATTGTAATGTTCCAACTGACTTATCTAAATATCTGAAATGCAATCCAAATGTCCTTTCAATTACAGTATATGCTTAATTCTGATAATGAACCCGACAGTGTTTTAATGAGTGTTTTTAGTTTGTTCTGTACTTCTATATTTCTGTACAATATATTAATATATATTGTTTTTCTTTTGGTGTTTTATTGGCCAATATGACTACATGAAAGGAGCAGTTGTACTCTATAATAAAATGTATATAAATGAAATAAAATAAATTAAAATACCATTAGTACGTTTCTAAAATGTGCCGTTTTAACAATGTGCCGCTAACTTTTGATGTAGTTTTTGTTGGCCAAAAGCACAATGTCATTTCACTGCCTTAAAATAGCAACATGCTGACAATGCGCCCAGCCACAGCTCATTGAAAAAACACCACTCCTGTCAGTGCAAAGTGGCCGCAAAACCATTTACTATTTTGACAATGTGCACGCATGGCGTGATAATGGGCAATGCTGGTATGAAACTGGCGAAGCCGCTTCGCATCACACATTGCATAGCCCAGAATATCACAAGCACTAGCACACTGGTTCTCAACCTTTTTCACACTGTGACCCAATGTTTATCTCAGTCATGACCCTATATGAAATATAGGTTTAAATTAATGCTATGATGACGCAGGCGATGCACTTTGCAGTTTATGACAATCAATGTCTATTACAAATCTGATTGAATGTGGCAGTGAATTTTAAATGAATCATCTCTGGTTTGACTTCTTGGATTGGTTGAGTGTTTAGTTTCACACCAAGCAGTCGCAGACGCATGACCCATTGATATAGGCTAATTCTAGGATTGGGGCTGGGAAATCTGATCGTGGGTCAGCATAGGAGCTTGCTGGTTCTAAAATGCTTATATTTTCAAGTTTGCTTTGCGACCCTTTCAAAACTTTTGGGTCGCGACCCAAAATTGGTTGAGAATAGGTACTGTAGTGAGTGTGCAAAACAGCTCAAGCTAGCGACTCTAAAATCATCCTTTGCTGGTTTCATGTTACTCGCTTGTCTTGTATAATTTCTTGTACTTAGTTTAGTGGGATTTTCCACTAAGTCATGCTTCCACCCCTCGAACCTTTTTTTAAAGAATGGCATATCATCGTGCTCCTAGCGGGTGGTTAACACTACTGCCTCCCAGCATGAAGGTCCTGGGTTTGGTCCCGGGGACTTTCTGCATGGAGTTCGCAAGCTCTCCCTGTGTTTGTGTGGGTTTTCAGCAAGGACTCTGGTTTCCTCCCACGGTCTAAAAGTGTGGAGGGTAGGTTGATTGGTGTGTCTAAATTGGCCCTGTGAGTGAATGCGCCCTGTGGTGCATTGGCGATTGCCCAGGATTGGCTCCTGCCTGCACCCATTGTTTCCAGGATAGGGTCCAGTGACCCCAGTTGGGATTAAGTGGTTTTAGGAGGTGGATGGATGTGCTGGTAGTTGTTACAAGCATAGAATGTTTCCTGATTGTTATCTGATGTTCTTACACTGCTCCTACTGCAAAGCATATGCACATCACCGCAGGCAGAAGTCACTGCACCTGCACCCTCTGAGTGGCAAAATGACAGAAAAACAGTCTTACAACTGATTGTACAAATTGATTTAACAAGAAATAGGAACAATCTTTTTACAGACTACCGAAAAGTAGGTGTTGGACGTGGATCGGTCACATATGGCCAATACCGGATCCATCTTATTGACATGGATCGGTGTCAATACTGGATTGGATCAGTGCATCTCTACAGGTTACTGACGGCAAAAAAAAATCTGAATACACCAATTCATGCATTTTATGGAGAATGAAAGACAGGTGAAACTAATCAATACAAATAATCCCAATCACTTGACTCTCTGACATCCACCTTTCTCTCAGCTGCAGAATGATTTCTCCAGGGAACACAATCATATATATAGGTCACCTTTGGCATGATATCTCCAATCTGTATCTGTCCCTCAACTTCAAGTCCAAGTTATTTTACCCTATTTGAGATCTAGCAGACAGAACAATATTAGTAACAATGTGATATTAATAAAAATAAGGATAATGCTCACAAAAGCAGTTTTTAATAATAAAACATATATTCATAGAAGCAGTATGAAAAAATATGGATTATAATAATTGGAATGAAGTGAAATAAGTGAACCTTAATAAGAAGTTGCTGGGTTATTATTTGCCGTGTGATCGCTGAGTATCCCCTGGGTATTTCTATCTCAGAACCTACCTTTATCAAATTCACCCTATTTCTCTCACCCCGCCCCTTTTCTCTCTCTGTCTCTTCATCTCTCCTTGGGGTACAGCTGAATTAAACACGGCTCCAAATTATGAGAGAATGATTGAGGGGCTCGATCAATAGCCTTTTAATCCCTCTTCCCCAATGGCTTCTTTTCTTGTTCATTTTGCCACCCTCTCACTCTGCTTCTTTATCAATTTGCTCCTCCATACCCACTTTTCAATTGGCCGTCCTATAGAGCACTTTTTCTTCTCCCCCGTTCTACCTCGGTTTGTCTCTCCTCTTCTTTCTTGGAAGGATCACTTCTTCTGCCAGTCGGAGAAGGATGGTTCTACACGCCCTGATTTTGCTGAGGTTAATATTTCCCTGGTTTAGAAAAGAAGGGGTTTGCATCTCACTTCTTTAACCAATCACATTCTTCCCCTTATGACATCACCGCATTAAGAACGGTGTTATCTGTGATGCTGCAAGGTGCACAGATTTTTTAAGAGCCTGTTTATTGTGTATGCCTTTTGTTCAGGAACATGTCAAAGATGTAGAACATAGGAATACGCTTACCTGCAAAAGATACCTGGAGCAATGTAAAGGTGCATCTTTACTTCATGATAATGATAATAATGACAAGACTTGAACCGGCATCCTTGCAATAACAGGTACAGAGGCTTAGTCCCTGATAGACACCGCCCCATGCAGAGATAGACACCGCCCCACGCAGGGTGACTGAATAGCTGGAAACCTTGAGTTTGAAAATGAGAAAAAAATACCCCAATGTGGTGATGTCATACATTGAACACCGATTGGTTAAAAATGTGAAATACAAGCCCCTCCCTTGATGGCCTTGGGACACATCATTAGTTTACTTTTTAATGTAACAATGAAATTGATTCACTTTTCAGCTCATCTTTGTGGACACTGATGGACACTGCTCTACAGTTTGCTGACCACCTGTCCAACAGAAGTAGTTTAACACCAAGCAGCTTCATATCACTGACCTGGGCTGAGTTTCTCGAAGCGCTCTTAACGCTACGTCATTCTTAAGTTCTGTGTTAAAAGATAGAACTAACGAACGACGTACTGTTAAGAAGGCTTCGGGAAACTCACCCCTGCTGCCTGGATTTGACAGTCAGGTCGAGTATATGGACTGCCTTTGCGTGTTTCTAAGAGAAACAGTATTAGCAGATGAAGTTATTTTTTTTGGATTTCTGTCAGTCTGACTTTATAATGAAGCCAGTTTTATATGTATTATTTGACATTTTCCAAAAGGTTGTGCTATATATTGCAGTACAGTTTAATGAGGCAAATGTGACAACAGAGGAAATGCTGATCAACATGGCATAAGATCAAAGTTCGTCTCATACCCCCAAATCCTGCTGCTGGTCCAAAGCTCACATGTCAGAATCAGAACTTCTGCACCTATATGACAGAGAAAAGGCCCCTTATTCAAACATAGTTCATGCACAGGTACAGTGACACATTTTCAGGGCAGCTATAAGTGATCTATCTTTGTCTTTATTCACTCACTCATTTGTTTATTCTTGCAACAATGCAGGCAGTCCCCAGGTTATGAACAAGATCATTCTCTATCTTTAAGTCAAATTTGTAGCTAAGTTGTGACTAAGAAAAATAATAATACATTAAAGGAGCCTATCCGGGAAGCAACAGGCACGAGGCAGGGAACAACCCCGGACAGGGGGCCAGCCTAATAATAATAATAATAATAATAATAATAATAATAATAATAATCAAAGTACATACGGAAGTGTACTGTACCTCAAGCCAATGAACTGCTGAAGCTGTGTGATATTTTCATGAGCGTCACAAAGTACGGTGTTCGTTTGATGTTACAAACCTTTGAATTTAACCCGAATATTTCATACAATATACATCAGCGATTTCTATGTTACATAATAGTGTTTTATGGTAGTCAGTCCGTAAGTATGAGTTGTCTGTAAGTCGGACATTTTTAACCTGGGAACTGTTTGTACCCGTAACTGTATGATATCATCCTTCAGTCAAATCAGCAATTTCTATGTTACATCCTCCACACTCCTACATTTGAGATGTAGCACTGTTCTGTTGAGTTTCAATGTTTTTAAGGGTTACATTTATTTTTATACAGCTTTGGAAGTGTGAGGTCGTCTTAAGTAAGTACTAAATTGCACCTCTTGCAAAATTATTTCTAGCAAGCTATGCATAATTTTCATTTGCACTGCACCGCAAAAGGTTAACATCAATTGTAAGATCCAGTTTCGCACAATGGTAGATGATAATCTCCAAGGAAAAGGGAAAAACAGGTCTGTAGCAGCTGTGAAAAAGATCAGCAATCGAGGCTGCTCTGCATTTAAAATGAGCTTCTCTTGAGGTAAATGAGTAAAAGCTAAATTTACATCTGTTAGAGTGTCATATAATATATTAGCAATATTATAGATAGCTATAACCTTACCTAATATTTAATATCAAATGCAGTTGTGCATTCGGGCAGTGATGAGGATGAGCAGTGTTCATGCAGCTGTATGAAACCTTGTGTTCATCTGAAATCACAGTCTATTTGAATATTGTTGTTTATTGGCCAGAGCCTGTCCCACTTTGACCACCCCAAGGTTCTGCAGGAAATCTTGTCCATGTCATTTGAATAGCTACCATAGCGCAATGCACATAACAATCCACTGAAAAAAACACAATGAAGTCCCTCGACCACCATCCAATGTTATTCTTTATTCGTAAGCTACACACCATCATGATATTAATGAAAATATTTCATCTGCTCTAATCTGAAGTCGCTCTGTGCTAAAGACTACTAATTGCTGCCAGGGTCGACTCATTATGGACAATGAAGGAACCTTTAATTTCACACGATGGGGAGAGAATGAGGGGAGGAGAAAAAAGCTGCACGAACTCCCCATGCTGTTTGTCAATGACTGAAGCAGAGGCCCTGAAGCTGAAACACGCCGGCATTTAAGCAGATTATGTCAAACTCACCACTGTGTTCCTCCATCTCATTAAAACAAGCCAGACTGCTAGGCTGAGCCTTTTGGGCCAGAAGATCTGCGATACTCTTTGAGGCCCCTTCTAGGGCTAATCCAGAAAGAAAAAAACACTACCTACATTATGAAGACGTGCCATTCGCAGCTCGACAGGTCAACATGTGTCTCAGAAGAGGGATTTATTGAGAGATAGCTGAGCAACCAGAATTAATAAACCAATAATTCAGCATTGCAGCAGTGTACTTAAGATTGAAATAAGACTGTTACTTATAAATTTACCTTAAGAAAGCAATAATCCCCCCGGAACCCAGTCGGATAAGCGGGTTGGACAATGGATGGATGGATGAAAACAATAATCCAGTTTGGCAGTAATTGCATTTAGTATTTAGGTGGTGGTAATTTCTGATGACTTTGTTAATGGATTTCTTCATCCGGCAAAAACATGCTGTTTTTAATGTGGCGTTTTTCTGTCAATAACTATAGTATTTTCATATATTATGCTCAATTGAATTTTCTGGTGTCTTTACAGATGGTAATAAGAGAGATAACAGCTTTACCGTGGAGTTCGCCCACGGACAACTCTCTCATACTAAATACTCAATAAGAGGTTAATTGTTGATTTTATTATTCATACGCAACAGGAAGAACACGTCTAATAAAACAGCCCAAGGCTTGTGTCATCTGTTTTCGCTCTCTGAGCTGGTTGTGTACTTTGGGGTGATTAAACTTATCTGCAGTTGTTGTGTGTGTTTTTTTTTTCAATGGAGGCTGACGTTAAATGAGCCGCCTGAGGCCAGTGATTCACCAGCAGTGGCACTGGATCTTATTTGTTCTTCACTGATGGCTGAGGCAGAGATGCCCAGTGAACCAAAAAAAACCATCCCAGGATCACCTGGGCTGTGCTGGTGACAGGGACCCTCCATCTTTGCGATGGTCAGCATTTTCCCTCTGCCAGGCTTTCCATCTAGAGCTACACATATTGGAGAAAACTCAGAGTTCTGAAATCAGGTATCAACACTGAAATATTAGTATCATAATATATTCAGACTAAAATAATGGCATCTGGAATGAGTAACACTTATATAAGAGCCATATCACTCAAGCATTGGTAGTTTTTACTGAGTAAAGTTCATGGTCAGGAGTTTACCTCCACCTACATCATGAAGTAATGACCGGAGCTATTTATTATTATTATTATTATTATTATTAATAATAATAATAATAATAATATATCTGTACCACTTCCTGAATTGAAACACACACAGTTTGGTTTTAAATCTCTTGGCTATAAATCATAACTTAAATCTTACATCATTGTTGAGAAACAGAGCAAGATAGCAAACCTAATGGAAAAGAAGCCTTGAATTCGAATGAAACCTCCCGTCATTAATTACAATGATAATAACAATCCTTCTTTCAGTAACATTGTGATTTTTACATGCAACATTATTAAGACAGTAAGGCAAACTCATTGTATGTGATATTTCTGCCTCAAATCTGTTCCATTACCGATGGCTTCATCTCTTACTGGCATACACAAGTACGCATACATGCTTAAGTATAAACCCACAATCCAGCATGGACGTGCATTTTAATATTTTAATCTACTGATCTTGGTTCAGATTTGAATTTGTTCCATAAATAAGCATTTTAGAAGGATTCTAGTACCTTGTGGCCCAAGAAACCCTGGTGAATGAGAAGGAGAGTGCTTTTTCCAGGCTATTAACTCACATCCATTTTCTCTTTATACATTTTTGTAGCAGAGGGATACTAAAGCAGATTAACAGCTATTGAGATGATCCATTATCTTTGGTCTGACCTCATTTTAATGTGACAGTTGCACAGCGACTGTGGAATGGTCCCATTCATACACTCACAGGTGCAGCGATACCCTCTTTCTGATAATACATACAGGCATATTCCCAAATTTTTGATCTGGTGTAGCGTTTCCAGCAGGTATCTCATGGGGTGAATAGGTCACAGTGACCGCTGTTCTGCAGCTAGTGTTAGAGCAGAAATGCAGGGGGATGAAATTACATAAAGACAATCAAACAAGCAAAGGCCTGGTTAGCAAACTCTTTTGTATCAGGGATTATTTCTCTGCCAGCTATTGCTTTTATTGGGAAAAGGACAATCAATTTAGTGTAATATTTTTGTGCTGTTACCTTTTGCCTCCTTTGAAGTTTTCTTGTTTTTCCCCCAGGCCCATTGTTTAATGCTACTGTGTGTTCTTCATGGTCAAGTAATGAAATTAATTAAATGAATAAGACAAGAGGAACATGTTGATGGATGAAGGATACCGAGAATTTTGTTCTCAATAGTTCAATCCCAGGCTTCAGTACTGTCTGAAATCTGTGTTAGGTGAGTAATTTTCAGATTCTTAGGATCCTGTGCTTTTGGTCTCAGCCAGAATAACTGGTGTACCTATATGCTTCCAGTCCATCCTCCGGCCCGTGCCTCGGTGTACATCAGTCACAATGGATCTCGCTACCATCTACCTTGTACAAAACTGAACTCATTTTTGTAATGTCAGTACTAGATTTTAGTTGTATGCTTGCAAAAAAACTTGCTTTTTTCGGAACTGAATTTAAAATTTGTATTAATTATTAAGAATACCGTAAGTCCAAGTCCACCATAACCCTCATCCACACAGAATATTAAGTTTGAAGTACGTATCCGTACATAGTTTTCATTTGAATCGCTGCTGTTTGTAACCTGGAAGTTGCTATTAACACCCCAGCGTTGGCCACAATAATATCAGATGAGGTGTCACTGTTAAGAGAATTACCTGTGGCTGTATAGTAGTTTTATCATCACTTACTAGGGAGAATAAAACAGCCAAGCTAAAGATTCTAAGAGAATGAGAAAAACGGCAGTGTGAATGCTGTCATGGTTATCCGGACGGCTGAGTGCAGACGTAATTCAAAAAATATCTTTATAGCAGTACTTATAATAGGTTATTTATTATTATTGCCAGGAATCAGTTCCTAAAACTAAAATTGTATTGTATTTAATTGATGCTATTGATTATTATAACCTAATATTATGTTTTTCCAATGTGAAATGAATGTACTATAAGGAACGTTAATAAAAAGTTGGGGTTGTTTTCCTAGATATAAAATTTACATGCTTGTAAATGCGAACGAATTGTTGGTACGTCAAATCTAAATGAAACTGTAAAGAAATTAAATGAAGTTATCTCAGACTGTTACGTCCTGCCAGTCATGTCCACTTGACCCTCCTGTCTCCTCTCCATCGTGGCCCTGATGAGCCACACCTGATGTTTGTTGCCGCTTGTCAGTATTTGTATGTAAGTACCAGTTTTCTCGTCTAGTCACTGGCATCACTTCTCTAGTCTCCCATGTCCTTCCCTGTACTCGCCTTCTCGCTTTGAACCCTTGTTTCTCTGCTCCCTTCCAGTTAATAAAACCCCTTTTTGCCTAACACTGGTCTTCAAGTCTTTTGTCCCACATACATGAAACTATATTTGAAATCTAAAAAATATTTTGATTAAATTATCTTACGGTAAATATTTAATTTAATTAAATCTCATTTTGCTGGTTTTTATGCTTAGTATTTTTTTTCCTGATATGATAACAGGTTCCATTTAAGTAAACAACAGCAATCTAACGAGAAAAATACAAAAGTTGAATTCAATTTCACTGCTGCTGTAAATATAGGTACAATTTGCCTTATAACCTTTTGTCTGACAAGATTTTTAAATGGTAATTAAATAAGAACACAAAGGCATCAGTGCATCAGAGAACTATATGAAAAAATGTCAGTTTTGTTGTTTATGTAAAATCACAAGAATATTTGCTGGAAAAAAGGAATATGGTGAAAATGTATTAAGGAATAAGCACTCTACGGTCAGTTCATGAGCTGTGCATGGGTAATGGCCGGTGTTAGAACTGCTGATACTGGGAATGGCATTTGCAGTTGAGCCATATAGTGAGGTACCTTGAAGTGAGCTTGTATACCGAGTGACAGCCAGCTTCTGTGAAACAGCACCTGCACACTCTTATCACTGACTGCAGCGGCAAACTTCAATGTCTGCAAATGATGCTTTGTAAATGAAAAACATGACTATAAATATGTCAGTTGCAGTTCACTGGATTGCCAAGATACCTGGATGTGTTTATATAATATCAAAATTTAGAAGCAATGGGTGTTATTTCACATATTTCATAAACACCTTTTTCTCAATTAATACTCATACATGTTCATAAACACCTTTTTTCACCTAATAGTTTTTCTGGTAACACACTACTTAAAACTGTAGTCTATAATGCATCATAGATGCCTTTGTAATGCATTATAATGGTTGGTATAAGCATTAAGGGTGTTTTGTATTATATTGTAAACATATCTATATTGCATTATAGATGAGAGCTGCAGAAGGCATTCATAATGCATAAAAAAACATGGTGATAATGATTTATGCCTTTTAATAAATATTTATAGTCATGTTTATGATACTTTATGAAGGCATTATCATATGCAATGAATATGTTCATAGATTCTTATAGATATTACATTCATAGAAAGTTTTATCGGTTTTTAATCATTTTTCTCCAGCTAAGCGATGCCATGGCTGCATTTCATCCATAGAATAATGCAAAATGATTTCCCTTTTAAAGCTCTGGCCTCCAGCTTCCTTAAGAACAATGCACCATCGAGAGCAATGCCGTTCCTGCAGTCTTTTTTTGCGAGAGCTGCTCTGCTAATGTGTGGCCTGTTTGAATGAAGCAGCCTCGTTGAAAGGCGTCCTTCCCACCACTTCCAGCTGCTGGCTGATTGCGCTGCTGCCGTGTCACTAATGCGACGGCTCGTTCTTAAAATAAACGCCTGCTCACACAGGGGCCCAAGTTCCTCAGCACAGCGACTGCTGGCTATTCAGTCAGATTTATTGTTCACTTATCTGAATATTCCCCAGCATTTTTCTTGACAGTAATGATTCTGTTTCATTTCATTCATGTCAGTTATGTTGCATTTTCTAAAAGACTGTTGAATTTAAATTTTACAGTGTAAATAGTTACAGGGCTGATTCCTTAAGTGTAATTGACTTGGCGTGGTGGGTTGTGGAAGTATATCTTCATGACTACATCGGTTTCCACAAACCATATCAAAATGTGCCTTGGAAGATTGTTTTTCCATTTTGGCATAGACAGCATGACAATCTGTAAAACTTTTGGTCTTACTCCTTGTCATGAACTGTCAAAGCTGGACACAGCCTTGAAATAGGCACTTTTTTACATTTTACAGCATCATCATAGAGTTGATATTTTTGTCTTCAGAATAGCTGTTTTGGAAAAATGTTGCAAAAGCAAAAGCAGTGTCATAAATGCAGCCATTTATCTTTAGTACAGTTTACCAGAGATCCACCCAGTGGACCCCCTGGTTGTGATGGTTATCCAGAGTGCAGATATAATGCAATAAATATCTCTATAGCAGTATTTATAATAGGTTATTTGTTTTTACTGCCAGTAATCACTTACTTAAACAACATTGTATTGTATTTAATTACTGTTATTGATTTATTATAACCTAATACTATGTTTTTCCATATGAAATGTATGTACTATAGGGAACGCTATTAAAAAGTTGGTATGTGTAATCTAAAATAAGTTTTAATTAAATTATCTTCGATATATAATTCAATTATCAATTTAATGGCTTTTACACTAATATTTCTTTACCTGTTTTGATAGCAAGTATATGCATTTTTCAGTAAACAACGGCAATTTAAGGAAAAAAATACAAAAATTGAATGCCTCATTTCGCTGCTGCTGTAAACATGGGTTGAATTTCTTTTATAGCCCGTTCTGTGGCATGGTTTTTAAATGGAAACTAAATGGAAACACAAAGACATCAAGGCAGTGGTAGAAGGTGGGGTGCTGAAGTAGTGAGGAAGGCATGTGGAATTGTACAAGAAGCGTGACGATTCAAATTCAGTCCTGCCTTTCTTGGGATCCCAGGGGAAAATCAGCAGTGGCGACGTACTGCCAGTCCTTGTCAACAATGTGGCCATCTTATCATTTTTTACAGCTCAACTGCATCAATGCAGCCTGACTGCCATGACAGAATGTCTGCAAAAGCATACATATTAGTCTTTTTTCTCTGAATTATCACCTGCCATAGTGACAACCTGCTTGTGTATGTGTTAGTTAGCAGGCACTTAACTATTATATAGTTTCGCTTTCCTTGGTTGAAACTGTGTGCAGCTCCGGTCTCCCCCAGGACCCCAGTTGGGATTATGCGGTTTCAGAAAATGGATGGATGGATGGATGAAACTATTTACATGCATGATGGCATCCTTTTTGAGAATGTGACCGTGATATCAGTGCCTAAGGATGTATGTATAATGGTATCCAACCTTCCAAAATTACTTGTATGTAATTGTCAAGCAGTATAGCAATAGCCTCGACATCCATCTCGATGGAGAAACAGTCGTCCTTTACCCTGAGTTAAAGCCCTTTAACCTCAATTCCTCCTGTGAATATCTAGCTCAATAAATGGGAGAATGCAAGCTATTCAAGTTGTTATGGATAAGGTTGTTTGCAAAACAAATAAATAATGTAGTAATGCTCACAATTTTATATCTCACACATTATTCATCCAGATGGATGCTTTCCTAGCACAGCAGCTGAGGTTAAGCACCTCACTGAAGGGCATATCATCCCAGGTTTGAAATCGCAGTCTTCCTCCCTCTCTTTTTTTGCCTTTCTCCCCGCCACTTTACTTACTCTGTCGCTTGTCTGCCAGTCGTGCGGCTCTCTCCCTGTCTATCCCTGCCTCTGCTGTCTATATACCTGTGTCTCAACTTGCCTGCCCCCGCCTGTCCCTCTGATGTCTTGATTTTCCTGTAACTATGTCTTCCTACTGTGTTTGACTTGGGCTGCAATGTAGAATAAAAGCTCACCACGACCATGCAATTTTATTTTTGTAGCTCGTTATTTTGAGATGGAAATAAAAGGTGTTTTAAAAAAAATGTTTTAAAAATAATCTGTAAATGCTACTATGGAGCAGAAAAAAGAATGATCAGTGTAACATCTACATCCTACTCTATGGTACTACAGTGTATTCAGAGGATGGTGTTAAGGCTTGTTTTCCCTACCTTTTATTCTAAGAAATAATAATAAATCTGGCTACATCCAAAGTATGACTGCTACATGGAGCAGAGATGTGTGCTGTGCTGGTCAGCCAAGGGCCTTTAAGCCATGACAGAGCCTCATAACTCTGGAAACAATCATAAGGCTCTATAACAGAAAAAAAAACACAAAAATAGGGACATTCTAACAATGTACTTTATTCATGAATCGATTTTCATAAAAAATCTCCAAAAATCCTCATTATCACAGTTGCTTGCCCTCCTGCTACGACACACCAAGGGCCTGTATCACAAAACCAGTTCAACAAAGTCAGGGATAGAAGATAAGTTTCATCTTAACGAAACCAAACAAATGTAATCTCAGATAAATTATATCACAATGCTGAATAACAGTAATGTATGTCAGCCAGGTTTTCTTACTGAATCCAAGATTACTTCCCGAGCATGTGCACATAAAAGTATGCTGTGTGCAACGATCAGCCAAACCTGCAAGCATGGATCGCAACAGGACTATGTATTTTAATGCAGGCAAAGAGAGAATTATTATGGTAAAAGGAGAGTCACAGTGAACAGCAACACTGTAGCTGCTGTCATGGCTGGAAAGGCTTGCTGCAGTGGGTCACTTACTGCGTAGAGTGTGATTGCCGTTATGAAAATGCCTATAATTGTCTTAATCACCAAACATATGCTTTGCTGTTTTAGTAATTATTCAATGCTAATTTTTCCCATTTTTCCCATAATCTCTCTCTCTCTCTCTCTCTCTCTCACACACACACACACACACATGTACACACACACACTCTCACACACACACACTACACACACACACACACACACACACACACACACACACACACACACACACACACATACATTTGCATTCATATCTTTGTGGAGACAATCCATTCATTTCTAGAGGAACTACCCTAATCCCAACAATGACAACCTTAACCCCTACCTAGCCCTAACCTTTAACCGAACAAAATACAAGACTTTTGGTTTCTTTAGTTTTTTTATTGCTTTCACAGATTTTTTTTTTTATAAATTTCCCTTGTGGGGAGTGAAAAAATGCTCCCCAAAATGTCAAAGTAAAAGGCTGTTATCACATTGTGGGACATTTGGTCATTATAATGTAATATATACATCACACACATGCACGCACACACACACACACACACACACACACACACACACACACAGTGTGGGTATGTGGCTGGAAATGTCAAAGGTATTGACATATTTTAGAACGACATCTATGCTCATTCACAATTACACTATTCAAAGTGCAAAGGGTAGAATAAATGGACTAAATATCTATGAAACCTGACAAAACTTAAAAACCTTAGACAGACACGTCCAGCAAAATGTGGTTTAAACGATGGACCATGGGGGACAATGCATACCACTTGATTTTCAGATTATGTATTTTTATACATATCAATTAATAATTACACTGTGTACATTCACCACCAGCTACTGAACATGAAGTACCTATGTGAACAATGAAATATTAATTAAAATTCACCTGTAAAGTAGGACTAATTTGGGACACCAAGGGACGTACAAGAGTTGCTATCAACTCAAAATGCTGAACCAATATCTTGCTACAGCAGACATTGCCTCTTTTCATAGATATTATCAAGATTTACCACACATAGTCAAAGGGCTCGAAACACAAATATGATTGGTGCACATCTCTGCCTGTGGACACCAAAGATCAATGATTAAAAGCTGCCTGGCTTGCTTGTTGAAAGATATTACAGCCGGAAGACCAAATATGAAATATTCAGCCAAATTTACCACAGCCACAGGATTCTCACAGACAAGCCATTTTGAGAGTTTGGGGAAACTTATTTACCGCGTCAGGTATCATACTGACTTCTTGTCTTTGACTGGTCCAAGCACTGTTTCAGGTATGTGATCCTGAAAGCTAACCTGCTCACAAGCAAGTATGGCGTGTAGCATGAGTTACCATGGCGATGTAGTCTGCCACGAAATAAACCAGCATTTTGATATCGTAATACCAGACTTACCGCTGATTAACCTTAAAGTCATAAATCCTGTGATACAGGTCCAAAACCAGTGTCCTGTCACCTACTTCAAAGGAGAGTGTTTCTCTTGTGGCAAACTGTGAAATGTGCCCCGGGACCAGATATGAGAGGGACACGGGAGGACAGGGGCTGTGAGGCCAGATAAAAGGTGCGGTACGCTTTGAGACCGCTATCAACACACACGCACATCTCTTCCTGACACCACTGATATATGCTATTTCACATGCTAACAACAACAAAATAAACACACATAATGACAAAACAATACAGCTATTTTGCATGTATGGTATGTTTGATTGTTTTACAGGATAACCTCTGTATAAGAAGAGTCTGATTGTGTGTGTGGTTGTAGGGGCTGAGGTATTATTTCCACTGACAGATGAGATGAATAATTAATTTTCTCCAAGACATGGAAGACTGCCTGTAATTAAAGAGAGAGGTTGAAGCAACTGAGCTCCTAGCAATGGAATGAACCCGCACGCACAGAACTACAAAACAAGCAAGCACACGCAGACACAATACATGCAGACACACACAATACATGGATAAGGACACTTAGGGATGAGAATTAATATCGCTTCAACAAGCACACGCACTTCTGATAGTTCTTCGCCGTGGATCACAGGGCTGCCTTTCAGTATTTTACCCCCCTACAATCGCAGTCTTTATGCGGCTCACTGAGAGAGCCGTATCAAAGATCCCTTTCATTTCGTCACCCGTTCAGCTTAGATCACTTTCATCACCCTCACAAGCCCTCGCCGCAGGACGATCTTAATGCTGCCAGCGCGTGCCTCTTGCTTTCTAAATTGCGCGCTTAGCATCATGACTGGTTGAGCAGGACTATGGTGCAGTTTTTGACAGATTTACATTAATGGTTTGTGCTCTTAAACTTATGATTTACTTTAATCTCAGATCGCTTAAAAACAGACACGTAGACCATTGAAAGCAAAAGGCACCAACATCATACATGTGTATAACTGTTAGAAATGTTAGAACTGCACTATTACTTCAATACCGCGTTCTGAAAATGTTACATTTAGCATATGCACGGCGTAAATGTCTCTTGTACTGCGCCTGTCGTTAGATGGGACATTTCTGTAAATAAATAATTAATCAAATACATAAACATTCAACATTCACTACACTACTAACGGGCACTGATACTCACAGATCACAATATTAAAAATACAGATATATTAATGTTACTATTGACAGTATTCTACTATAGCTTTCCTTTCAGGACAGCCTCCTATTCAGTGGTGGTTGCTCGGAACAAGTAGCCGGATTCACAATGTATTGGTTGTCACGGGATATTGAGATAGAAGTCATTCACTACGTAAAGAAAAGTATACGTGTAGTGAGCAAGCCTTATGCTATCCATCAGATCGGCTAAGAAGATCCGCCGGACTGCAGACCCCCTGTTGCTTTAAGCAGTGCCCCTTTTGCGCCGACAGGAGGCGTGTCTTCTCCATTGCCGGATCGTGTAGAGACGAGAGTCTGTAGGAGCGATCTCTGCTTTCCTATTGGAACAAATGAAGTACTTTCTCTGGCTCTTTTGGCCCTTCACGGCTCATTCGGACTAGATATTCCAACGTAAGAGTGCATTTTAAAAAGTTTATTACCGTTTCGATTGCCGTTACTTCGGTTGAATTCACAATTTAATCTTAGAATTTGCTACCCCAAAAACAACGCAGGTGAAAACAGGAGAGTTTTAATGAAATGTTCAAGTGTTGTGCTATTCTAAAAATTGAGTGTACATTAGTCTTACTTTCGAAATTGCAAGAAAGCCACCCTCACGCCGGGAAAGAATCCATCCCCGCAAAGTCTCTTTTCGGATCGCTCCACGGTAGGTGATGTGTTTCTTTTCTTTTTTTAAAAAAAAAATCCTTGTGTGGCATCGCATTGCATGTTTTACTGTCAGTAAACTTGAGATGCCAAAGATTATTAAGTAATGACCACATATAAATGTGACCTCGCGTTTCGCAACTCCTATTTGAAATACAAGCCAATTCAATTGTTTCCCATGTTTTGGATTCGTATGCTACCTATGTTAAGGTTATTATATGCATGCAAACAAATTCCTGTTGTTCAGTGGCTTTAACGCGATTCGCTCTATGAATAATGCGTACATAACGTTCAATCGTCCCTGGTGAAAAGTCTCCGACGACTAATGCATGCAAATTCTCCGTCCGATGGGCACGTAATAGGGGTGTTTCAAAGCCTTAAATCAAGTTTATGAGTCGGTGTCGCGGTCTGTCGCGGGCAAACCGCACAAATAAACCGACATTCTATTCTCACGCTACTTTTGTGGAGTCCACGGATTGAAATTGGAAACCGGTCATTAAAATGCGATAACCATCATAGTCCACGTGCAGATAGCTTGATAAAGAATTAACATCGGAACTGTCAGAGAATGGCACCCCCATCCAACACACAAGTTAAATTAAAGGCTTATTTTTCTTAAAAATGGGCTATCAGGATAGGTTTCTTAGCATCGGAGTAAATCCCTTCAGGTTAAACCATGTAGGGTATATAGTTTTCTGATTATTTCGAATAATGTTTATTTTACTTTAACTGTTTATAGCCTGGAAACTGCAAGAACATAATTTAAACGCATAGACGCGGACGACAAACGCCAAGTGCAAATCACCTGCCCTTCACAAGTCGAGGCAGGAAAAATAACGCCCAATTAGTTATTATCATGATAACGACAATATCAGGTATTCAATGGGGGGGGATTTGCACTCGGAGTCATTGATTTTATTGTGGGCATCTGTCTACCTTTCAGCGATAGGTCAGGAGGTTCTTCAGCCTGGGAATAAAATTTGACAGAACCGCGTAAGAGCACATTGTTTACTTCCGAGTATAATAAAATAATGATTTCTTAGGAATCACTTCATAATGAATTGTGGTAGACATTGTTTTAATGCTCTTATTGCTGTATTTTAGGAATGACGAATTGCACTGTGGATTTCACATGGGGTGTTACTTAATATTGATATAGCATATTCAAAAAGTACTAGATGTATTACTATAAAGCAGGATTTAAATAACAAACCAAAACGTACAGTTTTTCTGCACGTTTTAAGCCACAAACCTCATCGTGTTGCTGTCCGTGGTGCTGAAATCTAGATGTAATCGATAAACGACGAAGCCATTTCTGCGGGCGATAAGATAAGCCGTGTTTTTACTAGAACTTTCGTAAACGATATCATTGCAGACTAACATTTTGTACACAGTTTATAATCTCAAAAGGCACTTAAGGAAAAACAAAGTAGAAGCATTTTGGAGAGCGATGCTGACGATGGGCTGTAATCGTTTGCTGTGCATGGAGTAGCTTCACTGCCTCATGCCCCAGACGAGCAATGTTTTCTCGACTCAGTGTAGAAGCTCTTTACACAATATCGGTAACTATAATTGCGTTACTATAAATTCTATGTTCTTTTCAAAACTACAGACGTTGGAGAAATATAAGGCATTGTGTAAATATAGCACAAACGTTGTAGTAGTTTTGAATAATTCACCCTTAGATAATTTTCCAGATGAAGTTATCATAACCTAAAGAATAGGAAATCAGTAAAAACAACCAGTGGAAGAAATTAAGTTCATTAAAGGGTCTCATCTTTCAATTACACCTGTCCGCTACACAGTTACAAATTACATTGCAAATACGCATTTCTGACATCTGCATATTTTCTTCTCTTTTAACATTAGAATGAGAGTTCTTATTTATTTAAATATTTCCCGGGAGAATATTACAAAAGTATCACTTCTGTTTCTGCTACTAATGACACTAATATTAATTAGCTTGTTGGTTTCAGGTTCAGTATTTATAGAAACACCGAGTTGTGTTATAATCTCCGTCGAAATGTACACAACGCGCTTTACCCGCTGTGGATCAATAAGACTGTAAATGAATTGGTCCTCTGGATCGCCCAAGTCTTTTTGGATGACTTTCAATTTTCCGACTGAGTATGGGTGTAATATAGTTAGTCCTATTAATATATGGCTATTTTACAAGTCTCTAACTATGACAAACATAAGCATTGCTGTTTTACGGATAGACATTATCAGAAAATGAAACGTGTGCAATTCCTAACTGTCTTTGCACATTGTGGACATTCGAAGATGAATATTTATAGCACCAAAGGCATGCCCCCTCCCCCGCTACAGGAAAATTCTAATTATAGAAACGTTGCATCCTGTACTAGGGCGCAACACTGAAGGATAGTTGCATGGATAACATAGGATCGGGAGCGCTCTGTGGTCAGTGGCACGAGCAGAAAAGGAAACTCTCCTCGCGCTTGCTCTCTCTCGCGCGCCCACTGATCTTGGCTCTACGTCAGAAGCTGTGCAGCAGTGCAGTAGAAGGGGAGCGCAGACAACTAGCTGCCTTATAGGTTGATCCTGCGATTCTGCCTTTGCGCGCTCCCCCTCTTCGTGGCGGTCCAGTCTGGATATTTAACGCTTCTCTTCCCTTCTTTTTTCAGACCCCCCGCGTATGGATTTCTTTCGGATTTGCACAGTCTAACATGGATGCCCCGCCGTTCCTTGAATCGGAAGGCTGTTTCTTGGCGCAGTGAGAGAGGGGACATGCAGGGATTGCTAATGGATTTGGGAAGCATATGCCCTCATCTCTAAGTGACCATGCCGTGATCCTGCGCCTGGGCCGTAACCCTGCTTAACGTCAACAGAAGAATTTCGGGGAATTTAACGATACGAGGAATGAACACTGTGCATTATACAAACACCATGAAGATTACCTCCCCATTGATAACTAATGTGAGCTTCAGGTGCACCGTTAGGTTTTCTCTGCTGCTATTACTATGTGTGGGATATTCTCGGGGGATGCCGCATGTTTTAAGATTTGGTAAGAACATTTTTCTTCACAAATTAATCATGTACATCAAAATGTATTTTATCGTGGCGTTCAACAGTTTCTTCTCCTATGTGCTTAAGTTATTTTGGACGCCATAGCTACGGCTGCACTTCCCGTTCTACGTGTTGCCGTGACCCCATCAGTACCCTCGTTTTTTCTGTCTAATATGAACTCGCGTAACGGAGAAGGCCAGATTTAAGCTACAGGTGTACTGCCGTTCACTATTATGTGAATAAATCAAGAAATAATATGTAAGAAATATGAGTTTAAATTAAGAAAACACTAGATTCTGTCATGTCGAGGTAGCCTGCGAACACATGGTGGAAATTCTGAAGTTACTAAACAAACACGTATGGTCTGCTATCACCCAACCAGCCAACCATTCAACCAAAGCATCTATCTATCTATCTATCTATCTATCTATCTATCTATCTATCTATCTATCTATCTATCTATCTATCTATAT
>JAABNY020000136.1:570914-587230 GCA_015164015.2 Brevimyrus niger | reverse complement strand
ATCTATCTATCTATCTATCTATCTATCTATCTATCTATCTATCTATCTATCTATCTATCTATCTATCTATCTATGTCTGTATCTGTCTGTTTGTTTGTTTATGGCTTGTATTTTTTGTGTGTGTGAATTTTAGACAGCAACCAATTGCTAAGACAGGAATCACACATTTCTCACTTTGCATGTTAAATACAGAATGGAGAATTATAGGGGATTTTGTCATACTTACATACCTTCCCTTGAGAATAATTGTCCAAGTTGTTTTGCAAGACTTTTATGACTTTTTTGTGAGGAGGGATAGCCTTTACACCAGGAGTGGTGAACCTGTTCCATGGAGAGCCGGTGTGGGTGTGGGTTTTTGGGGTACCTCTCCATCAGCCAATAATTAAGCAGTGGTTCCCAACGCCAGTCCTGGGGACCCACTATTATTGGCTGATTCAGAGGTCATCCCAAAACCCCCACCCACACCAGCCCTACATGGAACAGGTTGTCTGCTGTAATAAATTAAACATGCAAATAATCAGATCTGTAATGACTGCAGAAATCCACAAGTTATGTTTTTATTCTGTGGAATGTACTTAATAAATAACTAAACTGATATCTTAAATAAGGTGAAGAAAAACACGGCTTTGTTTTCTCATGCCATTGGAAGTTGCTACCCGTGTTCTGATTCTACAGTTTATGCCATATAGGGATATGAATAAAAAAGGCATCCATTTTACCCCTTCTGTCTTTGTCTTGCATCATTCTGTTCCAAAAGACTGTCAGCTCTACTTATGAGAAAGTAAATTTAATTTCCAGATCTTTTCCCAGTAAATATCTCTTTAAATCATTAATATTCATGATTTAATTAAAATTAATCTGCAGGGAAAGCCGAGCACAATTCGAGATCGAGCGACTTAAGCAAAGTAATTGAGTATCATGTTAAGGTGTAAAGTTGCGAAATGAATTTTTCGAAGAATGCTGCACTGCCCTTCCTGCAGAATTCCTAAGCAGCTCCAGGATGCCGCCCTAATGATGGTTAAAGCTGTAAAGCAGTAGCTTGTGCTCTGTCCTTTTCTTGGAGGCTGCTTATTGGCTGAATGTTTGGGTGTCTCCGGCCTCAGGTGTTTGAACCCCCACCCAGGACGCTCCGCCTGAAAGGTGATTGTTCTCCTGGGATTCGCACGGTTGCTGCAAGTTCATCTGCGGTCCCAAAACATGCATTGAATTAGCGACTCTGAGCTTGAGCATAACGTGTGGCTGCGAGTGCGTGCACTGCAACGGACTGGCATCTGGCTGGGGTTGTCCCCTGCCCTGTGCCCTCTGCCTCCTGGGATTTGTCCCAAGCTCACCGTGACCCCGTCCTGGATAAGGAGTATAGGAAAAGGATGGATGGATATTGTAAGAACTGCCCTGGTCAGGATGGCAAATGGAGTGAAGCATGTGATATGGGGAGGGGTGAGGAATCGCAGGTTTATCGGGAATGAGGTTGTACCGGGCTTAGGAAGATACAGAGTCAACAGAGCTTAGAGGGGGAGCATTAACAGCCCGGGCTGGGATTTTACAGGGGGCTGGAAAAAACCGCTCTGTATTGTTAGATGTGAAAAAGAGATGGATGGAGGCAACCTGTTCTTCCGCAGGCAGCTGTGTTCAAGCCTATAACACGTTGTGTTGTGAGGCAAGTCCAGGTTCACGTTATATGAGGCTGAATCCATACTGTAAAACGGCTTTATCAACAGCCGGGGATCTTTAACTTCCAAACAGGCCATCTTTCCATGGACACAAGGAGTCTGTAACAAACACTCAAATTTTATTTGGGGGGGAGGGTCACATTATTACGGCTATTAAAGATATCCAGGGATGACGACTAAATGGCTGACCCTGTGCTCGGAGTCCAAGCTTCTCTCTCACCTGTGTGTGTGTCTGTGTTTGTGCATCTTAAAGGAGAGTGAGATGGGATCTATGTCTGTGTGTACCTGCGCTCATACTTATGCAAATGGAGAATAAAGCATTATTTCATGATTTTATATTGCTTGTAGAACATTCCAGAGAAGGAGGAATGATGTGCATTCAGGGCTTTTAAATATGCTGGGATTTGTTATGCCTTTTTCTTATTTTATCATTGTAGGGGAGTAGTATGCCAACTCTCCTTACAACCTTCTAACAGGCCAAAGCTGTAAAAAGACAATTGAAGATGCTGGTGGTCATCTGTGGACAAGTAACTTAGGAGGAGATTTCATTAGGATGATTGGCCTACAGAGTGAAAGGGATGTCTTGACACGCGGCTCAGCAATCCGGTTGCACAAGCTGAGAAGTTGCTGCTTTTGTTGCAGTTTTAATGCCCCTCTTTAACAGGCATAAATCTTTCCGGAAGGTTCAATGACCGGCTTGAGGACGGCGTGATTAATGTGTAGTGCACATAGCTAATATCTAAATTGGCAGAGGTCTGTCCACTTAATTGTAAATGGGGCTTTTATGGAGGAACTGTATTTGGAAGGACAGACGTTGAAAAGGGCATTTGATTTACCCAGGGACATTAAGGATATAAAAAGAGATCCACGTGCAAACTGCTAACTATGTGTGTACTTGCGGCCTCATCCTGCAGAATCTCTCCCTTTCGCAGAGACCTGAGAATTAGTGAGCTGTTCTGTGCAATGAACTGTAGGTCAAGGTGCGCTCTCACTATCGTCCCACTATGGATTCATGATTAACATTACACGATCTTAGCACAAATAGGACTCCCCTAGCTGTTTACGGTAAGAATTTCCCTTGGTGGGGTGTCAGAAGTGTGAGACACAGGAACGGATGTCAAAACACAGGCGCATATTTTATACAAAGGGTGATATATAGCAATATTTAACAGGGAGTACATTCCCCATTACACTATAATTGAAATGTTTGAATCGCTCTCAATATTTACTTACAATTTCTTCTTGTTTCCTGTGTTTTATCTTTATTCCTTTAGTTTTATCTGCCCTGCAGTTTTCTGAAGGACATGGGGGTTGGAGATGAAGGAATTTAAAATGATTATTATAATTGACTTTATTTGCCTGGGTGCTGCCAGGCTGAATTATCAGCTTTCACTCTCAAATGGAGTTTAGCACTGCTGCTTGTGTCCCGGCCTGCTGCCAGTGTACTCACAGTAAATATATTTAAATCGCATCTAAGCTGCTTAAAATTTTCACGTTTCACTCATAGCTAGTTCATAGAAATGTGACACTATCCCCGCTACATGGTGTGCATAAAAATAAATATTAGGGAGCCCTTATTTCTCACAGCGTGCTGAACAAATTCAACATGCTGAATGGGGCAACTGCCTAAGTGTCCTTCTGATGTTTCCTACTAAAAAAAATCTCTGTTCCATATGATGTAGGAATTAAGAATTCATCATTTGCACTTGCCTTCGCTCACTGAAGACATGCAGACTGTGCTCTTCTGGCTCTGCAGAACATGAGAGTTTGCATACTGGCTGTGATTAGGCACCTCGCACAGTGCACCTTGCAGCCAGCTTTCATATGGACTTACGCATTGATCTTGTTGCCCTTTTCATCGTTATGGGCAGTTAGCAGTTTGTGCCCTAAGACGAAAACATCCTGAAGGAAAATGCAGTTTGTGGAGATTGTCCCATTTCATTGTTACTTATAGGGTTCTATTTATCATAGTCAGAACCACAAACCAACAGCATTATCTGATTCATGTTGAGATGGTTTCTGCAGCCACTTTATATGACAGAGCTGTGTCTGCATCAATATCTCATTTGCAGCCCCATGAATCTAAAAGATATTGCTAACAGGAGGTTCAGTTCAGTCTCTATCCTAATGCACATCTTTGAAGAAACCTAATATATTTCTGTACTAAAGAAATCAATAATATGGCAGGTTAATAATGGCTAGTTCAAACAGCTGGATTTTATTCCATCAATTGTGAGATTTTACAACTGTATGTGTGATCTGTACGTACAGCACGCATGCATGTAGGTGCCTGTAAAGTTGACCTACCTATCACAGTACAAGAGCATAAAAGCGTTTGGCATAAACACTCACGCTATTACCCGAAGCTTACGTTTGTTAAAGTATGTCTGTACGGGCCCATGGAAGGCCTTTTTCTAATTGCCTCTGCGGAACAATCAAAGAGAAGATAGACACGAAGGTTATAATTAAAAGCTCCCTTGATGGTGATTGATACATGTTAGGATAACTAAGTCAATAAGTTTAATGATAGCTATTTACAGTGCATCACTCTGCAAGTCTTAAAAGCCTTCTGGTTCCTATGGGCAGCTGCTTTATGGTGCGGTTTTTCTGTTGTACCTTGAAGCAGAGGTTCTTGAGGTTATTTTTCTTATTCAGCATTTAATCGAGTGGTCTGAGAGTCACATGCACCAATGTCCCAGTTTCCTATATGTAGGTCCTCATATATGAACCTGTATAAAGACAAAAGGATAGAAAAAGATTCCAGTACTTGCATAGAGAACCAAAGAGAATGAAATTGCAGGGAAATTCACAGTAAGTGAAACTAGTGTGTTTATGAACATGTGGGGGTGATGAATAACATTATTGATAACCACTGTCTGATAAGAAAAAGTGCTGTCTGCAGAGCTAAGAATGAAGAGATGGGACAGCAGGCTGAGTGGGCTCTTTTTGAGGTTAATATATAAAACCCTTGGGAAGGAAGAAACCGTGTGTCTGTGTGGGTGCAAACCTTTTTAGAACTCGTGTACATGCACCAGCAGGGCAAAACCGGAAACTTATGTCGTATTTTTACTCGGCCTCAACACCAAACTGTCAGTGCTTCATTTTTCCCCCTGTGGAACTTAATGCATAACTTGCTGAACTTGGTGGGGGAGGGGGGTGGGGGTTGCGTCCCGTTCCATGGCAGTACTGTAAGTCAGCCATTATATGCTTGCCCTGTCATCCCCGGTCCCGATTGCCCTCGGTGTGAGAGCCAGTGATGGCACTGCGAGTCACACGATGGCAGATCATGCAGAACGAAGACGCAGTGAAGGGACACCTGGGGGAGCGGGAAGCACCACACTTAGGGGCTGAGTGACAGTGCCCTGGGGATGCATGATATTTATGGTAATATCCATCCATCCATCCATCCATCCATCCATCCATCCATCCATTTTCTAGACTACTCCTTGTGGTTCAAGGTCGTGAAGGGGACACAGAGGGGCATCAAAGTTCAATATTTGTGACATGGAGTCATACTCATACAATATACAATGAGCTGCTTGTTCTGGCAGATTCACTGACTGCTATTTAAAAAAGCAATATATTATATAGTATAATAGGTATAATATATCTAAGTATACAGCAGTGCAGGACACACGGTTTAATGTAACGTGTATTTATTCTGCATGTCAGAACCCAAAATCCTAGATGCATATCACTTTATTCATTCTAATAGCTGGGTATTACATTTGGGTAATAAAGATTAATTATGGATTGGAAATAAAAAGAAGTCAGGATGCATAAGAATGCTTTTTTTTTTTGTGGTTAGCCGAGGCGGTAAGGAGCTTCAAGTCTGTCTGCCTGTCATTTTAGGAGCCCAATCAGTGCAGCGGCGTCCACATTTGAGATGGACCCAAGCGCCTGGGAGCATTCTTCTGGCTGTCACTCGTCTCAAAGATGGCCATGTTCACGTCTGCCGGGAAGCTTTATTTTCATTCTCCAGGGCCCTGCTGTTGTTCCAGTGGCCATGACAGCTGGGACCGGCAATAGGACGGGGACTTGTGGAATGAAAAGTCAGATAAATGGATGCACAAGACTCATGGCCTTCTAAATGAGGCAATTGTGCAGTCGGGAGCAAGTAACTGTAGTTATGTCTGAGGCAGCTGCAATATAAAGTTCATGTGTAATGGAGAGTTTTTCTGCAGAAAGGCTTGTGGAAATTCACTGCATAACTAACACAGTAACACCGAATAGCTGGTAACAGATAAATAAGGACGTGAAAACGTGGAATGATTTGAAAAAGTGGACTGTAAACAAGAATGTCACAACGTGACCAGAGAGTAGGTAAAATATTGCTACATAAGTGCAAATATCAATTTGTATGGAGTAAGCAATTGAGAATATTGTTATATATAACGAGATGGTTTGGAATTATTGCTACTTAATCAGACTGGTTTGGCTGTCATTCCTAGCAGCTAACGATGGCACTACAAATGCTGAACAATTGGGAAAGTGACCATATTAGCTAGAAAATGCTGAATGTTTACTAGCAATGAGAGACTGCACATGGGATGAATGCTCACTTTGAAATTCTGAATGATAATCTTAACAGACAGTTAACCCTTCATGGAAATGCCCATTAACTAATGGGGTGACCTTACCTGAGCCTCAAGATCATGTTCATTATCACAAAAGATCATAATATGGAGTCCTGAAGTTCAGGACGTGTGTGATACATTTAGCTCTGCTTGGTAACTACCTCAGTAGGCACAGAACAATCTACCCTCCCTTTCTCATGAAACTCAAATGGATTCAGCACGTCACTAATAAAAGTGTGTGTGTGTGTGTGTGTGTATTGCTGCTTTGAATGCTAGCCTTGGGTTATGGAGCCATCTGGGGTTCTCAGTCCAAAGTAAGACACCCAGGGTGTGAGCATGCATATATATATGTGTGTGTGTGTGTGTGTGTGTGTACTTACAGTATAAAAGTCTGCAACATGGTGCATGAGCAGAGGTGGACTCTTAGCTTTCAGATAAAATTCATCTTGCTTACATATGTTTCAGCAGAGAAAAACATCATTGTAGATGAATAAATGTAGGTTTTATGTGCTATATATCTGGTCCACAAACAAAACTTCCTCAGGGAGAATTATTTTGGGTTCCAAGTTTGCATTCAATGTTGGCATGCTGGTAATAATCCTACCTCATATAAGTAAATACAGATTAAAATCATTTAAACGTGATAAACTACAGGAAATCATAGATGTGTTATGTCATAACTGCACATCTAATTCAGAATCATTATAAACGTTACCTACCCATATCATTTTCCCGCTGAACTGACAACAGTAGGACGTAGTTTAAATATTCTCTGAAGCATTTAACTTTAAATGAAAATTCTCTTTGCAATGCAGAATAAAAAAAAGATAAATATGCTGGAAAAAATAAACCCCAACGCCTATGAAATGAATTTTTATTTCGCAGGCCTACTGAGAGAAGGTTTGGTGATGATGCAACCTCTCCAGCGGTGACTCTCAGCTCAGTCAGGGCTCCGCTAAGCCCCAGGCATCTGACTTCTCCCAGGTCCTGGTGCCGCTCACCGGCAAGGCAGCCTGACAGCCTGCAATGTGCTCTGCAGTGACCATGGAGGGGGGGGAGAGAATGGCACTTTTATTTCCTTTTGATATAATGGGCACACTCAAACCAATCAATACAGTGGGCAGCAGGCAGTGGCGCTGCTGTAGAGAAAAGGACAAGGGCCACTATAAAACAGAGAGATAAAGGAGGAAATTAATAAATTAAGTAATTAAATATCATCCAAAACTACACTAAATTATGATAAGGAACACACATTTATTCAATTTAGCTTCCTCCATAGACAATAGTGAGTCCAGCCATAAACATCATTGGTCAAATCTCTGAACAGCAGGGGGCATGGTAGTTGAGGACAGAGGTCTGAAACCCGCGGGTTTATTTCACAGGAGGGGACTTGCTGTTTTGTATTTAAACAAAGTGTGTGAAGTAAACTGCTCCACTGAATTATCCTGGTGTTCCAATTGCCGCAGATTTGTTTTGGACAAAATATTAACAATCGTCCGTGGACGAGAGGAACGATTTAAGCCGGCGAAACCCCAGCAGGCTGCGACACGTGCCTTTTGTCATTTGGCAATTGGGTTATTTTTTGAGTTGACTCCTTCATTTTTTTGTTTTGGTTAATGCCTAATGCCTCTTCAAGCCTACGATGCCTCTGACGGCCTACAAAGTGCTTGGTTACACTGTCTGCCTTCTGGGAGACAAGCATGGAGCAGTGCTGATGTTTATACTCTAATTAATAGGATTCTGCACCCAGAGGGCAGACACCCCACAACCTTATGAGGTCAGAGCTCCTGAGACAGACCGCTGGCTGCATTAGTGTGGCCCTCCGCAGAGACACGTCTCCAGTGTTCCCCTCCAGGATATTTAGTTTCCCCGTTGTGCTGCGTTTTCCTTTCCATGGATTTCAATACGGGCTCTTGCACCTTTGTCAATTAACTGGAATAAATGAGCAGCGTTTCGGAAAATCCTGTCGAGATGATTCTCTTCTGAGGTGAAAAATAAGCACTATGGCACTGGCTGATTCTGTATTAGCCGGGCGTGACGGAGCAGGATGCGAGGCCATCGGCGTGGGCCCGCGTTATGGCCTGATCGAAGCGATCCGTTTTGTTTTACTTCCCTGGTGAAGTGCAGCGAGGAGAATGAATATTAGATAAACCAGCCTACCTGTCGATTCCCACTTGTCAAATCTAATGTGCTAAGGACATGCTGTTCGAAGCAGCAGCTCTGCAGGCCTTACAGGGAGTAAAACAAGGTTGTTTGTAACCTTGTTTTACTCCAAAAACTGATGGCCAGTCATGTATTGTGGTGAAACTGCGGCTCTCGAAGACTGAGAGTCCGAGTCCCAGGTGGGACACTGCAGTGGTGTCCTTACGAAAAGGCCCTTCATCAGCTCTGCAAGTGAGACTGTGAGGGTGGCAGCTTATAAGCATCCATAACAATGATGTAAATGCTCTTAAGGAAAGAGGCCAGAGCCTAACCCAATTTTTACTTGCGAAATAGACACTTTCCATAAAGAGTTTCCAGGTCTCTTTGGTGATAAAAAAAAAAAGCTAACAGGATAATGTAATACTGCTCAAAATAATTTCAGCATGGCTAGTGTGTCAAAATGTCCAGGAATTCAGGCACTTGGAGAATATTACACGATTCTTGTTTTCCAAAAGTAGATGAATAAGAAGCATGCTATTTGACTTGATTTTTCATTAAATTATATTTCTATGTGGAATATTTATACTAGACATTAAAGATGGTTAAGATAGCAACCACAGTATATTCATGAAGAATGTGCAAACAAAGTGTGCTGCATTTAACTTTGAACAGGAGGTTTCAGGTTACATCCTCAGCAAGGTGGAGATCGAAGTACCTTAAATAATTTCCTGTACAAACAGAAAAAGGATAAGTGCAGCATGATAACAGCATCTGCTAATTAAATGCATAATTTAGCAATTTAACATTTTCATTCCTTTTAATTATTACTTGAATTTGTTCTGCTTAGCAATTAAGGGAATATGGGGACTTTGAAAATGTTTTCTTAATTAGTTAATGTTTTGAGAGGTTTTCTACTGAACAATGTGTAGACTTTCCGTTCCATTCAGCTTTTATTTTCCAATAACATTCCCGTTGTCTGAAGGGTGACAATTATGGGATATTTTAAGAGCGTAATTGTATCTTTTTTGATCGGTTAAAGTTCTCTGTGTGCTAATATTACACACTTGAATCCATAGTTTGGTTAACAGGATAGGGAATATTGATGGTCTATAATGAAGGACCATCAGAGCAGTGCTTGGAGCGGTGACTGGGAATGATGGTTCAGCCTGACAGAGCGTCAGCATTGCCTGAATGTGTCTCCTGGGGCTTTACATATCTCTGTGTACTTTGCAGATTCTAGAGACTTGTTGACTTGTGAATTCAGTTACAGAGGTAAACAACATCTTCCCAAGTATGGAGTTTGACCAGGATTATGTCAGTCCTTGGTAGCTTTGCATTATTCAGGATGATCAGTTGTGCATTTATTCTCCACAATTCTCTTTCTACCAGAACTAAGAATAAAATGAGAATCTTTTTTCGGTCCTTTTTTGGTACTTTTTATGCCTGTGTGTAAATCCGTTGTCTAAATCGGAACAAAAGTCTTTATGGATAGCAAAATATATGCAGTATTCAGCATTATTAAGCTTGAGACCAGCAGATTGTGTGATTTGGCCATATGTACCCTCAGGCCAATAGGCACAGTCACTTAGCAACCTTCTGCCATGTCCACACGGTGGAGTCTAAGCAGCCCTCAGCCACAAAGACCCCCAGCCTCACTGCATGGTAGGAACAGTAGGGCTGGGGTATGGTGAGCACTGCATGTTGTGAGTTGGGATGCAGGTTCAGTGGTTCATAATGGTGACCGAGGCGATGTGGAAGTTTTTTGCCGGGTCTTTTCTCTCTGAAGCACTGAAGAAAAAAATATGACGCTTGTTTTGCTCTGCAGTAGAAAAGCCATCCGTTTGTTGCCTTAATTGAGTGATATTTTGGCTCTGCTGACCCTTGAAGAGCCGGCAGTCTGTGACCACTATTGGCTGGGATATCAGTCACATTATCACCATTCATCCCGGTGCAGCAGCATAAACCTGCTATCGCCTGTCGCCGTTTCCAGAAACATATTGAATTTCGGGCCTGAAACTGAATTACAGACAGGACATAAAAGCCAATCAACTCCTGATGATATCTGAGTTGTAGCTGTTTTTATCACATTTTTTACCCAGGTTACCTGAATTTGGGCTCACAGGCATCTGTTAAAACAAACAAACAAACAAATAAAGCCCAGATATGTAGAGAAATATCACACAGCAGGCCAAACGGAAGCCTGATACAGGAAAGACAGGGTTGCAGTGTTTCTCTACTGCTTCGGCACATTTCATGAAGCATCTTTCTCCTGACTATAAGGGCATATCTGAAAGCGATTAATGCATATAGCACAACACTATAGTAAAGCTGCAAAACAATTACATTCTGTTTCAAAGGCAAATAATCCTGTCAATGAAAAGTACATTTAACATCATTTTACTGTAACCTTGAGAGTCAAAATGCTATATTGTCAAAATTGACAGTATGTGTCTGCTCCTGAGCTCCAAAATTCTGGACGATGATCATTCTCACCGTCACTGACTGATCATTCTTCTTTCAAAAACTGATACTTATTCACATGAGATAATTTATAAGTTTGTTAAGTTCACTGGCAAGAGAAAGCAGTCGCATGTACATGTAACGTAAGATCTCAGGACACAATAGCCCGCAAAGCAGTGTCACAGCACTGGATAACACCAAGACAGCAAAATGGCAAGACTAGAATAACACAAAAAAGTTGCAAAAATACAATAACACTGTAATACTGAATTTCATGGAATATGCTCTTTATTTAATATATTATTATTTTGGAAGTTTGGTGAACTGTTATGTATGTGGTGGCTCACACGATGATACTCTGCATATATATTGTAAAATGATTACCCTAGGAATGTACATAATTCATTTTGAGCAATAAGACTTAGGCAACTAACAATTATGCCAAATTATGACAATTGTACAAAACCATTTGCATTCCTGTTCTAAAACAGTTGGTAACACTGTTTCGAGGGCACAAATAATATAGTATTATGCTACATTGTGGGAGTCTTTCCTTGCCACAGTTGCCTCTGGCTTACTCACTGGAAGCATTGGGTGGGGATAATGTAAAGGGCTTTGAGACAATGTAATGCTGTGAAAATGCACTGTACACATACATCTGAAAGGAACTGAATATTAATTATGCATTAATTAGCCAAAAACTCTTAGTTATGTACCGATCTCACGTTAATCTGTGATTCATGAATCGTAGTGCATCTTACTAGCAGTTATTATTACTGTATCTAATTCTGTAAACCTTTGTTAACTACTGAAGAAAAAACTAAGGAACTACTGAAGGAACAAGTCATGAACAACACAAGTGAAATACTGATCTCATGTTTGTTTATCAATAATGAATCATGGTACATCTCTTGTCTCAAGTAACTACTATATCTGATCATGATTTGTACTTCAGTAGTAACTGAGTTACTACTATGTATTTGTGTCCTGTGAAGTGAAGTGTTACCAAACAGTTTAACTTTGTGTGAAACAGTGAGAAATGACGTTCTGCTATGCACAGCATGCCGTGAGGATTACACTCATTCTTTTGCAAATGTTAATTGTTATTTAAGAAATGTGCCAAAGCGATTGAGAAAAACTGCATTGACTAGCATTCCACAGTTCTGCTCAGTTCTGCTCGGCCTGGTGTAGATCCGCCCCCCGCAGCCCCCCGCCCCCCGCCCAATCCACCGGCTGTAAGCAGACAAGATGCAGAGCTTTGAAAAAGGAGGAGCAGAAGGGTGACTCAGGGGGGAGAACTGTTACATTACACCCCCAGGACTGGGGTTTAATTCCCGTTCCCACTCCATGTGTGGAGTCCCTATGCTCTTCCCATGTCACACCGGTATTCTTCTGCAGTCCAAAAACAAGCGATTAGGCTGATTAACATCTCCAGATCGCCTGTAGTGCCTGAGTGTGTGTCTCTCTGTGCCCTGCGATGGACTGGCATCTTGTTCAACCTGCACCCCTACCCGGTGCCCATCACTGCCTGGGACAGACTCCACCCCCACCTCTCGATCCTGTCCCTAGAAAGTGGTTGAAAGATGAATGGATGGTTAAAGGGAGGAATGTAAGGAAAGTGAAGAAGGATATTAAGTTAAAAGAAAGGAGAATAGACAGATTTTGCCTGCTGCCCTTATGCAGCTGTTACTTTGTACACACCCTCTTGTTCTTGTATTGCAGGTGGTTGTTCGTTTCATTAGGGTGGGAGGGGACCTCTGAATATTTAGGCATTTGTTTCAGCTTAGGTTTGGTAATCCGACATCTGGGCTTCCAGTCGCCTCCTGGATGTCTTGCCGAGTTATTCAGCTGCTGTACACATATAGGAGGAAAAAAACAATTAGATGAAATGCAGACTGCATTTGTTTCCGAAACAACCAAGAATGTGAAGCGCAGATGTTCACAAGCATTGGTTTATTAAGTTTAAAGCAGTTCCCTTTGTAGTAATTTATGAGACGTGGCTTTTAAAAAGTTCAATGGAATCATATTCGAAAGGGTGTACTTTTATTTCAGAAAAGCTTTCAGAAAAGTAAAAAAAAAACTAATTAAGGAACTTTTAGGAGGTCTAGTTAATTTGTTTATCACTACTGGATTGTATTCTGTCTATCGATTTATTTTTAAGTTGACAGCTTAAAGCTTAAGAATAGCTCTTTTTTGCGGTAGTTTATTCTGGAGTCACGTGGCTTTTGAAGCACTGCAGCCCTTCAGTGGCGAATGCGGCAGATATCGAACAGAAGCCCCCCCACATCACTGGAATGTTTCCCATCTGAGGCCCCGCCATCCAGTGCCCCAGCATCCCTGCCAAACACAAAGGCTTCAAGAACGATTTACCTTTATCGGGGGGCCAACATAATGTGGCTGCTGCTGCAATGTTTGTCCTTTCTCACTATCAATATTACAACAGGCATCCTTGATGAGAGCGGAAAAAAAGAGCCGAGGAGCTGGAGAGGACAAGGGTGAGATACAGAAGGGTGAGATACAGAAGGGTGAGATACAGAGGGGTGAGATACAGAAGGGTGAGATACAGAAGGGTGAGATACAGAAGGGTGAGATACAGAAGGGTGAGATACAGAGGGGTGAGATACAGAAGGGTGAGATACAGAGGGGTGATATACAGAAGGGTGAGATACAGAAGGGTGAGATACAGAGGGGTGAGATACAGAAGGGTGAGATACAGAAGGGTGATATACAGAAGGGTGAGATACAGAAGGGTGAGATACAGAAGGGTGAGATACAGAGGGGTGAGATACAGAAGGGTGAGATACAGCCCTCTGAACTGAATATCACACCTCTTCAGCCGGCCGTCACGCTTGCAGGTTTCTCCCTCCGACTCTCAGTGAAGGCGTGCCTCTCTGCACAGGCTTCTCCATGTGATAATTCATAGGCTTCATCCCCAAGGGCGTCGCATTGTCTTCTCATTAAGAATCTCCTAGTACCCAGTTATCAATGGATTGGAGAGTAAGATCATAAGCAGTGGGCTTCCCTTCGTCCAGACTAATCCGCTCTGACTTTCTCATTTCCTGCCACAGAAAATCAATGTCCCTAACTTAAGACTTTGTGTGTGTGTGTGTGTGTGTCCCATTAAACCTAGTCATCACAGAGCAGGGTGACATCCGGCAGGTGGGTGTATTAGGAGCAGAGGTCTGCCAGAAGCATCACCAAAGCCATTCATCCAACTTCCAAAGCTACTGGGTCATGGTGAGCCTGGACAACAGCCCAGGAAACACACGGCACGAGGCAGGGTGACAGCATGACGGCTCACCATGGAGCTCACACACACACACACACACACACACACACACACACATGCACACAGATACGCACAGACACACAAACGCACGCACACATGCGCGCACACACACATGCGCACACACACACACACACACGCACGCACACAGACACACATACACGCACGTGCTTAGAGATGCTAAATCATCTAACTGGCAGTCTTGTCAGTTAGAGGAAACCTGAGTACCTGGAGGGACCCCACAAGTGCTCAAGTTGAGTATGCCAACCCACTTCAGCATCATGAAAGCATCATGCGTAATGCGCTATTGTGAAAAATCAGGCGAAGACGAGTGGACAAATTTGCATATATGATAGGGTGACATTGATCTCGTGTTCTAAGCGTGGTCACGCTGTGTCCATGGGGACACCTGTGTGTGTTAATATCAAAATCGAGAGGATGGAGCGGGACTGTCCCTCGACGGGTCCTGAGGAGAGTCGCGAGAGGGGGGAGAAGAGCCCCCCCCCTCTCCCTCGGCATCGGTTATTCCTGGTTTGACCCTCAGAATGAGACGGGGGTAGCGGCCCCCACGGGATCCACGTATCTCGGTGGCGACTACTTAGCACGCGGCCGCCCTGGCAGGGAATAGACGCCTCCATATGGCACAGTAGGACCCTTCAGAGCGCGGGAGCTGTTCATTAGCATTCTGCGTGCCATGGGAAATTAGCAGCCCTCACACTTGTTTAAGCTTAATAAAAATCATTTTAGAGAAAGCGCCGGGATGAGGTTGCCATCTGTCACCTGCTAATGCCACTTTCCAATGTGCGAAAGCCGTAAGGAGAGGGGAGCTCGGCTCCCTCTGCCTCCCTCTCACGCCGTCCCCCCAGGCTCAGCGCTTGTGTTCATATTAAGTGGAGGAAAATCAGCTTTATGGCCGAATTTGCCATTGACATACATGCTCCTGATTGATTTTCACATCAACTTTTAGCTGCGCTGTGAAGATTAAGGATGAAAGCCTGTAATCATTGCTCATTAACAGTGGGTTTGCCTACTTACCCTGCTGCACATGGACCGTAGGTTTATAAAACAGTAACTGTTGACTGTGAAATGAACAAAGATGCTTCTTTAAAATGGAGCTTTGCAGAGTGCTGGTTAATGGAATGTATCTATAATGCTTTGGTCACCAACCTTTTTTAACAGTGTGAGCTACTTTTACAAGGAAAATAGCCTGCCGAGCTGTTGCGATGCTACATTTTGCTGAGTGACTTTTCTAAAGTTTTACTTGTGTTTGTTTTGTTCATATCTCTTGTCTCACATCTGTTCATACTTGTCCTTGCAAAATGTACTTCTGGTAGGGGACTTTGGGCTCGGTAATTTCCACAATCCCTTAAAATTTTTGCGGTGGTGTGGCTTGCTAAATTTGACTTTAATAGTTTGGACATTAATGGTTTAATGGTGGTGTCTAGTTTGCTCTTTGTTGCCTATAAATGATGGAGGTAAAGTGGTTGGCACCAGGGGCTAGAAATTGTAACAGAGAAAATGTCTCCTTGTGCTGGCTGCACAATTTTACAAATAATCTTACATATTTAAGCCCCCTGCAAAGTGCTGGGCCCCCTTACTCTGCCAGGGTATCCATGCCCCTCTGATGCCCCTTGTTAGTGCTGTTTAGCTCACTCTTCCAGGGCTGTATGTTCGATCGCCTCCACTGTGTGTGTGGCATTTGCACCGGTCTCCACTGCAACTTTTCTCTTCCAGTCCAAAAAACAGGAGGCCAGATGAACTGGTGTGTCTACATTACTCACAGTGTATGATCATGGCTGTGAGTGTGCAGCCTTCGATGCTTTGCAACTCAGGCAGGGTTTCTCCTGGCCTGATTCCTCTGAGAGGTTTCAGGCTCTGTTTCCTGTGAGAGGTTTCATATTCTCTGTTTCCTGTTAAAGGTTTCAGGCTCACTCTTTCTTGTAAGAGCTTTCAGGCTCTCTGCTTCCTATGAGAGGTTTTAGTCTCTATTTTTTCTATGAGGTTTCAGGTTGTTTGTTTCCTGTGAGAGGTTTTAAGCTGTTTGTTTCCTGTGAGAGGTTTCAGGCTCTCTGTATCCTGTGAGAGGTTTCAGGCTTTCTGTATACTGTGAGAGGTTTTAGGCTCACTCTTTCTTGTAAGAAGTTTCAGGCTCTCTGCTTCCTATGAGAGGTTTCAGTCTCT
>JAABNY020000136.1:543969-565742 GCA_015164015.2 Brevimyrus niger | reverse complement strand
CTGGATCTGAGACACGCTTTGGCTGGTCCAGGAGGAAGAGGTGCCTGAAGAAGTTGCTTTGCAGGGCACCACACAGAGTGTAATCACTTTCACAAAGCTGAAGATTGAGAGATGAAGCCTCTGGTGTTGGAATATCAAATTACTGAGAATTAATGTCTTTGTGAAAGGCACCCATTCTGTTTTTTTTCTCTTTTTTGATGATGCTATTATATGCATCTGTTTCTCTCTGTCTCACTTGTATAATTCAATCTTTTAACATTTGCAGCACAATAGATTGAGACCTTATCTCCTTGCACTATTTTTGTTCAATTCAGTGTTAGGTGATGACTAGTTTGCATGAGAGTTGCATCATGGACCCATTGTGACTTGGAAAAGATACCTCTGTGTGCGCTTGTGAAGATGGCAGTAGGGCGGAGCGAGGGGGGGTAGTTGCAGATGAGGGGTTCATTTCTGTTGATGTGTGTCCTTATTTGCAAAAAATAAATAGCTTTTATTTACTAGCCAGTTAGTGAAGGTCAGTGAAGCATATCGAGCTTCTCACACACTCAATAAAACAAAAGGAGACAAATTTTATTACTGGAAATAGCATTGTTTTCACACCAAAGTGATACAATGTACTCTGACAGAAGCTGTTTGCATCTAATACTGGAAAAAAAATACATTTTCTGGTTCAATCTTACCCCAAATTTTCATATAACTGACTCCTTTGCCCTGGGTTTTTAGTTGTGGAAAAAAAATAGTTCCATACTGAAATATTAATTCATCCTTCTGAATCTAAATCCAGTTTTCTAATCTGCTGCTCATAAAAATTTCATTGTGAGACATTTGCTTTATTTGAATACGACCTACAGCATAGTTACATAGCATGACAAGGGTTTTAGATTTATGCAGCATTAGAGAGTCAGGTCCCGCAAGGCCAGCTCCCCAGATTATCCAAGCAAACATACCAGTCTCTTGCCATAAATGTGTGAATCTGCGTCTCTTAGAGGACTGGACGCTTTCCAGAACGAATACCATGGCAATCACATAAAGAATGCTGACATCAAGCGAGGCTAATAATACTGTTTTGTTCTAGTAAAAATATCTAGAGACTGACTTGACATATGTCAAGCAAAACATAAGGTCAGAGCTGTCATACGAACTTTGAACTTTGATTTTTTTTCACCCGTCAATAATCTGTGTCTGTTTGCAATACTCCCAATGCATTCTGGGAAGTCAGGCATCTCCTTTCTCTTTTTTTCGTTCTTTGTAGTGAAAAAAGTCCTTTTCAAATGAAGTTATTCTTCTGCAGTCAGGGGCAATGCACCTACAAAAAAAAGAAGAATCCTGGCAGCAGTCTGACTTTCTGTAAGAACAGGATATGTGGTTGTCAGTGGGCTGGCATTTGACAGATTATAGTGCTACTGCCAGGTGGTTTTGGCCCTTGGATACCACACTTGTGATCTCAGCACAAGGAACTGACTCATCACAAGTCAAAAGAGGAAGAGGCAGAGATCATGGGTTCTGGGCACGCTCAGCATATGGGATCCTTTGAAATAGCCCTTGCTGTCGGTGACCAGGCTTGACTTTCCTCAGCCCTTTTCCCAAATACCCATTTGTTTGAAAATAGATCTTGAGCCAACATGTCCTGCAGGCAATTCCTGCTCTGAAGAAGGTCCCATTTCCTGTTAGTCTGCTGCCTCACTGTGGTGCGGCGCAGGGAGAAACGTATGTCATTGCTCTGTTATGATTCGTGGGCCTGCCCCCACCCCCACGCTCCCTGGTGGCACTTGGGTATATGTGTCCTTTTCAAAGTGCGGAAGGAGATCATTTGCAGAAAAGAGGAGAGCAAGTGATCTATTGTCTACAGGAGAAAAGGCAGGAGAAAAGGCAGTCAGCTACTGTCCCCCACAGGTCATAAATGTAGAGTTAAAACATTAATAAAGAAAACAAAGGTACAGGCACAGAAAATAGACCAAGCATCACAGTCTGGCCAGGTTTGATAGGGTTACAAAAAAGGAAACCAGACCATTCTTGACCACAGTTTGCACCTTCCTTTTAGCAAGCAAGCCAATTGACCTTGGACCCACAGGGTTTTTTTCTTCCTACTTGGGAGTTTATAGTTCCTATTCATTGTCGTCATGTGCATTTTTCTTTATCTTTCTATCTTTCTCTCTTTCTTTCTTTATATATATATATAGACACACATACAGGTGCACTGAATTATTGTAATCGTCTCTGAATGACAAAATGCAGAGAGAGCAGCTTTACATCATAACTGGACTTTATAATGATACGAGGTGTGCCTATTGCTACAAAAGCAGAGTAAGTTTGATAAAACTTTAATAGTGTTTATTTGGCTGCCAGATGTTTCACTTTCATGTGCTTGTTTGCCGGCTTACGACAGGCTTTCAGAGAGGAATCGTGCATATCCGGACACATGCAGCATGTGGTCAGGATGCTGAAACATCTCTGTGTGTGTGTGCACAGGCCATCGCTGTTTATCTACCCTAACAATGCAGGCCTCCTTCGCAGGCTGTGTGGTGAATTGCTGTAGATAATATAGTGCCACTGTTTTGCATGAGTGGGCATGCTGCTTTATGACAGAAACATGGGCTTTGAGTGCGTCATAGATTAGAGGCTGGATGTTTACAATCTGAGCCTGGCTTTGGATGCAACTGATGCAGCCATCAGCCTCGAAACAGAGCTACCTCTGCCAGTCCTGGGGGCATGAGGGGGCTTCGCTCTATCTTAATGTGCGGTATTCGTTCCTCGGGGGCGCTGGGTTTGTCTGCCATGTGTGTGGTTGACATACCGCTGGGTACCTTCTCCACTGGGGGAGGAGAGTGCTTCAGGTTTTCCCAGTGTTTCACTAGAATTTCACGTTTTTTTTCCCCCTTGTGGAAACAGCTTGAAGCTCCTTGCGTCGCATCACACTAAACTGTGGTAGCAATGGTGCCGGGGAACGGCGGAAGACTCGCTCGGGGTTGGATGGAAGACGGGCTCGCGAGGCAGGGTTGGGAAGAAGGTCAGGGTGGCGGGAGTGCAGATGACTGGGGAGGGGCTCTGGGCTGGATGGAAGACAGTGGTTTCAATGTCAACACAATGGAAACATTCAAAAAACAAAAGAGACATCGGGTAACGCAAAGGGCGAGTCAAAAATTAGGGTCTCTGCACCAGCTGAATGGGCATATTTGTCACCTGTCTACCTGCTGGTTCCAGAACATCCCGGCCCCTGCCAGTATTACAGAGGAGTTCTTTGGTACTGGAACTTGAGGGAATACACTGGATTCTGGCGGAAACTGATCTATCTTTTTAATGAATGAATGAATTTGGATTTGATCATTGGATTTAAATATATTAAACACAAAGTCGATTTTGTCTTGATTTAGGACCCAGACAATAGCCTGTCCCCAGACAATAGTGTCATTCCTCCAGAGGGAGCCAGAAAGTGTAGCGGAGTAGTGTGGAGGTGAGAATGAGTCTGCCGGCGCGACTGTCGATGCTGATCACACGCCCACAGAGAGCGCCGTGCCTAATGAGCGGCTGCCGTTCCACTGTTTTCCAGCAAATTAGCACCCTTAACGTGCAGAACATCTGCGCAGTGCCAGTCAGGGCTGCGCAGCAGCAGTCATAGTTGCGCAGCTAGAAGATGAAATGATCATTGCTGCAAAATGTCACATTAACACAGAGCCCTTCTGTGCAGATCGGCTTCTGTATTTCTTTCCCCCAGAAAATATTTGAGGATTTGATTTGAGGAGCTCAGAACGTGTTTTATTGTTCCAGGATCTGAAGCACCCTGATTAGCGCTGTCCCGCTCACATTAGCAGGCTTTCTGCCCCACAACCCTTGAGTGTTTTGGACAGAAAAACCACAGGAAATGGGAAACTGTCGTGACTTGGGGCTGCTGACTGGACAGGTGGCTCTGGAAAAAGGTGCCCTGGAAGAGGACTCAGGTTACGGATGATTGGTGTGAACTGGAACCAGGAAATGGTGACTTGGAGAGTGGGACTATAAGACAAAACCAAAAAACGGATTATGGGACCAAAACCAGGAAATTCCAGGTCCAATAACGGACCCTGGGGTGACAGAACACACAGGGGCCAGAGTTGCATGCTGCACATAAATCAGAAATGGCAAATTTCAGGTTCATTATGCTCTCCCTCTGTATGTATGTATATATATATATATACAGTATATATATATGTATATATATATATATATATATATATATATATATACACAGTATATATATATATATATGTGTGTGTGTGTGTATATATATATAATGTATATATGAAGAAATTCATTCTGATATTTCTACTTCTTGACAATACAGTCAGAATTACAAAAAAAGATCATTTTTGTTTTTATTGAAAAAGAACTATGTGTAAATGGGGTGGGGGGTGGGGGGGGATGTCCGTCCCCGGAGACACAGCTGCATCTGGTAGAAGGTGCATTACCATGGAAATCTGCAGGAACACCGGGGTGCCCTTCACAAGCTGCCAAGTCAGGCTTTCATAAAAGATAGCTGCTCTGCAGAGAGGAGAGGAGAGGAGAGGACAACACGGTCACACAGTCGCCTTCTCTATAAACAGCCCTATGTGATTTGAAGTGATACCTATGTGTTGCTCCAGCTGTGAGGCAACCTGGTTCACTGTAATACTGTGAGTAGGAAACAAGTGCATGAATAACAATCTGGCTAATTCGAAGAATGGATAATTAAGTGGCGAGCGCCATCTCTTACACTGAAAAGTAGGGCAGTCTTGTGTTTTCTCACAGAGCTGTGATGGATGGCTGAACTGATGCTGCAGATTTGGAGACGCACCACTGTCACCATTCATTGAGTTGTCGTGATCAGTGGGAGGTCCCTCCCCGGGTAGAAAACGTTTTACCCCTCCCATGGGGGGTGCAGCAGATCCTGAAGTCAGAGCAGATGGCTTCTTTTCTTGGGAGGGGGGTGTGTAGAGAGAGCCAAGGACAAGACATTCTTGTATTCCCTAGAACCATGCCTCCCCTCATTGGCCCTCCGTCATGGCAAATCAAACGCCTTCTCTTGGTTTTTTTTTATCTGGCCTAGGAGCATAGTTGCTGCTCCTTTTGCGATGGACGGGGTCTCGTGGGACGTTGTGTATGAATTGTGTGGTGATAGACGGCTGAACTGGTTTGTTTGTCATTACCTGACCCCCCTGCCTGCCAGTGGCCCTGCGGCGCTGGACTCCGCTTCAGCTAATGTCATTTAAAATGCCATTTAAGGCATTAACCGGGCCGCAATGGATGCGGAGGCTTACACCTACTGATACACGGCCTTCTTCCGGAGGAGAAAGCGGCCCCATGCTGCGTAATCCCAAATAATGCCGCGACTGGACATGTACGGCACGCCGCCAGAGGATTATTCCCTCCCTCACGATCACAATTGCTCAGTTACTGAACACCGAGCCAGAGCGGTGGGCCGCGGGCTGTCCTCTTATGCAGGCCACTCGGGTCCCAAACATGAAGGATGCGGCAGGCCCAGAATCTCCAGGGAGGAGGGTTCAGCTGAGCGGGAGAGCTGCCGACAGCAAAGGTTCTTTCAAAGGCTTATTTGTGATAAATATCTAACCTGATTCCACCAGGTTGGAGCTTCAAGAATATGCAGTGAGCCGACTCACCGAAAAATGATGTGGAGCGTAAAGGGCACTGCAGCCACTGCAGGTCGGGTGGCATCAAAAGTCACATAAATTGGTCATGCCTCACAGACAGCTTTACAGCGGTACAGTGCACTAATTGTGTTTTTATGAAAAGTATATTTGAAATTTGTCCCACTTTGGAATTAGAATTAGAACCTAGGGCCTTTATTACCCTCGTATTAGCAAACTAATTCAGATTTGGTGTGGACTAGTGTGTTGGTGCAGTGGTTCACACTGTTGTCATGTTTGGGACTGTGGTTTGAGTCTCTGACCTTGCTCCATGTGTGGAGTTTGCATGCTCTCCCTGTGTTAATCATTAGTACTCCAGTTTCGCCTCACAGTTCAACATCATTTCAGTTCAACATCAACAGTTCAACATCAATTCGGTGAATTTCAGCTGCCAAACTGTGTGTTTGTGTGACCCGCAATGGGTTGGTGACCCTGCACAAGACAAACAGCTCTTCTGTAATGTCTGAAGCAGCAGGCTAAGGTCCCTTCCTGGAGCGGCATCTTCTTGGGGCTTTTATAAACATTTGCCTTATTTTGGAAGCTAATGTCCACGGAGACCTCTGTTCTTCTTTTAACACTGTGTAAAAAACAAGCCTATTTGACCAAAGCAATGAGCAAAGGGTTGCCGCTTTTGTAAATAAATGTGCGAGTGGGACAAAATATTATTATTTTCTTGGATAGAATTAGTAGTGCTTTCCTCTTGTGAGTGAAGCCTTAAGCATAAGAGGAGTCTCCGATTTGAGACGTTCAGTATGGCAACAGCAGGTTCACAGAGCAGCCCTCTATTCCTTTAAATGTTCCCAAAAGAACATTCTAAAACCGTGACAACCTGTTTGATGAAGGTTCTGCAGTTGCCATGGTGCCCACCTGTCTGTGACCTTGCGGCTATGGTGGAGTCCCATTTGTTACCGAACCCTGATGTGGATGGTCTGTTCACTGAGGCAGGCCAGCCAATGAGAGCGCATCATGTTTAAGCAGCGACAGTTGCACATAAGATGGATGCAAGCTTCTCCAGCAGTATATCTTCATTTTCTGTGTAGTGGCTGCACACACATACGCATCACAGATCTGTCCGTGTGTCTGTTTTCTGGGTGTCTGTTTTCCTTTATTCATACATAACTTACATTTAATACAGACATTTGGCAGAATTCCTTTTTAAATTGCATAATTTTCATAATGAAATATGTTATTCATATCTTGATCCTTCAGTATACTATAGATAAATCTCTTTCGCTCTGTAGGCTTTACCAGATTTTCCACAGTATAATAATGTGGAGTAATGTAATACTTATTCTGCAGCATTTACACCATACTTTCCAAAAGAACGTTTTATATCTTCACATGGTGTACAGTATCATCATTCCCTTTCTATAAATTAGCAAGCCAGGGTCCTGGGAACATTTCGGTAGAAAGTGAATTCTCAAGAAAATGGCCCAAGTACTGGAAATAATTCTTGGCTGATAAGAGATAATAGACGACTCTGTAAGACTCGCTCCCGGCCGCATGACGAAAAAAGCCAAATGACATGAGGATGGGAGGGACTTTATTTGGGAACTTTATCTGAGTCGAGAAGAATTTAACAGAAACAGTGCATTTGACAAAAGCAAAAGACAGACATTTTAGCATTAGAAGACAAAATTGGTCAGGGTACTGTGACTGATAATGTGAGAGTAAACAGAACTCACTCTTTATGCAGTAACTGGCAATGAAGGTTTGTTCCAGCCATATTGTTGAATCACAACACTGCTGTTTAACTTAGGCTCACATGCTCGGATTAGTTGAATGGGCATGATTCCTGCAAAGAGATAATGTCACCTGCTTGAACCCTCCTGGAAAGTGATCTCCAGTTGCAGCTAAACTCCACCATTCTCACATAGGAGTTGTTTATACTCACAGATGAAGACATTTGCAGTTCAGCTTGTGACATTTTGAAGGTGCAGATAGTCTCCATACTTTTGCTTAACCCCTCTAACAGAAGAACCACATGTAGTGTTAAGTGGGCACTGTACTCTGGCATACAGTAAGTGCCAGTCTTTTGATATCAGCTTGACAGCAGGTGGTGGTGAGCTGACAGTAGGTTTTTGGTGCTGGTGTTTGTTTTATTGACAGTGGGTGGTTGTCTTGTTGCTTATGGATATTGATGCAGATGACAGTAGGTGTTTGTTTTATTGACACTAACAGTTAGTGTAGTTGACAAGTGTTGAACCTTTAGTTAGGTTTTCGTACTTGTGACAGCTGCCTTTGTTTCTAGGCTGTGACAATGCTAAAGGTGATGTACAGCGTACAGTCTGTCATACTGAAGGAAGACACTGAGGTAAATAAGAGGACGCAAGCAACTCTGTTCTGAGCTTTGGCTCATTTAGTGATCCAGAAACCTAAAAAACTGGACTCGATCAATGTTACACATGAAGAGGTTGCTAATGGGCATTAAAGTGATTTTATTAATTAAAGAAACCCTGGGGTTGTTTGGAAACAGAAAACCCTATACTGCTAATCATAATATAGAGATTACACTTTAATTAATTTATACAAAGAGTTGCCCTCAATAGCTCAGTCATCTGGCAATAGAATAGGTTTAACCCTCAGCCCCAAATGTGATAGAATATTTTGATCCCGAAGCACAAAATTGTTATATATAGTCAAAACAACTTAATTAAAAACAGCAAAGACGCTGTTGACATTTTGTGTCTGAATTTTAAGTTGCTTGGCTATAAAAACAGATTTGTGTTATGTGAAGTGATGTTCAGTGTTGACCTGTATGGGTTCTGTCAAAAGACAATCGGATATAGTGCAGCCATACTAGAGCAAAATATATGTTTTAAAAGGTGTTAATTTTCACTACTCACAGGTGTCTGCTGTAGGAGCCATTCTTTTAAGGAAAATTTAGCCTGTTTTTCCACTACAAAATCTGCTTTAACCCCACCTGTAGCCACTCTTTTAACAGGGTAAAGAGAAAGCTTTATAAGGGAATGCTAATTTGCTGTAGCATTAGCTGATATAATGCAGTGTAGTAAATCTATGGGATTTCCACCTGTCGGAAAGGTCAGAGCTGAATTTTGATCAGGGATACAGGCCAGCTGCTCGATAGTGGAGCTTTGTGTATTAAAGAGAATAGCATCAACACAGTAAAAATGCTGGCACCTCATGTTCTCTGTGTTTCACCTTCATGTCATGTGAGCAAGCCTTATCTAGGGAAATTCACTTTAATTAAGAGCAAAGGCCACTATTTATTGAACTTTATTTTTTACATCCCAAACAGAACACTGGGATACGTTTAGGGGAGTCAATCAGTGGAAAAATGGACTGGAATTTCAAATAACACATTCATTTTGGCAATTTGAACTTTTAGACAAAAAAACTATTAAGCACCGAATGTTAAGCTTTTTAATTTTAAGCTGTGTTTAATGCTACAATATCACCATACTTCATAGATATCAGTGTCAGTCAAGTTTTAGTTCAACTGAATTATTTAAAGTCATGTACAAACAATGACTTCCAAGAATAAATTACTAAAAATAGGTATTGTATATGAATATTGTTAAACTATTATATTATATGTCTGTGGCCAAAATGTAAACTAGTTGAAGGAGGGAATAGATTGAATTAGTACCATGTTTTACATAAGAAGATTTTACCAGCATTTCAGAACGCAGATGATAGGAAACCTGTGCTGCCAAAGTAATTTAAATGTTTTCATAAAAAAGAGAATTGGCTCTATAAACAAACAAATAAATGAAGATTTGCCTCTAGTTGTGAGATTTCATCAAGAGGCATCTTGCTGGGGTACATTACGAAGTTTAATGGAAGAAGAGAGGAAACTGCGATAAAGATACGACTGTCATAAACGTCACGTGTCACATTTTGTGAGAAGCTTATAAAAATTCTAAGCCACACATGTAGGAGTAAAAAGGTGAAAAATTCCATATTCACAGGAACATATTTCTAAATATCAGTGTTTAAAAGCAATGAAATACCTGTCCATAGCAATTTGTACATTTTTGACTGCTGCAGAGTATTATTAATAATTATTATCATCCTCCTCATTATTAACAACAACAACAACAACAGCAACAATAATAACAACTCGCAGCTGCTTTGCGATCCGATACATGATTGAAGCCCTATTTTGACAATGAACATTTTCCTGTGTCTCACATCATATCTCGTTTCTTGTGAAAACAAAATGATGTCTATGACAAGGCATGGCTGTTATTTGGATTTTTGGTTTTAATAAAGTTAGAAATATGTTGTGCATGAATGTTATGGTAGGTTGGTGTTCTGATGCTGGTGGACATCAATCTGTCAACAACAAACACATTTTTATTTTTCAGATAAACCAAACAATGTCAAAATGTCAGGAACAATGTCAAAATGAAACCTGATTGATTTTTGATTATCTTAAAAACAATATTGAGACAGATGACGCTTCATTACTTTATTTGCATTATCATAAAATGGCAGTCAAAGAAAATGTTTAAAGTTATCTGATAATAACTGCATATCTGTTCGGAGAAAAGTAGAACATATGAAAGTAAACCGTAACAGAAAAAAAGAAAAAAGGAAAAGAAAAACATAGTATTCTTCTCCTTCCCAATAAGTTGATATCTTGTTCGAAGGCTAGATGAACACTTCAGCCCTCAAATGTCTCCTCAGGCCATTTGTCAAATTTCACTATTAGTTAATTTAATCAATTAACTTAATTAGCTAAATAATTTGATGAGGCATTAATTATCTAAACATGGTATGCCGGTTGAGTCAACAAATACATATGTATATTGGATTGTTACTGCAAATACTGGGGTGGCTTTTGGAGAGGTTTTTAAATGGATAAGTTAATGGACTTTTAAAGACAGAAAATTATAGTTTTGCACCAACATGATTATAGTTTACATATTGTTTTTATTGAATGCCTAAGATACTTGCGCAGTACTGTGTTCTGTTCATGTATATAAAGGATTTGTGTGTTACTTGTGACAATCCTATGGTTATGATTAACCTTCATACAGACTTTGTAACATCTGTAGAATCACTAGCCTATATGAAAACCATAGTTTCACATATTCAATTATAATGAAATGGTATTAAGTTATTAAAGAAGCCCTAAGCCAAAAGGACAGTAAATACATTATTTATTGTTTAATTGTGCCAAGATTTTTACAGTTTTTTTTTATAGGTTCCCTGCTCATCTGTAGGACAGAAAGGCCCTTGTTTTACTTATGTCTTTTTCTTTACAATTTCAGGTCCTTATCCACTATACAACTTACTTTTTTATACTTTAAATATAAAGGATTGGTAATGCTGCTCATTAGATGAACCTGCACTATAAGGACACCTGAGATTTGAAGTATTTTTCCAAGTATTTTTCTGTTTTCCAACTCTAATTTAGAAGTTCAAGTTCTCTGATCTGCATAAATTAAACCATGGAATGTACTCCCTCAGGTTGGCATGGGTAGATGTTGTGACAGAAAAACAAAATCATGTTAGCCTACTAACATCACAATTATCGACTGAAATGTTATCAATCAAAGCAATTGTTCTGTTTGTTGGAGCATAGCATTTCCCACCCATAAATATAGTCACACTGTTTCTTAATGTAATGACTTAATATTTATTGCGATGATTCAGGAGAACAGCATCACCAAAGGTGCAAAAATAACATCTTCTCCAAATTTTTTGAGATTTTAATATTTTAATTATACTACAAGAGAGGCTAAAAGCTGAAACAGAAGCAACATTTATGCGATAAAATGCAATTATTTCCTTCCTTTGTAGGGGACTAGCTATGACTATTCATACATTTGCAGTGGCCACATCAAATTCAGCAATGTGGAAACACAGGAATAGAAGCAGTGCACTTCAAGGCTTCCAGTTAGAAAACTAGCCTACAGAGAATTACGATATCGATCACGCTGACAGATTGGCGTGATCAGCAGCCAGCCCGCCTTGAGTTACAATCATAAAGAGCACAGTGAATCTGGGTAAACGCTGCAGTGCCCACTTACACAAGAGCATCGACTGCGGAGCGTGTACCTGTTTGATTAATAATTAACCGTTACTGAATTTTGTATTGATTGCGTGATGCCAGCTGTGATGTATTGAAGGAGGCAGGACTGAGTGTCAGCTATACACTGCAATCAGCTGGGTATGACAGGAAGACCAAGGGCCACCCACCAGGATTCCTCTGATGATCACTAGGGGAACATTTCCACCACTATGAACACAGAATCATAGGATTTGTTCTATTCATTAAAGGCAGCAGTTGAACGTAGACACTTTAAAAAAGCACTGAATGCTTTTGTCTGTTCAGATTGAAATATGACTCTATGAAGAAATCTTCTGTGAAGCGTACTTTTTTTTGTGAGTACTGTATGCTCTTGTAGTGCAATGCAATTATTATTATTATTATTATTATTATTATTATTTATTTATTTATTTTGTGGACTTGATTGACATTTAGGTAGCATGTTACTGAGCATAGACGCTCATTGCTTTGGGGGGGACATTCTGAAACTGCCTGCAGACTTATGGATCCTGACATGGATTTGCACATATATTACTGAATTCCTCCTATGTGGTTCTGGCACAGTGGCTCTCTGGGCAGGACTTCTGCATTGATGCCACACGTCACCCTGGCTCCCTCGAAAGGTTCAGAGGCATGCGGGCGGCTAATCAGCCCCACTGCCTGCCCACAGTGTGTGCGGGTGCGTGTTGGAGGGGGGGCTTAGCCCCCAGGGCCCGTGATGGGAAGGTCGCTGGTTTGGGCCTGGCTTCAGCAGAAGAGTCACATCTTCATTAGCCCCTTGATCGAGGCCTTTAACCCCCCCAGCCCCCCAAAATGCTCTAGGGGCACGAGATAAGTGGTTGTGCTCAGATGCAAAGCTTCTCACACGGCTCCCCATACGTGTGTGTTTGTCTTGAAGAGGAGTACGATTGTATACGTGATAATAAGCACTCCGATATATGCGTGCCAATGGGAAATATATCGTCATTGCTCTAAAAAAAAAAAACTCCATCACCTCACCCAGGAAAAGCAGGACAGAAATAAAAAGTAAAATTAAATAATGAATGTCAGATAAGAACTGCAAAAGACTCTTCCATGCAACACGCATAGATGGTCGTGCTGACCTCCAGTTGTTCAGTAAAGGCAAAATGATGCATCAGTATCATGTCTAAGGAGCTTAATTTACTTTATATTTTCACATAATTTACCATTAATGTAAGGGGAAAGGCATTTATGTGAACATCTATTAAGTATGAATGAGGGTTGCAAATGCCCAGGCTTCCAATTATAGTTCATCCAATTTAACTAACAGTTATCAGTTCCTTCAAGCTCATCACAACATGCAAATAGGCTTCCCCCTTGGGAAGAATGTTAATCAGGGTAAAATTTCCACAGTCATAGTTGCCAATTGTCTTCTTGTGGTTGTCGTTCACTGGATGCTGACATTCTTTACTGTATTTTGGTTGGGTTTCATGATCAATATGATTTTTCACTACAATAATCTTAATAGGAAGCCTCAATTTATTTAGAGCATATAGCTATCATTAAAAATGTGAAAGAATTGCCATGTATATTGTAATTTAATTTTCATAGCATTTTTCAATAATCTTTTGCTGTAGTATTGATATATAAATAGTCTGAATCTTCCATTGATATGTTGTAAAATAAACAGGGAATATATATTATATGTATGTATGTATGTGTGTGTGTTAAGATGACCAGTGACTGCAGAAATATTTGATGCCTATCATGAAATAAAGATACACACTGTATACGACATGGAGTCGAGAAACTCTCAAGTTAGGATCCAGTCGCTCATTTTAATTCTAAAAGCCGAATCACTATTCCAAGATCAGAATCTCAAGTCATGCAAAGGTACATAATGTGTAAAGATGGTGATGGGAAAGATGCAAAATCGTATACTGAGCAATCAAGCTGATGGTCATGGAGTACAGCATCCAAAAACAAAACAAAAAATTAAACTTAGCTATATGGTCTATCCCAAGGGTTGAAGTATTCAACCGAAAATGCGGCACAGGTGCTCCATCAGTGACCTGAACAGTCCCTTCAGGATACGCATGGGGGTGGGGGGATTCTGTATGGTCAAATCCGAGGTCTGAGATGGCGTGACGGGTAGATATGGAAGTGATCATTCATTTGACAGATTTACAGTTTTCTGATGCCAGATATTAAATGGAAATTATGAATAATAATTATGAAATGAGTCACTTTGAATAAATGCTAATCACATAGTAGAAATTCATAACCCAATGGTAACATTCTTTCTGTTCCTCATCCAGGTGGAATCTTCGAATCTATTGAAAGTGGCCCATCAGGAGCAGAAGAACTGGCCTTCAAATTTGCTTTAAACACAATCAACAGAAACAGAACTCTACTGCCAAACACAACTCTGACATATGACATCCAAAGGATTAACATTTATGACAGTTTTGAAGCTTCAAGAAAAGGTAAAGGGAAACTTTTTTGAAAAAAAAACTTTTTTATAGAAAAAAAAATAACTTGTATTTCATCAGCGGTTAAAAACTGTGTTTGTATTTGGTTGGGTGGGGTTTTTAGTCATCTACTGGTGTGTATATGCCAGGAAAAACATAACTGCGTGGTTAAAAAATAATTTGTTTTATATAATGACAGCCATAAGCAGCTTGAGTGGCACTGATGATGAAGTTTATCATGGTTAACCGTCCATTCCTAGGAAAGTCCTGGGTCGCTGTGTACTGCGGCCATCCCACTGCAAATTTGGATGATTAATCGCTGCAGTGATTTTGCATTATGTATATAGAATTTCTGATTTTGAAGGTTTTAAGAATCCTGCACCCACAGAGGGTGGAGTTGTGCATAGCCTTATGTCATAGTGTTCCCCAAGCTGCAACCAGTAAATAGGGACTGTAAATCACAGTCCGTAAATAGCTCACTGCATAAATGGGACACTGCGGCCAGCATATGTACCCATACACTGATGTCCTCTTATTAGAAGGATTGAGCCCAATCTTAGTTTTCTTATGCTGTTATGTTAGGCTTTTGATATCAGTCTGAATAAATTAAAGCTGTGTGTTTAAAGAGACCAAACTGGATTTAATTCAGTTCAACCTTCAACAAGCTTCTGGACAGCAGGAGTGCAAAATGGAGTGAAAAGTGTGGATTGTGCAGGAACCTTGCTAAGTTTGTCCAGAGGACTTTGGAAATACACAAACATGAATTCAAGAATCTGACAGGGATCAGCTTTGTTTCACCTGTTTTATATATATAAAAAATCTTTACTATAACAAGGCATCAGGAAGAGGTTTGACTGCTTGGTGACTGGGTGATAAACAGTGAGGTAGCAATCCTTTCCTCTAACCAAATAGCCATTAGACCTCCTAAGCTAATAAATTGATTACCAATACAAACTTTAATACACTTATTTACTATATTCAGTAAATGATTTAATCGTGGAAGTTTTTCTCAGTTCTTTTACACACCAGCTACCAATACGTGCCACATTACATCAAGAAAATTATTTATTTCATATGTATTTTTTTAGAGCTGGTTATGTGGGCATTGACAGTACAGTTATGTACCTACCCTGGCTAGCATAGGATCTGTCAGCATATTTGCCCTTTCTTTCCTCCTGTCATTGACAGACTTCTGTCTTCTCTCCAGCCTGTGACCAGCTGTCCCTGGGGGTGGCAGCCATCTTTGGCCCCTCCCACAGCTCCTCGGCCAATGCCGTCCAATCAATCTGCAACGCGCTGGGCGTGCCCCACATCCAGACCAAATGGAAGCACCAGGTCTCTGACAACAGGGACTCCTTCTACGTCAGCCTCTACCCAGATTTCTCCTCCCTCAGCCGGGCTATTCTAGACCTGGTCCATTTCTTCAAGTGGAAGACGGTCACTGTTGTCTATGATGACAGCACAGGTGAGTGCCAGTCAGACTCCTGCCCAGTCAGCTACTTTTTGAAAAAATGGCCAAGGAATCTGCAGATGCAGTTTTAAACTGCAAAAGGACACCATGGTTAACTACTTAATATGAAAAAGAACACAAAGCCTTATGGGAAATGCACGACTGTGTGTCCATTCATTCTGAAACCACTTGTCCTAATCAGTTCCATGAAGAATATCCTAATCCCAATGTGATGACCTTAATCCCTACCCAGCCCTAACCATAACCAAACAAAATTTTATACATTTTACTTTTTTGATTGCATTCACAGATCTTTCTGGAAACCTGAAAAATGGTCCTCACAATGTCAAAAAACAGCTTTTTATTACATTGTTGGGGACATTTGATCACACACACACACCATACTGTACATGACTGTGTATATTATAATTTTATATAATTTAAATTATAGCACCAACAATCTAGAAAATGGTGGTTTGAACATATGCAGATGCTTCTTTTTGTGGGTTACAGAAATCTGTACAGTATGAAGCTGTAGTAGCACCCCTAGGTCTTGGAGCCCATTCATTTTCATGCAGCTGAAATTGATTTCTTCTGGACCTGATGCTGCTGTTAATCCATGTAGATGGTCATGGTGACTTTGAGATAGGGTTAACAGCGACATGATTTTCGTGTCACAAGGCTGGGAAATTGGATCCCCAGGGACCACATGAGATGCAGAAGATCTTTCCCGTTATTTTAATCCCGAAGTCCCCACTGGCAATGATTCTGCTAAATGTCTGGATCTAATTTGAACATTTCCCTTAAGTAGCTTAAAATAAACATGTAGTCATTTTCTGAAGTTACATGAAAAAAAGCTGGTGAAAATTTGGTTCATTTGGTACATTGGTTTACACAGCTCACTTAATTTAAGGGAAATATTTTCAAAGCCTATCTAGGATGGTTGGATTTTCTTTAAGTAGTGTTGCTGCAAAACCCAAGGATTAATAAAAATTCCATTCCACATAAGCATTTAGAAAACATGTTTATTTGTGTTTCTCATCCAACATCTGAATCAGTTAGCTGGAAAAGTCCAGCTTATGTATCAGAAAGTCAAGGAAATTAGCTTTAAATGTCATATCAGTGTCACCTTTTGTGAGGATATCATGGGTTAATGGAAATCTGTGATTTTGTTAGCTGCAAAGCAGAAGCAGGTGCTTTCAGAGAAGCAGTGCACAGTGAATGTGTAGTGCCATGCCTGGCCACCTTGTTGCTGCTAAAGCAGGGTTTATGTGCCTGTTGCCATGACAATGCCACCAGCAACAGAGAGAATAGGGAGAACTGGAAAGCACAGGTAACCATGTAAGAGCAATAAGAAACATACAACTGAAGTAACACAATTATTAATTATGCAGTCACCCCATCTCTTGAAATTAAAAAGTCAAACAGTTGTTTAATTATTCATTAATTGATTACGCAGTCATAGCTCTATGCATGGTAAAATAAATTTTGCTATCCGTAAAGCAGTGCATAATTAATTACCCTGTCGAATTAATATTTCTGTGTTGCACTGGGATTCTGTCATTATTTAAATATACATATAATTCTCACTCCCTCCACCTGTGCATACATGGCGAGCCTGGAGCCTATCCCAGGAAGCACAGGTCACAATGTGGGTAGCCCCCAGGGGGGCTGTCCCTCACAGGGGACATGCACACTCACACACTAGCCAGTTGATGAGGGCTGGTTTACCTAAGCACATGTTTTTGGCTGTGGGAGGGAATCACGTGACCTAAAGAGAACGTGCACAGTATATATATGATGCAGTTACTGTCTGGAGTGTGTTTCTTCCTTTATTTATATAGAGAAGCTGTTCTTATTTTTTTTTAATGTTAGTATATCGTCAGAAAGGTTGCAGGCTTTGGTCTGGCTGGAGTGAGATTGTCAATTCTAAACAAGTCTGCACACATGCATACGCATTTACATACGTGTAACTTTTATTACCTTGTAAATAGTCTGTAGGGTGTGCAAACTGCTCCAACGCTTTTGATATAGCTGTTAGATTTTTAATGGAATAATATACACAATATATTTGCCGTCAGATTTCTCGCGTGAGCCTCTCTGTCCGCCAGATGCGTGATAGTTGGCAGCCCTGCATTAGTCTGCGACAGCATGGTAGTAGCAAAGGATTGTATTGGGTTGCCAATAAACTTGAAACCCGAGCTGCTGTAATACTCCGAGAGGATTTCCCCGCCTAATCGTTATCATAAGTGTGTGTATAGCCACGCTGATGTCTTTTTAAATTTTGTTCATTTAAAGGTCAGCGTGGGATCGTAAGAGCACATTCACCGAGGAGCGTTTGATTGTTGGACTTTTGCGGCGAGCCGCTTTAGCGAAGGCAGATGAAAGTTGAGCGGTGTTTTCCGAAGGGTTTTGTGGAAGAAAGCGGTCGATGTTCCAATGTGTTTATGATGCTGACCTTTATTTGGCATCTCGAGAGACTGAATGTAAAAAGAAAAAAAAACGCAGCCCTACAGCCCTGATTCACGATAAGCGCCATGAAGCTCAGACACCGCGTCCACCTCTTGTCAAACTGCCACGCAGATCGATATATATTTTTGTATTTACTCAGACCGGGGTCCTCCAAGTATATCTCGGAGTATGGTAGCGACGTGAATATGAGCAAGCTGTGCTGGAAAAGATCCAGCGTGTCCCAGGTCCCCTCCCGTAATCTGTTTCAATTCGATGTGTGTGAGTGCACCGATCTCGCGCAGGAGACTGTAATGAATAAGGCACTGCAAGTGCAGTGTCCATCACGCGCCTCACTGCAGCCTGCTACACTGTTTGGTGCGTCGTGGGCCGTTGGTATTAATGCGGCGCTAATTCAGCTTTACCGTTTCAGTTTTTAACGATTTTTTAAAAATTAAATAACTGCCACGATGAACCGATATGCACTGCGGTGTTTTATAAGCGTCAGTCGGCGCACTGCATGGCTGCTCGGCATAAGGCTCGTAACGCTCTTAATTGACATCACGGCGTCGTGAAATATCTCCTTGTTCACAACCTGACTGCGGCACAGTTGACTGTCTGCGCCAAGCAAAGTTAGAGCAATTAAATGTTATCTCGTTTTCTAATGCCATCTTAAGCGCGAACACAAATTATCATTCATATTATTTTGCCGTTTCGTTTTTAGATAGCAAGTAACTTTCGTTTATTAGAACAATCTCAATTTACGTAGGTGCAGCCATTTCTATTACGGAAAACATGGAATCGGGTTATCTTATTTGAAAAGAGAAAGACGTGATGGACAGGCACCCCGTCCAGGCCACCTCCCGCCTGTGCCCTCTGCTTTCTTGGGTAATTGTATATTATGTAAACCGATGTTAAGCTATTCAGTGAATTGTTTCGTCGTATTTACCCTTTCCCATGAAATATTTTTGTCGCGGGGGATGGGCTGTCACAGGGATGTAAAGAGGGGGACCTGGAGGAAACCAGTCTGACATAGCGAGAAACTGCAAACTCCATGCAGGTCCTCCGAATTCTGACCTACCATCCAGCCTGCTGTTTATATAATGTATTTCACTAGTGGCCAAAATTGTGGTAACACTTCCAGTATTTATGGATTGCAGAGCTTTTTTCAGCCGTTGCTCCAGTTACTTATTTAATCATGAAATGTATTATTTTAGAAATATCTTACATTGGAAGGTTAAATAAATAACTGGAGCAACATTTGAATAAAGTTATACAATCTCTTATAACTAGAAGTGTTTACACAATTTTGGCCACTAGTGTATGTATCTATATATGTGTGTACGTGTTTCCACAGTGTGATAAAAACCTGTCATTTTGACATTGTGGGGACCATTTTTTTCAGTCCTCCTAAGGGAAACACAATTTTATATAATTCTATTATTAAAAAATCTGTGAATGCAATCAAAAAACTAAAAATGCCAAAAGTTTATCATTTTTTGGTTACTTATGATTAAGGTTAGGGTTGGGTAGGGGATAAGGTCATCATTCCTGGGATTGGGGTTTTTCCCACCAAAATGAATGGACAGTCCCTATAAATATATGAATACAAATGTATGTGTGTGTGTGTTATAACATATACAATATATATAATAATGTATATAAAAATACGTCTGTGCATCTGTTCATGTGTATGTTCATATGTGCAGCACAGTCCACAGCTAGGGGGCGAATTCTGCTCTGTGCTGGTGAAGTTGCATGTTCTTCCTGTCTTTAACAGGTTTCCTCTGGTGTTGTCTCTAAATTACACTTAGTATTGTATGTGTGTTTGTGTAATCTGGTGGAGAGTGGGGAGGATTAAGATAAGTGTATAGTGCTCGCTGGCTGCGCCCCATGTGACCCTGAACCCTGAAGCAGCTGGAAGATGGATGGGCGCAGAATGATGCACACATGCAGTAATACACATGCTGATTTTGTTACAAATCCTTCTGCATGAATGAATAATGTTTTTAAGTAAAATTGTCAGTGATGCTGTGAGATAATTGTATAATTATTGTAAAAGTCCTTCAGTAACATTTGAGCTTTTCAGGGGATGTAAGCGGTTATGTAGAATAATTATCACATTTTAGTGTGATATGGCGTTAAAAAACTAAAATACCCCACATTTCAGGTGAAATATGAGGTGAAATTCAACTCAAACAGTCTGTAATATAAGTATGTGTGTATTTGTTGGATACATTGTTCGAAAGGCTCTGCAACATTGACCAGGACAAGCGGTTAGAGAGTGGATGGATGGATGTTTGAAAGACTTGTAATGTAAAAGATACGCGATATTGTGAGTCATCAGATGCCGTAAACTTGATTTGCCCTTCTGCCATGTCTAATTATGTGTTACAGCTCATTTTTAATCACTAAGAATACATGATAATATTTGGGATTGTTCTTTTGCACTGTGGGTGATGGATCGTTGTTCCACTGAGAACTGCAGATACCTCATCTTACCTACTTAATGTTTATTTAAAGCTTAGAACAATTTTAATGGTTTATTTATGACTGCAAAGCTCAGCAAAGAATAGGATGCATACTTGCATTCTCTCATCTGCTTAAATTAGTATTTTAAATAAAATTAGGAATACATGAATATGAATGTAATAATCACCTTTTTTCTAGACATATCTCATTATGCACACAATTACATATATAATTATATTACCTGATCAAATACAGAACAGCTAGTTATGTAATCAAAGAAAGCATTTTCTTTGAATGTTTATAGCTAAATTACACATAGATGCAAGCTCAATTTTGTCCTTTTTAAACAATTGTCATAGGTTCTTTATCAGATTCTATATTACGGTTAATTGTTCATGATATAATCAAAGAACGATTTGCATAATTTAAGGTGGCTATAATTTATTAGAAATCTCAAAGTTTATCAATGAAGCATCATTCTGGTCATGTTTATTTTTATTTATTGTTAGTTTTTTCCTTTCATCCTTGATTTGCCTCCATAAGCGTATGGTGTAATTAAGTACAGAGAGTAGCATGAACCTTTGTGACAAGGTGTTTAAGAATATAACACGCATATAGTTGCGAGCCAGATGTTCTCATATATTAAATAAATTGTGCTTAATTGCTGTGGAGAGCTGCAGCATGTTAATGTGCAGCTTGGAGCTCAAAGTCAGAGTGACAAAGGCGTTTTCTCCCTGGTCAGTCAGTGAACCCCTTTGCAGTCCCCTGAAAGGTCCAGAGCAAGAAAGGAGAAATTAAATTTTCTCATGAATGGGTGCATGTGTGTAATTGGCCAAAATGAATGGTTCTGTGTCCCTAAATGAACTGTTAAAACCTTTGACCGGAAACACGTTTTAATGTTTTTTTTCCCTCCCATTTATTCACCACGTTTAATCGAATGTGAAAATAAAGAAAGGGCAGCGGCGCTGCCGCATTAAGTCCGACCTTTTGTACCTGGAGTGAGCCTTGTGATTTACCACTGTCCGTCAGAGCAGAACGGAGCGTCGCCGTGGGCGACGGGCAGACGGCCCCGTCCAGAAACACCTGTCTCTCCCCTCCTCCGCGAGGCCGGCTGGCGAGCGGGCGAAGGTTGTTCCGCTTAACACATTTGGAGGCTTTGAGCTGCATGTTTGAGTGATACGACTGTTTTGGTTATTTATTGGTGACTTTCCCCCCCCCCCACATACACTATCAGAAAAGCAGCTTTCCTTATAGGAAAACGTGTTTAAATGAAGAGATCATGAGAAAATAAC
>JAABNY020000136.1:517353-534441 GCA_015164015.2 Brevimyrus niger | reverse complement strand
TTGGGTTTCGATGCTGCAGAAGGGGATGTTTTCAGATTGCGAGAAGTTTATGAAAAAAGTGAAAATGGTGGAAAAACAGGAATAGAAGAGGTGATTTAGCCAAGAACTTTGGCAGACAAGTGGGCCAGAATTGTGAGCTTAATTTGCCAACCAGAAAACACAAACCAGCCATAGAGAGCCGGCATATGGCCCTTCATCTTCTGCCAGCTTTCGCTCTCATTGCTGGTGTAATTTCTTGGAGATAAGCGTGTGCTAGTCGCCATTAGTTATAGCTAGTGGGTGTTTTTTTTTCTGTCTGTGCGGAAGTACAAGAGCGGTCCTGTATGGTTGCTGTCTGGCTGTGTGTCTCTCTCTGAGAAGTTTGTCCATACACCTCCTGCCTGTGAGTGCGTGTGATTTTGAAGAACTCTGTGTAGGTGTGACGCAGCACCTGTGCTTATGAGGCTGCTTTGATGTCTGTCTTGCGCACTGCACAGGTTTGGGTGTGCGTGTGTGTGTATTTAAATCATCACGGCAGAACTCGCATGAAAAGTGTCTTGGTGTGATAGTTGCAGGGATGTTCCAGCTGCTGCACTGTAATTTATGCACGATCAGGACACAGAACAGCCTAAAAACGCTGCATTCGATCACATTAATGTTGCCCACACACTGCCAGTGCTGCCAGTTAATGGCCTGCACCTGGCCTCCATTTCTAGGATCTTTTCGCCCTGGATGTGGAACCGTACCGCTACAGCGGGGTGAACATGACCGGCTTCCGGATCCTCAACACCGAGAACACGCAAGTGTCCTCCATCATCGAGAAGTGGTCCATGGAGAGGCTTCAGGCCCCCCCGAAACCCGACTCGGGCCTGCTGGACGGGTTCATGACGGTAAGTGCCCTGGCTGATACCCTGTGAAATGCGTTTTTGTGGCCAGAGCATTAGAACATCAAAGACTTTATCTTCATGATGTTCTGTTTAAATCTTTAATATGCTTGCAGCTAAATGTTTATATGTTACATGTCAGTTTTGTGAAGTACTGCCAATTTGCATCTTTAGAAGCATCAGAGTAAATAATTACAATGTCGGAAGATTTGGAACAATTTCTTTCTGAATAACAGCCTCTTATTAATCACTGCTTTTCCAATTTAAATGATAAAATCAGTAAAATATTTAAAATGTCAGTTGTTCTATGTTAGTCTCAGGCAGACTATGATTTTCGTTGTTCAGGGGACATTTAGAGGGAATGACTTTGACTGGGAATGACCCGGTGTCCGCTGGCTGTGGGTGCAAGGCCCCTACGCAGCGGAAACGGAGCCGTTTTGACAGCTTGATTGGCCATCGCTGGGGCTCAGGCGTCTGTAAAATCTCACAGACAGTAATGACCGCTCTTCAACGCTCCAACACTTATGCTCTTTAGCTGGGAACACAGCCAGAAATGAAAACTGTCAGGGTACAAAGACAGACAGAGAAATTAGAGTTCCGGTTTTGAGGCATCTGCCAAAACAACTGTTACGATGATAGAAGTGGAGCGCTACAAACTGGTCTGAGACCAGTCAAGGATCCGTGAGCGGCTGATGTGAAGTGAGTGCCGATTTGAAGGGGGTCACTAGCTGGTGGACGGAAGGGCATTTCCTTTTGTGTGAAGCTTCAGATCAGTGCAGTTTGCTTTGCTGCTCCGCGGTGACTCTGGGTTTTAATGGAAGGGTTTAACTATTAATGTTCCTCTGATGTTTGTTGGGTGAGAAAGTAGGTGCGGTGCAGGTGTGGGGTGCCCTTAAGTTTATATCTAAGGCTTTTAACACATAGTCAATTAAAACTCAGAGCCTTTGCATCAGCTAACTCAGGCCAGCTGTCGTGATCTCATCTCTGAGTGGAAGGACTCAACAGTGCGCTTAAAATCACCTCCGCCCCGCTCCCTAGCATCTGTTCTTTGCTTTTAGCCATCCTTGCAGATAAATAACTTTAATTTCTTTTGACTAAAGAAAAAAGAGATTTATGTACGTCAAGGCTGTATGGCCTGTGAATGAGATAATGGAATGTGAGTTAGAATGAGCGATTGATTAATTAGGCAAATGGCAAATCAGTCAACGCCTAATGCATATTGACATGGCAAAAGGTTTCTTAAACGTTTGATTAACTGCTTCATTTGTGCAACTTATTTATGGTTTGCTGTCTTAAAAAACAAACTTTTTGAAACGCCGAGTAAGGATCTGATGAATGCGATTTTTCTGGCTTGTCGTACGCAAACAGTTTTCCGTACGTCATTCTTCGTTTAATCACATGATGATGATGTCGATGACCGCGACTGAGTTCTATGATTTCCTGGGGCTCGCCTCATGGTAGTGATAATTTTTGGTTATGTAAGTAGTGTAGTTTTATCCTATTTAAATGATTAACTCTTACGGCAATATTTTCCTTTAAGTTACACGTGACCTTGACTCGTTTTACGTTGCCTTTCAGGAAAATATTTTACAGCTATTAAAAAATAAGGGGTGATGATTAGGCTGTGTGATTTTGCCATTTGTGAAGGACGTTAGCTAGTGGATGCTGAACATTTACCCACGATTGCTCGCACAGGTTGGCACTGAGCTCATCCGACACTCTGTACCGCAGGGTAAAGTGTGAACAGCAGAGAATATTTTAAGTGGAACATGACTATCTGAGGGGCAGCATGGTGGTGCCGTGGTTAGCATCGTCACCTCACACCTCTGGGACTTGGCTTCAAATCTCAGCCAGGGTTCCCTGTGTGTGGAGTTTGCATGATCTCCCCGTGTCAGCGGGGGGGTTCCTCTGGGTGCTCTCATTTCCCCCCACAGTTTAAAAACATGTCGAGGATCCTTGAAGTCCGCCTGTAGGTCTGCGTGTATGAGTGTGCCTGGTGATGGGTTCGCATCCTTGCCTGGGTTGTTCCCTGCTTTGTATCTACAGGCTCCAGACCCCTTGCCACCCTGAATAGGACAAACATTTACAGAAAATGGGTGGAGGGATGGATGAATATCTGCCACACACTCCGCTGGCAAAGAAATGGTCATAACTTATTTATCCTTCTTCTTTTATTTGGCAGGAATGACAAATAAAATACTGAAATACTGGTCTGTAAGGCAGGCGTTATGAAATCAGAATAACAATTAGTCTGTTGAAATATTATCCTCGAAAGTGTGGCTTTTAGTTTGTTTGTGAGTTCTGGATTATAAACTCTAATTCTGCATTTTTTTTTTTCTTTATGCAACTATTAATCTGCTTTTGAAAAGTTCTGCCCAGAGTCACGGCTTAACAGGCATAATGAAAATGACCCAACAGGCTTGGCAGGAATATTAGCATATTTTCCTTCTCAGCTAATTGCTTTACCTCCTGTGTGATTTACTCAGCACACCCTAATCTTGTGCAGATTATGCAGCACCAGGGTCTGGTCGGAGCCGCAGATCTCTCGGTAAACAACGACTGCTTGAGTTTGACAGAGAGTGACCGCAGATTTCCATCTCTTTGTCTCACTTCTCCGTCCCCCGCTTTGCTGAAGGTCAGGAGAACACAACATGGTCAGCTGCCTCGCTCCTTTTTAACGTCGAAGCGGACAGCCTTCAGGAGTGAGGTTTTTGTGTCGCTGCATTTGATTTGACCTAGCAGGATGAGTTTTTATTTCCTGCCTTTTAGATTCCTCACAAACGATGCTCCCAGCGTAGGCTGAAGGGCTAAGGTGTGGTCTGTGCCCTAAGGTGTGTTAGGAGAGGATTGTTTATTTAAAAAAAAGCTAAATTCACAAACTAATTCATATTCGGCACAGAATGACTTGTAAGCATGATGGACAGCAGCTTGGGCAAATCTGAACGGACACATGCGAATAGGTTGTCACCCTCTTGAGGGCTCCATTTTCAGCTTGCGTGACACATATTGACATAAATTTCTGCAAATCCAGACTGTGCAGAAATGAGGGAAAAAAAAAAATCTATCTCAGCATTCAAATGAAGGGAGATCATATTTAAGAGAGCTCAGCCTTTGTGATGGCAGGGAGAGGCAGGAAGAAAAGCGGAGCTCTCCCTTACTACCCAGGATAGCCGCTCTCCTCCATCAGGCCGTCCATCACAGCGGCGGTGGGATTGTGGCAGCAGAAAAATCTCACGGTACCAGCAGGAGATCCTGCAATGTGAGAGGCACGCAGGAGCACAGCAGCCAGCTGGACCGGCTGGAGAAATCCAGATCTTAAAAGATCAAATAAAGGCTTATGGTCTGGGGGTGGAATTGTTGGGGGTTGGGGGGGAGGTTCCAACTGGAAACGCTACATCCAGCATCTGACCGGCATCTTTCAAAACCCACAGCCTCGAAAGAGCCAGAAAATGAGCTGGTGATATCTTTTTAAACATGGATCTGATGGACCGCGTACATCAGGAAATCACTGTCGCACATGCTTAACAATCTCAAGCCGTCATTTCACTCTTTATGTAATGATGACCTGCAGCATGCACGATTTGCTGCCGTGCAGCAGAAACCCAGAGGGAAAAGCTGCAGAATTTGGTTTTGTAGCAAAATAACACGACGCGCCCCCATGTGGATGACGGTGGATTGCAACAATGCGCCCCCTTGTGGATGTTGGTGGATGTGAGGCTGTTAAGTGAGAAGGCGAGTGTGTCTTTGTGCATACGGACGGGTGGGCTAGTTTGGACGAGAGGTCCGAGCCCCCGTCCTCTCTCAGCCTCATGTGGAAGCTCTGTTGGAAGGGAACACTGACCCGGACGCTACCCGCAAATTAAAGACCGGTTAGCGGCGGCCTCTCTTCCCGGCTTGTTAGGGAGCTGTTGGTTTTGGAAACGGAAAGCGTGATTTGGCTCCCCGCTGGCCACATGCCGCGCAAAGTATGCTTGGACCAGGACCCAGCATGCATTTTTCCGGCAGCTGGGCCGGCGCGGGGTCCAGCTGGCGCTTGCCCCCGTCCTCTCGCTCGCCTCGTGGGCCAAGAGCAAGGTGTCAGCGCCATGCCCCCTCCCGCGGAAACGGAGCCCTCTCCTCGTCTTCCGTGGGCCCCGCTATCGACGGATGGCGCTGCAGCTCACTGAGCCTGATGGCAGGACTGGGCAAACAGCGACACGTGACCGATGGCCAGTTCCCGCCCCTTCGCTATCGCTGCCTGTGGGGTTCTATGCTAACAGCACGTCCTTTCAATTTCTCATGGAGGCATCTGTTATGTCAATTGGTGCATTTTCCTGTGACCAATCCCAGCTCGCCAGGTCTGTCAGGTGTCTGTCTGCTTCTGTTTAATCTCATAGTAAATATAAAGAGTATATGGACAGGAATTGTTCCTCCCGCTGCCTGAAAGGCAACCGAATAATTGGATGTAGTTCCAAGTTTGAAGCCTTTTAGCACTCAGGGAAGACAGCGTTTTGGCTTTAAGACTAAATCAGATTTCTTTAGTTACATTATTGTAGTATATTTAACAATATTACATTTCGGATAAGCCCCACGACCCTGAATAGGACTAATGGTGACAGATAATAGATGGATGGATATGCTAATACATTGCACCTAACAGCACACCAGTAATAACTCATATAACCTATTCAAGAATGAAAATAAATTAAAAGTGAAATGTAGAAAGTGTGGATTGTAATTAAAATACAGTGAGAATGTGTTAAGTCCAGTTGCACTGTGAGCGTGGAGCCTTAGCTGCAGAGGCAGATTTAGCAGTAGTCTTCGTTAATATTAGCATGCTATTCTCCTGGGAATAGAACCACTTCTCCATAGGATTTTTTTTTTTTTTTAAATAAAGTCAAGAAAGAACAGGTATTTCCTGTAATTATTAAGCACGTCTCCAATGCTTTAAAGTTTTTCATGCCATTTATCGTTTACCAACAGAAACTGTGTTAGCTTGATTAAATTAGCAATGTTCTTTTATTTTTTTTTTGCGCTTTAAAAAGCAAAGTTGCTAGGATGCACTTTAACTTTTCTACAAATGTGCGAAAAAAAACAACTTTCAGATTCTTATAATTAGAACTTGTATTATCTGGGAAGGGACACATTTCCCAGTGCAGGTTTGACTGGCATCCTGCACAGGGCGTCTCTTGTCTTTTGCCCTGTGCCACCTGTGAGAAACTGTCAATGGACAGAGAGTCATATCCCCCAGTATTCATCTGTTTATATGCATTTGACAATGAGTGTTATCATGCTTCTTTAGTCCTGTATACAGTGATACTTGAAGTGTGTAAGAAGGAGAGGTTATGTAGCATTGGAGCACAGCAGTGATCAGCTTCTCTAAACCTCATACACCTTATACATCATTGCCCTCTCTTAAGCTTCAGTCATTGGTGGACAGTGTCGAATGCCGAAGAAGCAGCTTAATAGGCACATAATAAGCAGGCAGTTGGACCTGTCCGCACTCTCATCCTATAAATATCCTATATTGTCCAACTTTAAGTTTACAAGACAGGTCGATGTCTTAGTCCTAAAGTCATTTGGTGTGCTTTTAGCAATGGACATCTCTGTGGACTATTTCTGGACCCATGGACTTCAGATAATGTGTAATTTCATGTTTCTAGTCATTACGTATAGGGTGTGCCCCTGCCATGTGCCTGTTCTCCCTGGCATAGGCTCCAGCCCCCCCCCCCCCCCAATCCTCAGCAGGACAAACATTTGGAGGATGGATGGATGCATGGATGGATTTTTTTTGTCTCTTTGTACTGTTCAATCCTCTATTACATAGATTTTTTTTACTACAGTGTAGCGCAAATACTGTTCTTTGAAGGTCTGACTATATTTATATACACAAATCCATCCATCCATCCATGTTTCAGGCCTTTATCCGTCTGGATTGTAGGTCTAATAAACAAATATTCACTTCCGGATGCTTTGAACGGCAATTTATAACAATGTCTTTTAATATGGACTTTTCCATATATGAAAATAAGATGACAGTATGTGCTTCTCTGCCTTGTTCAGGCTGAATGGCCACATATCCCGTCTTCAGCTGCCAGCCTCACTCCCAGTCTCCCTGGGCTATTTGTCCAGCCCCCAAGGGTTCACGGTGAATCGCCACCAAAGCCCAAATTTAAAAAATCCACCTTAGGCCATTTCTATTAATGGGATAATTCTAATAATAAAATCCCGTGTCCCGGTGGCCAGACTGTCACGGACGTGACACGCCAGAGGGCCACCGTGTCAGGGCCTCACGCGTTCGATCACCGCCTTGAAAGCGCGGCTCTGAGAGCAGAGGGGAGATTGCACACAGGCAGACAGAGTGTGGCAGCATACAGGAAGCCTCAGGCTGAGGAGGGAGGCGGCTTTCTGCAGATACATTCCCAGATAACGACGGCAGCGGCAACAACAATAATCATTATCGTCAGCGATAATCACAGCATTGGAGTCTTAAATTAATTCAGCTATGGATGAACTATGGTCCATAAAAATCACAGCTGGAGGAACATTATGCAGCGATGAGTAGAAGACAGAGCGCCACTCTCATTTCCGTGACGCCCAGCTCCCTCTGCTGAGCGCTTTGACGTCAGCTCTCCTGTTTCCCCACTGCACACTTAAGCAGAGTTTCCTGGAGTTTACACTAAAGACAATGCACACTGTTTGACTATAGCACACAGTGCCACGCCGTTAAATGCCGTGTTCTTCCTGATGGACAATCTGTCCCAGTAATAGGCTTCTCTTTTTGTGTAGCGATTACACTGTTAGCACTGACCATAACATTGCAGTCTTACCATTTTAGAATGATAAACACTGTGAATATTACAACTGTTATGTTAATCGCACGGACAATAACTGGCATCTTGCAATTGCTGAAGTGTTACAATGAATTAAAAAAAACGTAAAAAGAGTCACTGATATCATTCTCACTATAAGGTTTTGGTGTGACTGCAGTGTTACCTAACCAGTATTACTTGCAGTGTTACTTAACCTTGCTAGTTAGCATTTTTGAGTTTGGTTACGGCAAAAAGATTAATATGCATACATACATAGATATTTGATTGTTTGCGGGGGAGTATTAGATTAGATTACCATTATTAATTTTCACTGACATAGTTTTGAATTGCAGTATTTCCATATAATTGTGACCATACCAGCAAACAAAGAATATACTTTATTTTAGCTTGTTATTGTATCAAAATTTTCAGCTGGAATCAAATTCTTTCACCAGACATAATAGAACTCCAATGATAAAGACAGCGAACAGAAAGCATCTCATGATCATGAGAACTAAACTGTGAATGTAAGATTGAGCAGCTTGTTAGCACACTTAATGTATAATTCTTTAGTAGTGCCTCATAAACACGTGTAAGATGGGAGAGTGTAGCTTATGAGCGGACATGTACCCTTTCCCCAGTCCTTATAGCTGCCATTTTCTGGCCCCTGCTAAGTGCCCAAACCCTGACTCCTGACCTCACATCCAGTTATAGCCCTTTCTTTGACCTGATGCCATTTTTTCCCCCTCTGAGTGTTTTAGCCTCAAGCGCCGATATAAAAATGGCTCCTTTTTTTTGCTGCTGTTGAATCTGTCTCCATCCCTATCTCACATGGTTCCTGCCTGGAGGGAGTCTTACCGTGCCTGATCCTCCTATGGCAAAAATAAGAAAATTCTTTGAATTTTAGTCATTCTTTCTACTACAGATGAATGTGGGGATTTATTTATTCTTTTTTTTTTGGCTACAGATGTTCTGGATGAAGGTCTTTCGTTTGACTCTGCATTTTAACTATGCTTTTTGCATTTTTTTTCCCTTTAGAAATTTCCCGTTTAGATCATTGGCTAAAACCTGAATCCGGCATGCGAGCCGATCAATTAAAATAAAAATATTCATGGCCGGCACAGCGATGTTTTGATAATTAGAATAGCTACCCTCAGAGATTTAGGATTTTAGGTCTTAAAAGTGAGATCAAATGGCAAGCTTTTGGAGGTGGCCACGGGATCGTTGGCAGCATGGTGGCCTATTCAGGCTCGACTCGTTATGCCTGCTTATTACTGTGAGAGGGAGGCCATTTTCCTAAATGTCCTTTTAATCAGCCGCGAGTCGCACGGCATGGTGCTAAGTGGCCAGTCCCTCTGCCAACACCTCAGCCTCTCAGTGATGTATAGGGGATAATGGTACCCTCGTATACCCTCCCTTTCACTGACTTTATAATATTTTCTGTGTTTATTATTTATCTGTTCTCTGCCCAGACATCATAATCCAGCATGACTCACATTGAGCGTCATTACCCAGTTAAACATCTGGCCGACATCTTCCTTGAATGCCAAGCAGCATCCGCAGAAGTAAAGACTACGGTCTCTTGGGCCTAGTTTTTTTTTTTGTTTTTAATCAATCGTTGCATTCGACTTCCTCCTTAGTCTTATTCCGAGTCACATTCACATCTCACAAACGATATTTTTTTCCTTCTTCACCAAAATGTCACTTTTTGCCTCCCCACAGATTCCAATCCACCTGTGTGCTGACTGCGGCCAGCAGGAGTGGCAATGCCTGTTTGTGCTTTATTTATGGCAAGATAAAATAGCTTCATACACTAAAAAAATTTAAATAGCAGTAATACAATAACTGATTTCTGGACCGAAGCCATATCACTGACCAATCAGCTTATACGTCCTATTGTCCGAAACAGATAATGCTCAATATCAGTCACTCTGTTGGATCCTGTCGCAATAACCTTCATATATAAATACTGCAACTAATTCACAAGTGAAAGATGTGACAGGAGAGACGAGAAGCTGGGCTTTTAGTGTGTGATTCTGGCTTTTTCTATGGCAGGACTAGCATTTCAGAAGACTGATATTTCACAGGTTTGAACAATTTTGTTTTTCTGATCGGTTCTACAAGTATAAAGGACACAGGGGCATAAAAAGCAAGTAAGGTCACACCATTTAATGCGGATTGCAATGAGTCATGCATGGTCTTCAAACCGTTTTGATAATAGGGTTTTTTCCCCCCTGTCATTTACAAAGTGCTGCCTCTACGAGACTGTTTGCACAGAGTACTCTCAAGGGTGCCGTCATAAAGCCCGCAGAATGTATCTGGGGAAGATGATTCTTCTCTGTCACCTCTGAGTCGCCAGGGGAGTAACCCCTGTGCACTTGGGAAATAGCTCAGTCACTCAACATTTTTGTTGTGTTTTTTTAAGACTTAGCTCTTTATTGGGTACTTAAGTGAGAGATTGAGAATCACAAAGCCAGTTAGCTCATTGTATGGACAGTGACTTGGGAGAGTGCCATTTAGGAACATACTACATGGTGCTTCACTGCACTCAAGGTCTCATAGAGTGCAAATAACTGCAGTGCCAGTAACTGAATCAGTATATCAACTGTGGGGCCATTAACTGTGTTTGTGGTTGTTTATTGTTAATGTTCATGTCAACTAACTCAATGTTCGGAAGATTAAGTAGTTTTTTTGTGAACGTTTTGTTGTGCATCGCAGTGACATACAAGTTGATAAGCGATATTGTTTATGGAGAGCTGAGATATAAGTGGCTTATATTAGGCCTTGACATATATATACATTACATTGACAAAAGTATTGGGACACCTGGCTATTTCACCTAGAGGAACTTTAATGACATCCCATTCGAAATCCGTAAGCATCAATATGGAGTTTTATTAACAATTGTCATTTCTGGAAGGTTTTCCACAAGGCTTTGGAGTGTGTCTGTGTTGGAATAATTTTTCACCCATTTATCCAGAAGAGCATTAGTGAGCTCAGGCACTGATGCTGGATGTGAAGGCCTGGCTCAAAATCCCTGTTGTAGTTCATCCCAAGAGTGTTTGATGGGGTTGAGGTTTGGGACTCTGTGTGGTCCAATCAAGTTCTCCCAGGTTCTTCCGTTCATGCTGGAACAGAAAAGGGCCTTCCCTGAAACTGTTCCCACAAATTTGGAAGCATTGAATTGCCCAAAATGTCTTAGCATGATGAAGCATTGAGGTTCCTTTCACTGACATTAGGTGGCCGAGCCCAGCCACTGAAAAACAACCCCAAACCAAAACAACCCTCCTCCAGCAAACTTTTCAGTTGGCACAATGCAGTCCAGCAGGTAATGCTCTCCTGGCATCTGCCAAACCCAGACTTGTCCAATAGGCAACAGACTGCCAGACAGAGATGGACAGAGATGTGTGATTCTTCACTCTACACAACACATTTCCACCGCTCCAGTGGCGGTCCTACCAATAAAGCACCAATAATATCTCAAAGCATTTATGATGAAACGAAAATGACAATGACAGTGCTAAGAAGCTATGCTTCCTGTACTGTATAATCACTTACTGCCCATAATCTGGCATTATTACTAAGTCTTATGGTTCAGTGTATGATTAAGCCGTGACCAAATGGGTGTTGAGAGCACATGTCAAACAGAAACTTTAAATCCAAAAGTTATATATATATTTAAAGCTACTATTGTTATGTAGAACAGACTATTGTGGTCTATTTAATTTTTGACTGTGTAAAAGTATTTTAGTCAATATGATCAATTACTGGTATTTTTAGCTCCTTATTATGGGTATCAGGATTAATCAGTATTGATCTGACCCTAGTAACTATATATATTCTGCTCATCTGTAATTCAGAGAATTCTTTATGTTATTCACTGAGGGATATATGGGATAAGAGAACGTTGCTTATGTTTGCTTGCTATTTTGCAAGTACTGCTTTGATTTGTCTGTGTTTTCTCAGATTTAATGAATTGAGAGGTGTTTGTTGACACATTATGGGATAGTGAATTACGAAGTGGCACCTACCCAACGTGAAACAAAAACAAACAACAAGCCGTCCCTCCTCACCTTCAGGTAGAGCAAGTGTGACGCTGTGTTGACATGAAAATGTCCCCTTGAGCCGCCACTTCTCATGCCGGTGACGTGGTGGCGCCACCTGGTGATCTGGTGAGCCAGCGCGCCACAGTGCCCATCAGGCAACAGCTGCGAACAGCCACAGCGGCAGCATGTTATGCGTCATGGTACTGATGCCGTGTGACATCTGCATAGTGAGAAGGTTTGCGGGTCTGCTTCAGGTGTGGTGACTCTACTGGGCTCTCCTTTCTCCTTCTAGAACGGGACAAGCAAATACTCTTTGCAAAAACACACACAACCTTGCCTTTTAAATTCAGCCTATGGGAGGCCTGAAATGTCAATGGGATTCTCTGTTGGGTCAGGCTGCTTCTGGGGAGCAGGCCGAATCAGTGGTATACAGTGACTGCGGGGGTACATATGGCCTCCTTCCTCTTATTACATATTACTAGGTGCCAGGAGCTTCTTGTTACCCTTGTGGTAATGAGGTGATTATTTTAACTTTCCACACAGTTAGGGACTTGTAGAGCTTGTTTTCCGTTCCATTATAATAGCATCGCCTCTGTACCTTGGCATGGACACGTCTGAAAACTCAGGGTGCATCCAATTGATCCGAGGTGGTTGTGTACCCTTAGGCAAAGGCGAGATGTTGTTGGATTAAGGAAATTCTCAGCCCAGAAGCAATTCTGTTTAGCACACTTACTCAGGCATAATTCTAATTATACAGCTAGATATACAGTTATGCTGGTGTGTACTTTTCTGTAGGAAATTATGACTTGATGTGGCTGTATCAGCCCAGTCATACCTTCAACATAACTGCAAATGTTGTAATTTGATTATCTCTTCCTAATTCAGTGACCCTTTGTGGTGGTCCGATTGTCTGAAGAACAAAAGAATACAAACCGGCTTGCACAAGTTGATGACTTCCTTTCAAGAATTCAGTTACCAAAATATGTCAGAAATCAACAGAATTCTGAAGTATAACATTTCTGGGAGGTGGTGTGGATGTGTGAATGTGTTGTGTTTTTTTTTTTTTTTTGGGGGGGGGGGGTCAAACCTAGAAAAGCAGCGGGGTGTATATGAGGTTTTCTAATGGATGCATCATGCTGGTATACTATTCTTACCAACAGGAGACGTGTGTGAGAGCCAATACACATTAGGGCGAAATGGCCCGTTGTAAGCACGCGGAACATGCTCGCTTGGGATTAAAAAAACTCATGGCCCATCACGGCCCATCGCCAAAACAACAGAAAAAACAATGACATTAAATTGGAGCCTGAAAACAGATGAGTTCCTATTTACTAGCTCATTGATTCCTCCTTTATTCTGGGTCCTGTCTTGGGCTGTGATGGCCATTCCCCCCAGCCCAGCCCAGCCCAACCTATCCCCACCCCCGCCCCCCCTCCTCGGCTCACAATGGGACCCCCACCGCTTTGGTTTCCCTTTGACTGCGCTGGGGAAAAGAGAGAAGGCAGTGATGTAGGGGGCCATTCTGGCAGCAAACCAAGCCAATTTGCTGTCGGCAGCTCATCTGCGTTTAAGTAACACAGAAATGTGTGGGAAATGGGAAGCTGCGTAAACAGAGGTATTGTGTCGGGGGAAAAGTGTGTCAGAAAGGGTGCTTGCTGTGAAATCGTCTGGATGTGTGTTTTTCCTTTCAGCTTTCTGACATTTTATAAGAAAACCTCAAATATTCATGGAGAAAAGAAATTATATATTGTTTTCCCTTTAGCCTAAATGATATAATTACACATTTTTGAAGACTTCTAAAGTAACATTGAATCCGGAGGAGACACCATTTTGATATTCCTTGTTCCTTTTTATCTCATGCTTTACAGTCACAATGGTTTTTTTTCCCCGCAGTCTGCAAATTTATCAAAAACTCAACAAGGGTCAGTGGAAACACATACTGTACAGGTGCTTGTTTTCAGGCGAGTGACTGTGGCGCATTGAGCCATGACCCTCCAGCATGCCTTGGCATTTAAAGAGCACTGGTTTCATGGACACATTTATGTAGAGCTGTCCCAAGGTGATGCACTGATGATGAGGAGGAGTATGATGAGTGGCAGACTTGAAAGGACGGTGACAGAAGCAGACAGATCCAGGCACTATGGAAACCACTTCCCAGTTTCAGAGTGTTTGCCAAACACAGAGCCTTGCAAACTCAATTAAAACCCAGATTTCCCCCAGGAAGAAAGGAAATGTGAAATTATCCTTGCTTGTTAAACCTGTCACTTAATTTCAGTCTAATTATTAGTTATGATCCCAGAGACCTCTAGGCTAATTGTTTTTTCCCTCTTCGTCTTTGTTCCATTTTCTGAGGACTAGTACGTTTTCTGTGACTCTCCGTATTTTACAAAATTGTGACGTATATTGATGTAGCAAGAGCTTGAGTTAACTGGATTACTTGTCTTGAGCCTTTTAGTTTGATTTGGTTTGACAGCTACATTTCATCTTGAATATGTTTCAAATTTGAAACCTTTTTTATGGAGGACGACCTACTTTTTTGTTACGAACTATCTGTCTGTAGGGATAGATCTTTCTCAGTCACAGAAGTAAGTTCATCTCTTTTATTATTTACATGCTGAAAGTCCTGAATATGAAGCACATACTAGCACCATGTGCTGCTTTTATATGGCACCTACTGAGTTGTTTGAAAAGTGTTTGTTCAGATATAAGAAACATGAAAGCACCTGCACATTATTCTTATTGCACTCCCGCCGCATCACTTAAATCTTCAAACGCCCTGGGGTTTGATAATTCTGTTACCATGGTTACAGCGTGGAGGCTTCTGAATTGTCATGGAGGTTCAAGACGAGGACGCAGAAAAATGGGCTGAGATTTGCTGGGGTCTGAATGGTGCCCGGGAGTCACGTAGAGCTGGGAGGGAGAGATCAGGTCTAGAGGGTCAGAAAGAGGAGAGATGGAGAGAGAGAAAACAAAGGAACAAAGGAACGATGAGTTTCAGGTTACATGGGAAAAGAAGGCCAAGGAGAAAGCGTGTCAGGTGGCCCAGCAGACTGCCAAACAAGCCCCCTTATTCCATTAAAATATCAAAAGCTTGGACTCCCCTGGAGGTGAAGTTAAAGCATCCTCTATGCCTGAATTGTCCCATCAAACGCCTATGCCACCCCTGCAAGACAGACACATTGCACATGTATTGCTGATTTGCCCAACCGATATCGCTCATGTATCGTAATTTTTCCCTTCGGATTCTCTGGTTACTCCAGTACAGTTCAAAAACATGCTGAGGTCAATTGGAGTCTCCATAGTTGTGAGTGTGCGTGTGCCCTCTGATGGGTTGGCACCCAGTCCTGGGTTGTTCCCTGCCTTGTGCCCTTAGCTTCTGGGATAGGCTCCAGATCCCAGCAACGCTGCATAAGACAAGCAGGTTTTGAAAATGGATGGATGGATGGAACACGGGGTGGCTATGTTCTCTGTTACCTCCTGATGCACCCAGCTTACCAAGCACTGCACTCAGTCTGTCATTGTCGAGATGATGTCCCAGCCTGGAACAAGTTTAGGATTTTTTTTTTGTGCCTCAAATAAGCTTAGTGACAGAGGCAGCTGTCGCAGGCAGTGGCAGCTGTACCCCACAGCCGATTTCATGTTAACGGTCGCCGTAGGGGGTCTGCCTTTGTGGCACCCAGGGTAGGACCGTGCCCACCTGGGTCTGTGCCCAGGCAGGGTGACTCAGCATTGAGAATCAGCATCACTTCCTCTTTGTAAAGCTTCAGGGTAGCAGATGAATGACATGAACCGAAGAATGATGGAGGAAGTGGAGGAGTGTCACTGCTGGCAACAGTTCTGCTGCTTATTTCTGTAGTGATTTTTAGCAGGAGGAAATGACATCTTTACATTCGTCTAGTGGCTAGGAAAGAGAGACCTTCCTAGAGAGCATGGTGAAGACCACATTGTGAGTGTAATCGTCTAAGCGGAAACTCCATCTAGCTAAGCAAAGGTTAAATTGAATTGTCTGTATTAAAAGGAAAACGGGAATGCAAAAATAGCAAGATTGTCAGCTATTTAATGTATTTTTAGTAAGTGTATCCCATTGGTTTATCTTTTTATTGTGAAAGTCACTTTGATGTGCATAGTGTGTGATGAAGTGAGGTGATGTCAGCTCTAAATGAGTTTCCATCCTCATGATAGAAATTAATCAAAGCGCCCATAGCCCGCTGATGAAGTGATTTTCTGACTCTGTGAGAAAGGCCCTCTTCTGAAAGTCATGAGAAGGTGTCGTTTTACGCTGACTCATGCACTTACATATCTGGAGAAGATAACTGCGAATGTCAGTATCCCTGACGATTCTCAGAAAGACGAATGAACGTGGTGATGAAGGCCCCCCTTTTTGTTTGACCCAAATCACAATAAGGTCTCTGTCTCTTTTTTGCTGGGACCAAATTAAAAGTTCTATGCTCTCACTGGCCACTAGGGAGGGCTGACCCATACCCTGGGGAAATCTGCAGGAAAAATGATTTGTTCCGTGTTGTAATTTAATCTTTTACTTGAAATGAGTGATTTATTATGCATATACAGTATATGCATGGATATGGATACATGGATATTGATATAGGTTTAAAATACATATACATTTTCTGTCATGCTATATAAATACTTTCATAAAAGAAAATGGGAAGTGAAAATGAGAATAATGAAAAATCTATTAGCGGTAACTAATTATTTTAACGTGCAGCTCATTTCTGCAGGGTACAACTATTAAATATCAGGAGGATATGAGGGATCTAGAACAATGATTGGAAGAGAGTTAAGGCTTTGCCTGTTCTGCAGAAATAATTGGGGGACCAGAGGCAGGGAATTCTCAAGGCACCGGTGGTGATTTGAGCCGATTTATATTCTGCTCAAAGCGCGGGGCCAACCTCTGGTCCTCATATTTGACCACACGGCCGGTTTTCAGGGTAAGTGCGTGTGCTGCTGGGCTGCGCATCACAGAGGAACATCGAAGGCCGAGTCAGAGCCCAGCAGACCAGACATGCTCAAGTGGGCCTCCAACATGTTCTCATTACCCAGAAGGCCAAGCAAGGTCAGGGTGATGTGTGTGGAATTAAACGATGAGGGCTTACCGTTTTTTAAAATCACTCCATCTCCTCATTGAGTGTCACACCCACCCCTCTGAGATTTGTGTTCTCAGCTGGCTGCTGCAGGAACCATCGCTGCAGAATCAGAGATGCCTCATGAAGATTCTGTCATGCTGCAAAGGAGGCAAATACTGTTTTTTTTAGAGAATTTGCCATCTGGCTTTCGTCTTGTGATCGATAAATTCTATCTATCTATCTATCTATCTATCTATCTATCTATCTATCTATCTATCTATCTATCTATCCATCCATCCATCCA
>JAABNY020000136.1:487667-506168 GCA_015164015.2 Brevimyrus niger | reverse complement strand
TGTGTGAGGTCAAACCGGGGGCTCTGTGTGTGTGTGCACACTGTAACAGGGCACTGTCTGTGTGTCTGCACTATAACAGCACACAGTGTGTTACTGTGTGAGCTTTAAATGGGCGCTGTGTGTGTGTGTGTGTGTGTGTGTGTGTGTGTGTGTGTGTGTGTGTGTGTGTGCTAAACCAACACAGAATTCAGACACCAAAGCTTTTCTAGGTTATATGTATCAGAGATAGACGTTCTTAATAAAGGAAGACCTATAAAAAGAGAGTAAAATCTGACCAATGGTGGAGGAAGGAAGCCTCACCTATTTAGACAGTGCCACAGAAGTTAAATTAAAATGTAAAATTTAGTTTATGCTTCCAGGACAGCTGTTTAAATATTTACTAATATACCGTATAATTCAGTATGAGTGTTCTCTGTGCTCGTGGCTGCAGAGGGTGTTGTGACTTCAGCACATTTGTCATGCGTGACAGTTTGGATGAAAGCATGCTGCTGAAGGCCCTGCTGCCTCCCTTAATATACAGTAGAGGGGGTGGCGGGGTATCGCTGTTCGTTTCTGGTATGAACCCATGACACCCCCAGATTCTTCATCACTATTATTACCAGCATGGACAAACCCAGTCGCCATTGTGCTGACGGATCGACATTGTACAGCATTTCATTATGATATAGGAACATGGACTGCAGAACTAGGTGGGTGGGGTGGGGGTAACATTTGGAGCAACATTATGATTGCAGTGACGAACAATTACAAAAAAAATTACCTGTAAATAACTGAATGATGCAGAGTCTATATTGTAGACCATTAAAACTTTATTGATAAAGGTCCGAATTACATCTGTGTTCTTTTAAAGCACAGATTGTACTACAGTTTTCAAAGCATACATACAAGTGTACGGAACTTCATTCCCCCCATCCGCCATATTCAGATGCATCCTGTGCTGCATGTGAAGAAAGGCAGACCATTCTTGTATGTTGTATGCCTGGTGCTTGGATTTGCACTGTTCATGTAAACACTGTACGCCTTCCCACAGATTGGAACATGGGACCCACCGAGTGGCCTAAACATGACTGAGAACCAGAAGGGCAAGTCAAGCAACGTCACCGATTCCTTATCCAACAGGTCACTGGTCGTCTCCACCATTCTGGTAAATGCAATTTCTCTGTCCTGACCTCCTATATCAATCTTTCATAAAGAGCACTGTACATGCAAGTACAAAAAAGATCATATGAAAAATAAAATCAGAAGCAAATATGATGTTGATATCACCAGGCTGGGGAGTAAAGGAATATGTGTAACAGCATTACGTATTCAGATTACAAATAATAATTAAAAAAATAAACTAACTGTATTCTCTTACAGTTACAGGAAAAAGACAATCATCAGATAATCAATATATGTAGAAGAAATTGGGGCTTTTACCAGGAATACACTTAAAACAAAGAACTGTTTTCTGTAGAAACAGCACATGTGCACACAATACCTCTCTCAAAGCATTACTCTTCCCTCATGAGAACCATTCACCAAGGCAGTCACTGCAAAACATGCTTTCACTGTGTGGAAATTGCACCACTGTTTACATCGCTGTAGATGTGTGTGTATCTGTCTGTGTGTGTTCATATTGAATTGTTTCTTGTACCTGTTTTAATGGAGTAATATAGACATTTAGAGAACTGATTTCTGCAATGCGCAAAACACAGATGGAATTGTGCAAGCTAAACAAAGAAAAATGGAATTGACGTTAAAACACGAAATCTTATGGAATTTAACAGGTTTCTGATTAAATTAATTAAAGACCATTATAAATTATTGCCAATGCTAATTATCTGCTGTGGTTTCTTTAATCGATTGTTAGGTGATATTACAAAATGAAATGCCCTAATGTTATACAGGCCTTTGTTTTTTGTTCTTATTCTTTTCTTATTTCTTATTTTCTTTTTCATTTGGCACGAGTTACAGCTAGCTAGTTAGCTACCTAATTTTGGCTAGGTAAACTAGCTAGCTACCTCATGTCTATTTTCAAATAATGTTTTCTTTCCATTGATTGTATCCTCAATAGTGACAACAGCCTACTCCATAATTGAAAACTCATGAGATAAAATAAAAGTCTATGCAATGAAGGGGCTCTCAATGTTCAGTATACTATCTGTTTTGTTGGGAAAACACTAAGGGAACTCTTAGGCCATGTTCTATGGGAGACGTGTGCCCTCATTTGTGTGCCTCCATTTGCCTTACTGAGTATCTTGCATTGTTCTGTTGTCTTACACAATATATACAAAAGTAAAAATTATTTGGCACAGAGTCTATCCAAAAGTAATGGAAAATAGGTAAATTCAATCAAGTTACTGTATGCCATGTAAATATTGTGATTCTTGGATTTGGTTAGTGGGTTAGTGACTACGTTTATTAACCATTATTTAGTAATTGTACATTTCTGAATGAACTAGTTCACCAAATGAGTTTCTTTTTCACCACTGTTACTAGAAAATGTGAATACTGTATGTTCTCAGTACTTTGTTTTACTTTGATCTTCCATCCAAAACACTGTCAATTTCCATGGAGGCAGGAGAGTTCTTTTCAATATTAGTACGAATGAATTCAGGAAGGACTAATTGACTGATTGATAATCCAATAAGATTTCACAGTCTAAAATTCTTCTTCCCATCTTTCAGTCAATTAGCCCTGACCAGGGGTTCATTATTCTGCACACTAGATCCAATAGAGTAAAGTACAGGTAATATTTAAGAACTTCAGAAAGAGAAGTGACCAGAACTGTTTAGGAGTACTTGCTGCATTAACACCAACAAAATTGCATTGGGACCTTCTGGTAATAAAACAAATTGTGTTTTGATATAAGGACTTGAAAATGAATGCAAACCAGTTTTTCATAGGTTCATTCATTATTACCAGTGTAATATATACAAGTACTACTTCATTATCACATAGATTAACATTTACATATTATTTTCAATAAACAAGACATAAAACAAAGCAATGATGATAATAGCAATAATAACAGGAAAATACGAAAACAGTTTGCTATCCCGAAAATGATTACAAAATAGGAGCTTTAAGAAAACAAAACATTCTCTGAACTGTTTTTTTTTTTTGCCCAAAGATATAAAATGTTCTGCCTTTCATCGCTGAGGTACTGAAAGGATGAGTCATAATGACAAAATAAGAAGCCATCTGTACTGCCATTATTACATTGCAAAGAGGCAAAACAATGATCTCAAATAAAATTGATGGTTGCCATTATTTATCCAGTATTTTCCATGCATATTGTATACAAAATTGCAGTTATTATTTGAGATCACACATGTCAGTAATTGCTGTGTTGATCTTGATGCACATATACAGTGTGATAGTTTAACCATGAAAAGTGTTTGTAATATTCAGGTTTAGAGAGGACTATAGGAGAGCTACTTAATTATGGTTTAGGTAAACTTAAACAGCTCTGATATGAATGGAAACCTGATGTGTTTCCATGGGATATCCAGTGCTGTCAGGTAACTGTCTCTATCTAGGGCAAATACATAAGTCAAAATAGAGCCATTGTGTAAACCAGAGACCATACCACAGGGGAACATTCTGAAGGCATTCCTACTATTTGTCAATTTTATGACCATGTCTGAGACTGATTGGAGGCACTGAAGGAGAACCTCACAAGCTCACCTCTTTGAGGGAGGAGTCTATTTCCATGTATAAACAATTTGTATGCTAGACACGAGGAACAATTAATTGAATTTGATATGAAGCGTTAATTTACTCCCATTGTGCAATCTATCAGTCACCAATCGAGGTGAATTAAGGTGCACAAATTTACATCCTTACTGTCAGGCGCCTAAGGATCAAAGGTGTCACAAGGAGACAGAGAGAGAGAGGGGAAATGATGAAAGCAAACGTCTTAAAATGAATAAATAATGTATTCAGGTTTGTTATGAATTTTTTATTGTGTCGGTATTCTCTGCAAAATATATTTTGATAGGCTGCGAGAAAACAGCAAGCTGGGTTCTGGATTCTGAGCACGTCGTCATTATTAGGAATGAACAAAACAAAAATTACGAAGATCATTGGGAACATGTCTGAGATCTGTAAGGAGACAGGGCAAGGACTGTTGCCTGTAAAAAATGTATGTCTGCATATTTCTGCAGTTGAATTTATTGTTACGGGATTCATACTGCTTGAATCAGGCTTTTGTAAAAATTATGTGTGAACCCTGCCTAAAGGTGCATGCAGTATTTACATACGACCCCCATGACCCAGACCTAATGGCCTGAAACACAGAAGCACAGATTGAACTGAGCTCACATATCAATCAAAGTACAAAACAAAGGTGTGATGCAAGGCATTACAGATATTACAGCATAAAATTTGAGAATAAGAGTCACATTTAAATCATGAGTGATGTTTTAATCCACATACATGAGCCCTGCTTTTGTGGTCTTGCTTCTTCATTTCAAGAAGACTCTTCTTTCGAACAAGCATACCCCGTCTCTTTAGTCGTCTCGGTGCTAAGGGTCCTGTATTAGTGCTTGGGATGTTCACGTCCCACAAATAAGCTGCTGTGTTCTGTGCCAGCCTGACTTTACAATAGCTTTGTAAAAAGAGATACAGTTGTAAATGGTTTCAGTTCCATTAGGTGAAAATTCTAATAAATGAAAAAGTAAGAATAAGCACCTAATTCATATCCACTTAAATGTTACCTCACAACTTCAGGATTAGGGGTTTGATTCCCTCTTAACTCCAATGTCCTTTTGGGCATTGAGCACCTTTTGGGTCCCTACAAGGGAAACTCAATTTTATAAAAATCAATGACTGCAATCAAAAAATTGAAAGTGCAGAAAGTCTTGTATTTAGCTTGGTTAGCTTGGTTACTTATGGTTAAAGTTAGACCTGGTTAGTGGTTATGGTTGTCATTATTGGAATTAGGGTTTTGCCCATAGAAATGTGCGTGCATGTGTGTTTGTGTGGTATTTGCAGGTTTCTTCCACGTTCTCTGGTTTCCCTCTGAAGTCCAGAAAAGCAGTTAGGCAATTGGCTTCTCTAAATCGCCCGCAGTGTATGACAGTGAGTATGTGCATGAGCATGTGTGTGCCCTGTGATGGTCTGGCATCTACAGTGTACCCCTGCCTTGTGCCCTGTGCCCCCCCCCCACCCCATTCTGAGCGGGACAAGTAATTGGAAAATGAGTGGATATTCTAATTGTGTTTTGTGTACTTTTCCCTGACAGTCATGTTTATTTGCTGAATTACAGTATAGCAAGTATTAGCTTTGCTACTGTAGCCTTCAGTTAGGATGACCTAACTGACAAAAATGTTCTAAACACAGTAAACTAAAATTTAAGCTAGCTAGAACAATTTCTTACATGGAAAGCTGTGTTTCATGATATATAGATACTATGGTGTGAAATATTTAGACCCTTCACCTGCTATTTCTCCTGTACAGATGCAGTTATAAGGTATAAGTTCACTGTGGAATATCACAATTCTCTTAGTGAAAAGTTTACTTTTTAACTCACAGAAAAGTTTAGGATTTGGTATTGTATTGTTTTTGTGGGTGATAACTGATTCTGTGACCTGTCACATTGTTGAGTTGGTGTTTTTTGCCCTGCTAATTCCACAATGTGGAAAAGAAGAGATCAATAACACCAAAATGAATTTTTAAAAATGACTGAAATGGTTGAAAATCATTTGTTTCCAAGGAGACATATAATCTATTGTGCAATTTACTTGAGAAGGATAGGGATAATTTTGAGGTTATTGAATGTATCTCCTGAGTAAAACAAATACCTTAGATTTGTTTTTAATTTACATATGCCTTAATTTTTTCAGAAGGATGATTGTATGCATTATGCTCAGTCTCTGAATGAAATGGTAATTTACAATATGTGGAATTCAGTGCAATTATAACTCACTATGCTGCCTCTTTAATAACTGATGAGTTTGTCCTGGAATAAGTGCGTTTTCCATGCGAACACGAGACTGCTATATGACCTTTGATGACCTCTGAATGGAGGCACCATGTGATGCTTGGTCTTATGGAGGTCCATGCCTGGGTGTCTGTGGTGTTCCATTCCTGACGAGGAGAGTGGCTTACAGTTATATCCCTGTGTTGGCGGCTTATTTTGTTTGAAAGAGAAATTTTTAAAAATCCAAGTGGAAAAGCATTTTGTATTTTTCTATTGTAACAGGACAAGTTCTGACATGATGCAGGGTTTAGTTCCATTATAGCGAAAGGCTGTGATGTTTTCATGGGCTTAATTTGAGGGTAGCCCATTAAAAAATCCCCATCTTTTATCTCAAAGTAGTGGAAATAAAAATCCACGTATGATAATTACCAAATAACGTAATTATTGGTTACCGAGTTGTTCTACATGCACTTTTGTCTGTCAACATAGAGTGGATTCATTTTATGTCCTAATTGGCAAGACTTACAGTGAGGACCCTCCTGATTGAGTTGACGGTTATTCAAATTCTGGATTTCTAGTACTCTAAAGGCTCAAATCATAGCAGGGTAGCCTAAAATATTGCGCATTCAGGCATTTGGGGTTGTTTGGCAGAGGTTTCAAGCTAGAAGTTTCTGCCAAGTACAGTCTATCTGGCTTGACGATCCCCGGTAGTCAATAGCACTGGTCTGTCCTTGGTATCGTCCGCGACCCTCCATGCCCCCCCTGGCTGCATTCTGCTCTGCAGGTTCCTCTCAAACTAGGTCAGAAATAGAGGCAGTGTCCCCCTCACCCCATCTATCATGTTATGGGCAGTGAGATCAGAATTCTGGGAGTCCTGGGTGTTTATAGAGCAGAATCACCAGGAGAAATGCTGGATTGTTTAACTTCCCCTTAAAGAATTATTGATGTTTTATTTGTTGTGTTTTTTTTTTTTCTTACCCCATTTTACGGTACTTTTTTATCTTCTCATTTTCCTGTGGATATAAAATACTTGAAAACAACAAGCATTCTATCATTTCCAGTGAATGTTCTCTGGGTCTGTTTACGGTTATTTGAATTTGCAGAGACTAATTGAACCATCAATTCATGAAATATCAAGGATATACTTCAGATTTGTCATAAATGGGTATTTTATGAGCTGACGTACTGAAGTGACCAGAGCCGGAAGCTGCGCACTACTGTATAATTGGCGTGCAGGAAAAAAAAAAACGAACAAAACAATAATACTTCCATGGTCATGATTAGTCACCGAATGGCACCTCTGTTGCCATGACAACGCAGACACACAGAGCCAGGCCACTTCCAGCTATTCAGAGGACCTTGTTTTTCTGTTAGTTCTGGAAAGTAAAGTATTCAGCGGGCCTCCACATGAAAGTAGAAACGCAGCAGGGATCGAGCACGCGCTTGTCGCTCCTGAGAGAACATGCTCCTGTGTGTCCTGGTGGAGACATTTGGATTTTACTTTTGGTCCTGGTACACTGGGGCATCTGGGTTATGTCCATGGTTACGGTGCTGCTAAGATCATTACTATTCTAATGGCTTATTTATATGCCGTGTGTGATTATAAGGTTGTTGGCACACTTGCTCTGGCTCTGATAGAGGCTCTGAATTCATGTTGTGGCACCCTTCCATGCATGCCAGTCCCAAAATACTGTGCCATTAAGATCTACTGATTATCAGCGATGATCAGGGATGTGCACAGGCTGGTCTTCATGGTCTCTCCCTTGCTAATTGAAACCTGATGATTTAAGTGTCTCTTGGAAATTACCTTTTCTTCTTTTCTGAACCTTCTTTTATTTACCTTTTCTTCACCTCATCTGACTGACAAAGCCAAAGACTTTGGTGTCCTTTTTACTCTTCAAAGCTCCCAACACCCGATCTGTATTCCCCTACGATAGCGTCAGTCTTCACCTTCTCAGCCTGTATGGCCCAGTCTGAGCTGCTCCTTAAAGAAAGAATCACTGACTAACTCTGACCTTGCCAACTTTCTGGTCCTACATCCTGGATCACCATAACATCCCCCTAGGTAGCCGAACACCTGACTGGTATGCCTGGTAACAAACTGCTTACTCTGGGTTTTATAACATTATGTCCAGGTTAGCTTTTCCCCTCCCTGGGGGTATAATCAAGGTCCATACCTTGAAGCCTTATCCTCCCATTTCTCAACCAGTCCTATATACCAGAAATGCCCTGACATTATACAGCCTATATACCAGGGCTGCCCCAACAATATATAGCTTATATACAGTACTAGGGCTGCCCCAATACTATATAGCCTATATACCAGGGCTGCCCCGACACTATATAGCCTATATACCTGTGCTGCCCTAACATTATATAGCCTATATACCAGGAATACCCCAGCATTATATAGCTTATATACCAGGGATGCCCCAACATTATATAGCCTATATACCAGGGATGCCCTAACATTATATAGCCTATGTACCGAGGCTGCCTCGACATTATATAGCCTATGTTCCAGGGATGCCCCAACACTATGTAGCCTATACACCAGGGCTGCCCCAACATTATGCAGCCTATATACCTGGGCTGCCCTGATATTATATAGCCTATGTACCAGGGGTGCCTCGGCATTATTTATCTTATATATCAGAGATGCCCAGCCCCGTGATCAATCTCAGTGTTTGCAGGTTGATCACAGGAGATGGTAATGAACCTCTGCCCCCCTCCCCCCCCCTGCCAGTTCCCAGGCTACTTTCTGCTGCCAGTCTGCCCCTGTGCCACGGTGTTCTGTTTTTACTCAAGGTGTGGAAGCAGGGTAAACATTTGATGAACACAGTCTGTCTTCAGTTGTTCTGTGGATCCCCTTGCAGTTCAAGCTGCTGCTCCCTTTCACAGTCTTAGGGTATTTACTTCCTTATATCACATTGCAAAAAGGCAGGATATTTCAGGTATACAGTACGCTTCTGGCTTATACTATCTGCCAGTAAATAAACAAAAGTAATATCTTGCTGTGTAGTGAGTTCCATAGGAATTTTTCTTTATAGAAAAAGCATTGCTGTCTTTGGAAATTGTTATTTAGAATTTTGATGGATTTGGTTTACATGTGTTTACTGTCTGTGCTGTTTTAATTACTAAGCTATATTAAGGGACTGATTATTTTGCTGTAGAACATGGCTCATGTAATTCTGCTTCCTGAGAACTAAGTAGTAAACTATGTTTTTCTTCTATAGAATTTATAATATTTTCCCATTTTCAGCATTGCCATTTATTACATACTTAAGCAACCAACGATAAATAGTTGGGTAAGAAAATTTCAGCCAGTTGGAAAGGCTAAGGGATCAGACCTCTACTGGAGCGGACAGTGGCAGAGTTGATCACATCATTGACTCGTACCTCTAGGATTTGGGCTTCAAGTGCTCGTGGAGGTTGCATGTTCTCTCCAGTGTCCTTCTGCACTTCAAGGACAGGCTTTTATAACTGACATTAGAAAGTGTGTATATGTTCCTCTCATCAGATATCTGGCTCTGCTTGTGTCTTAAGCAGTACGGGACAGCATGCACTTCCTCCTGTGACCAGTAAGGCACAGCCAGTTACAAGAAGCATGGATGAATTACGTACTTACTGGTCTTGTTTGGGTTATTGGGTTAATGCCCAGAAATATTCATCACCTTCTTCTTAATAGTGCAGGTGGTTGTTTGTGTGCTTAGAAATGTCACATTCTCTTCAGCACAAATAATATTATGATGGAGTTGTCCCTTTGCAGTATTATTGGTAATAAATATGCAAATGTAATGTGAGAGAGGCTGTCTGGGTGGTGGTTTAATTTACTTTTATCTGTCATTGCAAGTGACCCATTTGCACTATTGCTATGTCCTGTGTATAGGATCAATACAATATTGAATAACCAATACATGCTTGATTCTTTGGCTGTTGCCCAGGAAATCATTGTAAGCTAGACCTCAGAAGGACTCAAATGCAGCTCTCATATTTGTTTATTTGTTTTTTTCCATGAGAAAATAAGTATGCAAATAAATAAATAAATAGGAACAAAAACAGATTTAACTTTAAAAACATTTTTTTTTGTTGTTTTTTTTAATGCTGTTGCAAAGTATATGTGTTTTAGGGCTGCCACTACCCACGATTTTTCTATGGATTAATCTATTTTACTGATTAGTTGATTAATCTAAATGATTAATTTTCCCCCAGAAAATCAAACAGACCATTTAATTTAAGTTAATTTTATTTTGATAATAACAAGGTTATTGCAGGGCTTTAGATAATGGAAACTGGCTTTTCAGCACTATACAGACATTATTTTCTCCCACAATTCTATACGCAAATTAGTAGAATGCCTAAAATATCAATTTCGACGCCCAAAAGTTAGTACTCTGCATAAATACGGTTTACCCTTATGTTTATTATATTCAGTTAGTTGAGCACGCCACATGCGACTGTTTTGAAAAATCTTGGAAGCGGTGAGCACTGAAGTCAAGATAGGGACAGCTCGGTAGGTGCTTTTTGCTGGTTAAAGTCTGACACTTCTTGTTTTTGTAAATATAGTTTTAGTTTTTATTTCAGTTCACAAATGACTTTATTTAGTCTCTGTTTTTGTTTCAGTTTTAGTTTACGATCACGACACTGGCCCCAACAAGCCAATGTGCATGAACACACACTGGCACCGTCATTCCACATACTGTAGAAGAAGCCCAGACTCTGGCCTAAATATTTGCTCAAACAAATGAATGGTGATTCTAAGTTCAGGTAAGGGTAGCAGGCAGACATTTTTGGTTTTTATAATGAGTGTATTTAGCAGCTACAAGGACAAAAGATATTAAAAAGCTCTCCGTATTACTGGTAATTTCATAAACATGAACAGACAACCCTTTGCCTACTGGGGGTCCATCGTCCACAATAGCGCCTGTGTGTTTTCGCTTCAGGCCCTTGTGCACAGCGCTGGTGCCTGTGATATGCATTCAAATCTTTTTGTTTTTTGATTATTTGAACTAATACGTAGTGATTTTTAAAGAAAAAGTTTGCTATAAAGGATTGAAGCATTTTAGAAACCATAATGGTGATTTCAATCAAAGAATTTAAAAAACAATGCGTTCATTTAAAATGTTGATGACGTATTTTCAGTGTTGACGTCATTGGCTGCATTGACTGATCACAGCAGCTCAAACGTTTCAGCAGTTTCAAGAGAAAAGCTTGCATTATCTCTGCTCGTCATAACGTGTGGCCCTGACATCATCATATCTCCTAAAAGCTTCGGCCCCCTTCAAATGCCTGCAATAATCTACTGTACTTCATGAGCTTTGGCAGAGTCTGGTAGAGAGAGTGAGAGATGGAGGCAGATGGAGGCTGAAGGAGCAGAGGTAATCTCCTCAGCTTCACAAAGCTCAGCAGTGTCCTTTGGTGCCGGTACCCCAGCATATCACTGTATTTAATCTTTCGCATGGGTCACTTTCAGCATGAAAGCACAAGTGAGAGATATGAAGGATTATTCCGTTGTTGGCAAGCGATGCTTTTGGCACCTTCTACTGGTGTAGAGTATCAGAAAGGCCGTGTGTTGATCTTTATTCTTTACCCCCAAGAGCCGATTTTCTTCCAGATATCCGTGCATGAGCAGACGACGGAGGTTTTTGGAATAACAGGCGTCCTTTGGCCACAGTGTCCGAAAAGCTATGCTGTCGGGCTGAGTCTAGCCGCGCTCATATGACGATCTGGTCACTCTTTTCTGTCCACTGCTACAGGAGGAGCCCTATGTCATGTTCAAGAAGTCAGACAAGCCTCTGTATGGCAACGATCGCTTTGAGGGCTACTGCATTGACCTCCTGCGAGAGCTCGCTAACATACTGGGCTTCAGCTACGAGGTGCGCCTGGTTGAGGATGGCAAGTATGGCGCACAGGAGGAAACGACTGGTCAGTGGAACGGCATCGTCAAGGAGCTCATGGACCACGTGAGTCTCAGTTACTCTAATAATACAGTCGATAAGCTAGAAGTAAAGTCATGAGACTTTCAGTGTTGTGTATGATTGTGTTTCAGTAGTAATCCTTTTGTTAAAGCATTTAGAATGTTCATGTTGAGAGTTTGTGTTTAATGAAGGTAAGTATTTGTAAACAAATCATTAGCTTGTCATGACATTTTGCCGAGTTCGATATGTTCCTAGGTCAACAAGGGAGGAGCTTGAGTTTCATGTCTTTAACCAATCACAGTCTTCATCGTATGACATCACATTTTTTTCTCATTTTCCCACAGCAGCATATGGCTTAGTAGGCTAAACCATTGTGCTCATGATTAGAAGGTTGCTGGTTCAATCCTTGTTGTTGTTATTATTATTATTATTATTATCTTCATCATCATCTTCGTGAGATGCAACCTTACATTGCTCTGTATAGCCTTTGCAGGTAAGCTTGTTCCTATGTCTATGTTTATCATTGACTTCTATCATTTTGTGTCTCATCAAAATGCATACACAAAATCAAACAAGTACTTTAGAAATTTAGATCTAATGAAAAAAAAAATGTTTTTAAAGTTAAATCTGTTTTTGTTCCTATGTCATACAATGAAAACAGTGAATGGTTAAAGTAGTGCAGCGCAAGCCCCTCCCTTGTTTACCCAGGGACGCATTGAACTTGGGATGTGCTGGAAGTGCTCATTAAAACAGTATAACATGTACAAGAAGCCAATAAGAACCTGGGTGAGGAAAAGGCTCGTCGACAGTTACAGGAAGCTTGTGGTATCCTGGCTAATGCCACAGCTGCACACTTACACTCCCAGTCTTGATGCTGAGATGCTGAACCCTTGTCCTCTCATGTTTAGCAAATCAAATTACAACCAAAGTGGTTTAATAACATTACATCACGTTGCTTGTACAATGTCTAAATTGAAACTGACGTATTGCATTGTTGCGCTGCGGAGGTACGCACGAGGAAAAGCAATTTGTCTGGAATCATCCCACACTTTTTAATCATATTACCACTCAATTACCAACTTTAGCCAAAGAAATTGGTATTATTGAATTACAATTCCCTACATCGGCAAACAAATCTAGATTCATTCCCCTCATTTGTGTGCTCCCCCTGCATAATCTGAGAGCCAGGGGGTTGAAATGAATATAATGCAGCCCTTAGGTTGGTTATATAGTGAAGGAAAAGACGGGTGGGCTGTTTTATTGCTGGGGGGAGGGGGGGGGGCATTCTGTTTTACCCCGAAGCACTTCTTATAAGATAAAAATGCTATTATTTTTATATAAAACCATTGTTGGCACATAGGCTTTAAACTGTAGGGATGATGATTTGAGTGTGATTGGTAGGGAGCCTTACCATGAAGAGCGAGCAGAAGCAGGTGTGAGTCAGATCGATTCTGTGCTCCAGGCTCAACACCACATGATGGGAGATATCGGTTATTGATCGTAAAGTGCAGTTTGCCCTGTTGGATCTCCAGCATGAGGAGAGAGTCTAATTACCCATGACAGAAAGAGGATCCTGTTTCCCATGAAATGTGTGGGTGGATTAATTCCCCGATTTATGCACAAAAGGGAACACGCACAATTCATCTCCCGTAGACAAACCCCTTAAAGGTTAGTCAAATGATAACGTAAAGGAGGATGAACCTCACATTAATGCAAATTCCTTCAAACTGTGGAAAAGAGACCTAAATATATAAATATTTTCCTTAATCAGACAGTTTCTCTTTGTTGAACCTCCCCTTGATTCAATCTGCACAAATGTCTTTTTAACTTTGAATGACTAATTTAAGCACAATTGCCTTACTTTGCGTTCATTACTAAACATCAAAAGTTTTCCTCAGAAGAAGGCTGTTCAGGTGAAATGAAGTGGACTTCAATTTGTTCCTCAGTGTCAAAGGCAAATCACAAATCAGGGGAAATGATCCAGCCAGTACGTATATTTAATGATCTTTGCACCAATGACTAGATAATAGATATATGTCTGTACATCTATTCAAAATAGTGTTTATCATAATTTTAGCACAGAAATCTATTGTCCAGGGACTTTTGCTGGACAGGGCACAGGGCTGGGGTACACAATGGACAGGATGCCGGTCCATCGTAGGGCACAGGAACCCTAATCCCAAGAATGACAACCTTAACCCCTACCCAGTCCTACCTCTAACTATAAGTAACCAAATAAAAAGACTTTTAGGTTTTAGAATGCAGTCACAGATTTTTTTTTAAATTTAGTTTCCCCTCATGGAGATAAAAAAGGTGAACAACATCAAAATAACAGGTTGTTATCACATTGTGGGGACATTTTATCCCCATAATGTAATATATACATCACACACACACACACACACACACACGTATTCTCATCTTTACGGGGACTCTCTTCACTGTAAAATCTTTAACCCCTACCCAGTCCTAAACTTAACCACCTACAGTTTTTATTACATTTATTACATTTTATTACATCTGGCCCTTTCAATGTAATAATTACAAAAATACAGTCCTAGAGGCAGATGGCAATTCTATGTGCAGATATATATTTAATGCTTTCTTGGAATAGAAGTTTATAAAATATTGTATTTTCCGTCAGTACATAGGAAACTTAAAGCAGTAGGTAGTTTGATCATTTTTCAACCTAAAACATGAGATGGACACATTTTCATATGAGTATGACATGATCAAAGTTAAAATCCACATTACCTCCAGGTTTTCTGCAGTATTGACTATTCCGACACGTGACGCTGACACAGATTTAATGAGCTCTCAGAATTTTCATGGCTGAGGGGGGAACCTCAAAAATGCCCAAAGTCCAAGAAAAGGCAGTTTTCTCTTAGATCCTCCCCCAGGAGTGACCCCCGCTTCTGGGGCACCCCCACTCTCGCCCGGTAACCATGGACTGGGGCCGTCCTTCGGAACTTACAGCGGAGCAGAACTGTTGAAGCAGCAGTTGCTAAATCAACACTCCTTAACTGATAAACAAGGCCTTTAAATTTTGACTTGCCAGCAGCGGTTACTGTCTCTCCTGTGCACAGGACTCGTTTCCGTAATTGGATTGCCTCTAATGCATCTCCCTCCCATGACTTATGGTCCGTTTCTCTCTGCTGCCTTGCTTTGTGTCCACAGAAAGCTGACCTTGCAGTGGCTCCTTTGGCTATTACCTACGTGAGGGAGAAGGTCATCGACTTCTCCAAACCCTTCATGACACTGGGGATAAGTATTTTGTACCGGAAGCCCAATGGTACAAACCCCGGAGTTTTCTCCTTCCTCAACCCGCTCTCGCCTGATATCTGGATGTATATTCTGCTGGCTTACTTGGGTGTCAGTTGTGTGCTGTTTGTCATAGCCAGGTAACATGTCCGTTTCAGTGATTTTAAAAATGTACACACGCACACACACACACACACACACACACACACACATACACAAGCACACACACACGCACACACACACACACACACAAATACACATGCCATTAACCTTTCACACTAACTTTAATCTCTTTCTGATAAAAAAAGATTCTGGCACTGGGTAGAATTCCGCTGACGGGTGCTAGTGAGATCTGTTTCAGTGGTATATCACTGTCTGTGTTGCAAAATGCACAGATCAAGAATGATTTTTAAAAAGAAACATTCCAAAACATGATTTAGCCCATGCAAATCAGACTGTTATGATTGGTTGAAGGTCCAGGCCTTAATTGGCCAAACCAACCGAGGCATGTTTAACTAGCCAATAAGCTGTTGTGTTGGCATGTCTCTCTACTTCACTTGCCTTTTTTCTGCTTCATTCATTGAATCAGAAGTCTGTGCACGGCCTCCCGGTGTTAAGTATTGTGAGGAGGCTTGTCATATATAATAATAAAATCACAAAATAAAATAACAAACAATGGAGTGATGCTTTCTGCAAAATCTAGTCCAATTCCGTGTTCCTGCCACTGTAATGTTATAATGCTAAGATGAAAAGCAGTTGGATGAAACCAAAACATGGAAAATGAGCTGAGAAAAACTCCCAATACGAATGTCTGAATAATGTATAATACAAACAGACCTCAATTTAGATTGTCGGCAAAATTCTCGCAAGTGCTGGTTTCTGATATAGTAGTGCTGAGAATATGTGAGCACAAACTCATTGTGAGAGGGGTATGCTTTATCTGAAATCAGCTTTGGGTGCCAGACCCCAGCCCAGCCTGGGGCTCAGCCCTCCTAGAGCAATCGGAGGAGCTGCTGACTTCTTCTCATTCTACAAGTTAGCTCAGTTTGAACCCTGGTGCGGAGGACACCATGCTCAAACCCTGCACGCAGCCACGTTCCCAGGGGAGAGAAATCGTATATATGTGCGTGTCCGTGTGTGCTTGCACGTGTGCGTGCCTGAGGAGAAACAGAAGCACAGAGTGTCCAAGCACAATCATTGCCCCTCTTCATCCTGTTACAAACATTATAACTATTTTTCATTTCTTCTCTCTATTCTTTTCATCATGCTTCAAATGCTGTGGATTATTTTTTATGGAGTAATGGTGAGACTTTATGGTATTCTGGCCCATAAAAGGGTGGAAAAAAACAGTTTTTAGGAGTATTGTTGTCACTGGCAGAGCATACTTGGTATAAATATAGTATTCAGGGGCTGTAGAACCAAAGAGACTGATTCATAAACCATTATTTTCCATTTTCTTTCCACACTCAAATTTATAATGAGGAATGTGCTGGCAAAGAGACGAATGAGTCTGGCTAATTATAATTAGCTGTAATGTTTATGCAGTTGGGCACATTATCTAAATCTAACTTTCAAAAATGCATTCCTTCTCGAGCTCTTCTTCCTTGGGATAATCACAAATAACGGTTCTGCAATGTAAATTCACATGGCCGTGAAGACCAGAGTGAGGCTAGATTAACTTTAGCCAATGTCATTGTGACAAAAATTAAACCTAATTGTTGTGAATGGATTTACATTTGAGTAAATCCCAGTTGATACATGGTGTTTTGGTTTTTTAAGTTGTTGTGTGCCTTTCATTGGCTTTAATTATGCTCAGTGACTGGTGGTGCTTTTAATAGGGCAGTATAAGGATAGATTTCATATTCCTATCACATGGAGGGCTGACATTTACTGTTGGCTGAAGGGCGCTGATGAATTATCAAACGCTCTAAAATGGATAACTGTTTTGCCGTGGTGTTCAATGCAAATCTAATCAGCTGTCAGAAATGCTGTTGTTGTGAAAATTAAATGCCAGCTTGTCGGCACAAAACTCTTTCCCTTCTTTACGATGTTGCCATTCCAGGAGGACAAACTAAATTTTTCCATGAATTGCCCCACTGTCTAGGAAAACAATACTGAGTCCCACATTAACTACAGACTTTATCTCCTTTGATGTGACAGATCGGTGTTAAGGTTGGATCAATTTGTGAATTATGCCATTAGTGTAATTTATTGGATTTGGTTGCCAGTGGGTTATTTTTATTTTTTATGTCCAGTTATGGTTTATTGAACTCATCGTGCACACGTACTGGGTACATGTGTAGCCACATTTCTTTACTATGCAGATATGCTTCTTCAAGATTTTTTTTACTGTCTTTGCCATCTCTGTCTCATGGTCTTAGATGTGATGATTTTATCAGCTGGTCAGGTACCTGTTGTCTGAACATAGCTGGTCATGTTGACTGGAGTTTTTCATTGGGCCCCTGAACAGAAGAATTTGCAGAATCTGAGAAAGACCAATGATCCAAACCTTCCCCTTACTGGGGAAAGATGAAGGCAGACCTTAGGAAGTGTACCTAGCAGGGAAATGACTGGAAACTTCTTTTATACAGGCTCTGATAGATCCTGTGAGGTCCTTCTACTTCAAGGTTAGATTTATGGTGACATCTATAGGAGGGTCCTGCAATAGGTCACATGGTCATGAAAGGCGTCAGGACTTTGGAGAGTAGATGATATGTTGGGGCTTAGGCTTTTCAGGTGGTCAGGCTTTGTTCTAAGGAGAACCTAGGATATTCTCAGTCCTTCAAACTTTTAACTCTCCTGGGTTTTAAAAATAAATAATAGTGTGGCCATGTAGATTTTTTTATGTATTCACTCTAAGAACAAGGATATAAGCTGAAGCATGGTGGAAAAAAAGAGAAGAAATGAAAAAACAAATAATTAACCCTAGAACTTTTGGGCCAGCAGCAGTATTTTCTCTTCCATCCCGAGAGTTTTAAGGTTAATGTCTATTTTTCCAATGTTACTGGCAATATGATCACACAAAGAAAAACAAAGCTGCAACTGTCATCTAAGTTGGTTCAGAATATGCACCTAACTGTTTAAGAACTCGTAAAAACACAACTGGGTAAGTTGTATTTTCTGATTCAAGTTGTTTATCTTATGCTCATATTTCAAACAAATGAGAACTTTATCGGCATGCTCGTCTCTTTCGCCCTTTTATTGATATTCAGCCTTAGGAACATTACCACAGATGTTAGCCTAAGTCTGTAAGAAAAAAAAAACATGAAGACCCGATTTTGGTTTGAAAATGTTTGTGTGTGGTATGCTCATGGCTGCTGGTATGTGTGTGCATGCCCCTGTTTGTGTGTGTGTGTGTGTGTGTGTGTGTGTGTGTGTGTGTGTGTGTGTGTGTGTGTGTGTGTGTGTGTGTGT
>JAABNY020000136.1:475186-487567 GCA_015164015.2 Brevimyrus niger | reverse complement strand
TGTGTGTGTGTGTGTGTGTGTGTGTGTGTGTGTGTGTGTGTGTGTGTGAGAGAGAGAGAGAGAGAGAGAGAGAGAGTCAAAGAGAGAATGTCCACCAAATCACAGGGTTACTACCTGATACTTGCAATTTAAAGAGAACGTCTTTTACTTGCCATTCAAAATTACAATATTCAGGATGTTTGAATTTTCTGCATATTTCATAGTAGATCTTCCTCTTTCATTTGTTATTTTGTCCCTGTGTTCTGTGGAGCAGATTATGAAAGAGAGAACTTTTCTATAATGAGGAGCTTTATTGCCTAGTCATTTTGGGGAAAAAATATTTCTTTTTCCTCTGCTTTGCTTTTGCTTAAATGTAGGCCTTTTTACAACATTGTTTGAGGTGAATAACTTAGCCTTGTAATCAGAGTGTTTAATTAAGCTTCTCTTTCTACAATGGTTACTTGTGCAGATGATTAATTATTGTTTAAGGATATGGCGAAACAGCAGTGTTGCTGCTCTCTATAATGTGAACACCAAAAATTAGTGTGACAAAATGCACCAGTTTTTGGGGAGACAATTGGCCATTGTTTCAACATGTTTTTGCTGCAGAGCAAAAACACAAATAGCCTGTAATTATTTAAGCAAAGGGATTAGAAAGGAAAAGTAAAGCAAATCTCAAGTGATGGTAATCTTAGCACAACGTTAATTGTTGCATTGACTGAGCTGTAAATTATTTGATGTGTACGGATTCAGTGGAGTGTTTACTTCCAAGGAATGCTGTGGTTTAAATCCCCCACAAGTTGTTTTGTTGGGTCAAAGAAGCAAAGGCAGTGTGCGTGTGTGTGTGTGTGTGCGGGGGGGGGGGTCAATGGAGAGGGGAAAGGGCCTTGCAGCTCACACAGGGCAGTTACGGAAGTGCCTTAGGTCTTTATGCATGCTGAATTACTGTCAAAGATTAGGCAGAGGTCACCCGAATGGTGCGTTTGTTATTTGTCTTATCTAATTTCTCCCACCAACTGCTCCCTCCTAAAAATACCCTTTGAATTAGTTCCCCGGTAGTCGCTAAGCTATTGTTCTGCAGAATAAACTATTTTTGTGTACGTGAAACTATGAAAATGACATTGTTAGGAACGCATTCTCACCAGCACTGTGTGTGGTGAGCATTCCTGCCCCTTTTTCTCAACATGGGCCAAGTACACCAGCATACTGAATAGGTACATTAGCATTACAGTAAAAGTGAGAATAACGGCTCCATTATCATCCCTCACGAAAAGGTATTTCACCGCTTTGAGATGTTTCACGTGTTTTACTGTGCTTTACATTACAAATGACTGCACAGTCCTATGATGCTTTGCAGCAGATGTTTCTTCCTTCCTGTGTCTGTCTGGTTCACCCCCGGGTGGATGGATGGTTTTACCTCCCCTCGCAGTCATACCTCAGCCAGATGAAGGCATTGGCTCCTGAAATGTCCACATGGCTTTTTAGCATCTGCATAACATGTTGAAGTTTGTGTCCTCTATGTAATTGGCAGTATGGCGGGCTCCCCTTTCCCTGTTCCTGGGCAGGGTAACTCAGCCCCGTCTGATGCCAGTCTCCGCTGTCCCCGTCGTCACCTCATTCTCAACTTTTTCAAAGTTCTAGCCTACATTTTCGAGGGAAGTTTGAGGGAAGTCTTTCATTAACAATGCATAAACATCCCATAACTTTTTTTTAAGGATCTAGGTTAAAAACAAACAAACAAAAAGATGAAAGTGCCCGAAGTATGTGATGCCGTTTATATACGGCAATCATATTTCAGGATTGTAGAGACTCTAGAGCACACGCCACCATCACAGCCCATAATCTCTTACTGAATGAAAGGGTAAAAGATGAGGTCTGGGCATCAGGACCCTGTAATGGGTAACTGTAGAAAACAAACGAAAAAAAGTTCCTTGCCGAACCATGAACATACGAACATAAGAACTATACAAACAAGAGGAGGCCATTCGACCAATCAAGCTCGCTTGGGGAGAACTTAACTAATAGCTCAGAGTTGTTAAAATCTTATCTAGCTCTGATTTAAAGGAACCCAAGGATTCAGCTTGCACTACCTTATCAGGAAGACTATTCCATACTCTGACTCGCTGTGGCTTGAAGAAGGGGTTTAATGAATTATGCAATTATTATTTTCAGGATGATTCCCTAAAAGAGATAAACCACAACTGTATAAGTCCCTTTGGCCGTTACCCTAAATGCTAGCGGTTCCATAATGCATAGGAAATCCGACCCACTAAACAGTCCCACATTTACATGTAATCTGTATCAATGAAATTTCTCTGTCTCCATGTTCTCCTTACGCACACCGCTTGGCACCCCCGCCTATGGCCTTCTCCCTAGAAGACACCCTGGTTGTAATGGTCCCACTCTATTCACTGACATGCAGCTTACCTACTACATCTGCTTACAGCATCTACATGTCCTACCCCCCCGATTCCACCCCTCACTACGCTGCTTAGCCATCAATTCTGCAGCCAAGAGCCTTACATCACTTAATAGCCTTGATTCAGATTCTTGGAGCAATGTTCGGCCTCCTTAACAAGAGGTCGGCGGTTAATATTCACCTTGTTTGCTATAATAGGTAATAGATTTTTGTTCGATTTATTATCGCCCCCTGGAAAACTGTGATCGGTACTAATCCTCAGTAGCCAGGAGCAGCACTGGTAGATTTCTCACCCAGAATGGTGGGCAGGTTTATGAACCAGAGCCACTGTCTCTCCTACCCCTCCACCCCGTATCTTATGTGCCCATTGCTGTGATTCATACTTTCACGCCACATGTCATGAAAGCGATAGCTAAGCAGTGCCAGGCGATTTCATGCACATATCTTCCCAATGCCAGCCTTTCAGCATCTTGGCGGTCTAGCTGTGATCAAGAGCCTGATTTTGATTGGCAGTTGCAAGTTCTCCTGCAGACTTGCATTTTATTTAACAAACTCTTTTCTCCTGAGCGACATACATTATTGAGAAAGCAGAGAGGGGTTAATGGCCTTGCTCAACACCCCCAACGCAAATCACTCTGTCGACCCTGGGATTTCGCAGTTTTCATTCCAGTGTCCTAACCTGCTCAGCCACACACTGCCTCTTCAGGCCAATGATGGTAAAGCCAGCATGCCATTAAGCTTTCTGCATTAACTGGGCAGGCCTGTTTTTAGAGTATCCCTGTAGAAATAAACAAACCCTGCCAAAATGATTCTAATACAAAATCCCACAATCCTATTTCTACTACTCCGAGTCCTTTGAATCAGTACATCAGCATTGGCAGCGTCCTGCTTGTGACCGTCTCCATCGCAGTTTCCTGGCCCTAATACGGCCCGGCTTTCACCAAGCATCCCTCTATGCAGTTTTCATTATTCATCATTTTGGCACTTTGTCATCACCTCGCTTCTTGCTGCTCTTCTTTCCTTCGGTGCTTGATTGTCCACTAACTGCAAAACTAAGCAACTGCTAAGTAAGTTTAAACACATCAGAGACTCTCATTGCTGACATTATGCAGGGCTCGTGTTTTCATTGCTTCTTACATGAGGGGTTATTCACCTAAGGTGTAGTCCGCCCTATATCATATGCCCATGTGGTCGGACACCCACAGACAGTCCAGGTTTTTGCTCCCTCCCAGCTCTGGAGCAAAAATATCTGTCTGGAAGATCGAAGGAAGCAAAATCATGGACTGATTGACGGTCCCCGAGGACCAGATCTGGAGATCTGGAATTGGATTATTTCAAAATAATATGAAAGCATATATCAAGAAAGAGAACCATAACGTAGGAATAAATATGAGGAATTTGAGCTTTGCTGTTTTTGGTAAACCAGATCAGGCAGGCTCATACAAGGCAGAGAATTTTCCTCATCCTGACTGGGCACAATGATCTCAGGTTGAGGAGAGCAGTCTTGCCTGTGTGACCACTTGTTTTTTTTGCCTCGTGCATTTAATCATCCTTCTGTGCAATGTCTTGGGTGATAAATCAGGCATTTATGGGGGTCAGACTTTAAATGAAACACTGATTGGTACCACAGATTGGCAAACAAACCAGCCAGCAGGTTGACACACACCGATTCAAGCGAGAGAACGGTGACCATATCTTCCTGATTTCTGAAAGCCTGTCTATTGTTCAAATCATAAGATATTTAAGTTACTCCCATATTTTATGGCTATGGGTTCCTGCCAGTGTAATGTAAAAAAGTCGGCCTTTGTGGATCTAATGTCTAAAGACCACTTCATCATCATTTGATTATTCATCGCTTCTCATTGTGACTAGCTTAACTTTAACCATTTTCTGATCTTAGCACTTCAGAGTAAAGAAATCAGGTCATGATACTTAATTGTAGGCCAATCAACCTTTACTAATGTAATGTCACTTTTACTTAACATAAATAAATGGAAATCTCTTTGCCTGTGAAGTGTGTGTGTATGGAGTGGGTGTGCAATATCATGTTGGGATGATGAGAACGGAGTGTTTGATCTCATGAATTTTAATAAGTTTGAAAGATTATCATGATTGCTTTTTCCAAAGTGACAAAGAAGTTATTGAGATTTCATTGATTAAATTGCAGAATTATTTTCTTTTAATATGAATATTCCAGAATGTACTTTTCACTTGGCTAGACAGCTGTCTGAAATTAGAAAAAAAGAAAATGAGTTTAATTAACTTTAGATTTTTCAAGCAATAACGGTAGTTTATAATGTATCCCTTCACAATGGAGTTGTCACATATATTTTATGTTTTATCTAAACAAAGATATTAACATCTAACTAATGCTAAATGCTGTTAAATGTTAACAAGTGTCCATTATATATGTTTCTTTTCCTTTAGATTTTCGTACTGTTTTATTGTACATAAAATGATTTTGATCTCTAATGCTATCGGTATGCATTGAGAATTGTTACTTTTTATGATGATGACTATGTATTCTATTCTATAAATTTGCATTGTGATTGTTTCCTTAATCGGTGTTTCACATCTGTCTCTCCCACTATCTCTACAGGTGAAGCGAGCTTTATTTACAAGAAAGAATTCCGACGTCCATTCTTATGCTAAAACTGTGTGTTCTTCTCTGTCAATTGCCACAGGTTTAGTCCCTATGAGTGGTATAACCCTCATCCCTGCAACCCAGACTCTGACGTGGTGGAAAACAATTTCACGTTGCTAAATAGTTTCTGGTTCGGAGTTGGAGCTCTCATGCAGCAAGGTAGACGCCTCTGCCTGCTCCCCTTTGTGGCTCACGTCCCACTCTTTGCTGGGGGTCAATTTGCACTTATCAGGCCCAAACTGATGCATGGGTGCCTCTGTGCATGTAGCTAGATGCAGAACTTGATTGCAAAGGTACAGAAGCAGGGTTGGGCCAAGAGAAGGCTTTGGGGTGGCTAAGGAGCTTGTTCCGGGAAAGGGGGTGATGTGTGTGTGGTGCAGACCTAACCGACAAACAGGGAGAAACCAGCCTCACTCACCCAGTCATGCATGACACCTTCATTCACTCCTACTCACCCTCACAGATCCTCAGATTGGGTAAGTGTCATCCCCATCAGACAGAGAGAAGAACAATGTGTGTCTGTTTAGCCTAGCCCTCTCATTTTCGGTTTTCTCCTGTAACCTGTCACCATATCTTCTCAACTAGTCTTCCGCCCCCAGATTTCAGAAAAAGAAACTATGTATGGCATCGGTGAAACGGAGCAATTTCATTCAAAGCTAATGCGTTTTCCAACCTGCATGCCAATGAGATATGTTGCATTGTAAGCGCAGCGCCAGTCAGTACAGTCATGTTGTTGGCTGATGCAACATATCGGAGGCTGAGGATGACAAGTGTGCAAGGCAGCATGGTTTCTGTTGAGCCTGCTCTGAAAGCGAATGTAGCGTACAGACAGGAGGCTTCCAGACATCTGCTGGGAGCTGAACTTTTACTGATGCATTTTGGCATATTTGAAGTCCAGCAGAATGTGGCTGGCAGTTATTCCATGGCCCATTCCTGCATGATCAACAAACATGACGCATGATAAAATTATTCTGTCGTGCAGAATTTAAGAATGATAATGGATATAATTTCAAGGGTGAAGACCAGACTAGATTTTAAGCCTGTGATGGAATTGCAGTAAATAACTACAAAAGTGTAATCTAATGGGATCTAATTGTCCAGTGTCCCCTCACTCATATGTGGTGACTAAAAATTTTATATTTTAACCAATATCTTCCTTATGGAGATAGTTGTGAATCCAGAACAGTTATTTATTATTATTATTATTATTATTATTATTATTATTATTATTTTATAAATACACCATACCATTGTAATAAAATTCCATACACTTCTTGCAGATGGACTGTTTGTCCTTTTGCTCTTGTTCATTTGATCTTTTTCACTTGTGACCTGCTCATGGTAGTCTAGATATATTAAGGATACTTTGGTGACACAGTGCAGATGCAAATCCGCTTGAGATGATGTTGAGAAGATCTGGAGATGGACCTGGGGGGTAGAGGGAGGGCAGGCTGAAGGATTTCAGACACTGTTCCCCCCCACAGCATGACGCCCCTTCTTGCAAACACACACGGCTGCTGAGGACTACAGTGTAGAGAGGCTCCCGTGTTCATGGCTTGCTAGCCCCCAGAAAACTGTGGGATGTGGTGTTTTGGACATGACGTTACCTTGGGTACATGACAGTCAGCCCCAACCAGGTTCTGTTGTGGTGCACCTGGCCTAATGCGGGCCAGCTTGGGGCTTTCAAGCACATGGGGTAAGACGTGAGACAGGATTTGTGGATCTTCCACCATTTCTCCTTCCCTGGTCTTGCTCCTTAGTTTTTTTTTTTTTTCTGTTGTTTTTTTCCTGTCTTGTTTTCAAAGGGCAGTGCAGACTGCTGGTTATGGTGGGTAATCGTGTTCCGGGTTGAATCATGTATAACTGCTTGGATTGACCAGGCAGCAGGCACGTCTCTCTTTTCCTTTTCAGCTTTCTAGGCAGAAGTCTGAAGGTGGAGGTGGCTGTCATGTCCAGCTCGTATGTAGTGCGACAGGTTCTAGACCGGACTGTGAGAAAGTCATAACGAGGGCGCTAAGGAGATGTTCAAAAATTAAATAAAAGAAAAACACTAGAGTCACTTCAAAGAGCAAAGATCTTTCCCACAGTCCTTTTGCCTGAATTTGCAAGATTACATCTTAAAAGAGCTTTGGATTGCTTAAGAAAAATAATATTGACTTTGTGCTGTCCTTCCATGGACCGTCCTTCATCTCCTGGCCTGACTTCATCAGCTCCAGTGTGACCTTTGACCTTGCCCCACTCATCCTTCATGAGGCTTGCTTGAAATTACAAATACTCCTGATGACCAGGAGACCTACAGTTAGGGAGGTGGCTTTATGTAAAGAAGCAAAGCCTTGCTAGTTTTTAGTAAATCAAGCTTTTAAACATAAATTTAAAGCTATTTTAGCACAATATAACATAGTTATTGTTGCTGTGGTTGTTGTTTCTAAACGAAGTGCAATTAAGATTGCTTATAAATAATGAAGTTCATCATGTTTTTCCTGCTGATTTTTCAGGTTGTGCTTTCCCCATATGCACTGCCGTGTAATGAATGGACCCTTCCTGTGTTATTGAACTGTTTATCTGGAAAAAACCCAGTATCGATTCATGGGCAATCAACTTCAGCCAGAAACGCAGAGCTGAAATGAGTGTGAATTGCTAGATTTAGTCAGCTTGGGACTGTGGGACTGCTATACAGTATATGAAAGTATTCTTTGTTATTTGTTTCATTTTCTATTTCAAAACTTCTTTTAGCAAGATCTCAAATTTATTTTCTGACAAATAAATGAAAATGATCCAGAAGTTACTTTAAATTTTATTAGATAGTTATATTGTGCCACTGTTGTTTAAACAAATCTGGCTGCAATATTTCAGATATCAACACATTAAAATATATTACAGGAAAATGTTACTATGAAGGATAATTCAAATGCATAGAACAATGATTTAAGACAGACACTACGCTGGTCTTTAATGATGTAAGATTGGCAGTGTAATGTCGCCAAACTGTTAGGGTTAGGGTTAGAAACCAAAGCAATGCAGGAACATTTAGTGTCAATTATAAATTTAGTTTCTGCTCCTAAGCATTCTGCACCCCTGGTCTTGTGCTTCACTACTTCTTCTTGCAGATGCTTACAAAATGACATTTACTTTTTTTTGAAGTGGTGTACGGTTAATCAATGGAAGCTGCCTGATGCAGTCTGAAATTTATTTAACAGACGTATACATGATTCAGCCATCTCCACCTCTGTACTGCTTTGCGCCATCTTAAAGTTATGAAAATGCCTTCTGCAGTTACCAGAAATCACCAGCCTATGAACACCATCAGCATCATTATCCGGCTAAGGATTTTTCAAAGCAAACATAACAGATCTCAACATAGCAAAGTCACACCTAGATACCTGGTGTGATTTGAAGACACACTTAGTAGCCATTTGGGTTGGACTCCATGTTTCGTGTTCCAGAATGAATCCAGAAGCACTCACCATCAGAGACATCCCGCAGGGGCGTGCTTGCTCTGTGAAGTCTGTTTATAATATGAATTTTAAAGGAGGTAGATGACTCATAAACACCTGTCAGTTTAAAATTAATCTACGGGATGAAAATATTGGGCTCCTTCCCCTACCTTGTTTGTGGTGAACTGCAGTATAGAACCTGAGTCTATGTGTTAACTTGTTTGTATGGTAATTTTACAATGCAGGTAACTGTGTGTTTAAGCTAGTAAAAGCAGATATCCATATTCAAACCACCCAACATCTAGTCTGGTCTGTGTCACTAAAGCCAGGCCTGGCTGGGGCCTACCCTCCTGGAGATATCCTGGGTGTGATCTGTAAGGCAGCCCTGTCTTGTACTGAGTGACCCACAGCCAGAGCGAAACGGGTTGACGTCTCTCTCTGCTCCCCCCTCCTTGCCAGGTTCAGAGCTGATGCCCAAAGCCCTCTCCACCAGGATAGTGGGGGGCATCTGGTGGTTTTTCACTCTCATCATCATTTCTTCCTACACCGCTAACCTCGCAGCCTTCCTCACCGTGGAGCGCATGGAGTCGCCCATCGACTCTGCCGACGACCTCGCCAAGCAGACCAAGATCGAGTATGGCGTGGTGGAAGACGGCTCCACCATGACCTTCTTCAAGGTGGGCCACTGCCATTCGCAGCCCATAGTGGTTATTTCCCATTGAGATAAAAAAAAACACAGCTTGGTGTGAAAGACCATTTTCCTGTGAACGGCTTCTCACTAAATTATTGACCCATGCAGAAAGCTGATTTTGAGCAGAGTTATCTTTATGGTGTAGCTATACTGTAATCAGCTTGTGAAGTTTCGAGTGTTTTCACTGTTGTTGCAGGGTCCACAGTCAATGAGACAGAGATTTCTCTATTGCTCTGCTGGGGAGCCTTTGGTGTAGCACTTCCTGATTTTGCCAAGTTTAATATATCCCTGGATCAACAAGGGAGGGGCTTGCGTTTCGCTTAATTAACCGATCACCGTCTTCATCGTATGACATCACCACATTCATTAAAACCAGCGTTTTGTGTTAAATGGGAAGGTGCACAGATCTTTTTTTCTTATTCTGTATGCCTTTCGTTTAGGGACTTGTCATAGATACAAAAACAGGAATGCGCTTACCTGCAAATACTGCAGGGAGCGATGTAAGGGTGCATCTTTATTTCATGATGATAATAGTAATCAAGAAAAATAATATTAACAAGGTTTGAACCATCATCCTTCCATCAGAGACAGAGAGGATTCGCCCCCTGAGATACACCCCCCCTCCACACTGGGTGACTGGATGGCTGGAAGTCTTGAGTTTGGAAATGAAACAGACCAGTCTGATGATGTCATACAGTATGTTCAAGACTGTGATTGGTTAAAGAAGTGAAATGCAAGTCTCTCCCTTGATGATCCTGGCACATGTTGAACTCTGCAAAATCAGGATGTCCTTTAGTGTATGTTAGCATACAGTATGTCAAAGAGCCTGTAATTGTCCCTTGTGTATACTAACTTAGCATCTAAAGGTTAAAATCATTCTGTATGCATGACATATTGTAAACACAGCACACTGGATGTCCATCAGTGTAATTGGTTGGTGGTATAGGAAGTTATTGTTGGTGAGCCTTTGGACTTTGACATCCTGTGGCAACATAGCCCTAGAATTTACTTTGATCTTTGATCCTGAACATTGTTTGCTTGTTGGTTTCTTCAGTTTTGCAATCCAGTGTTGAATATCAGGAGTCCAGTGTACAGTAGCCCGGCATGTCCATGGGTGTTACATTCCAAGATTTGCTGCATAACCTGTAATTAGAACAGAAATATGGTGTATTTAGAACAATTGAAACTTGTCAACTATTTCAGGTTTGTTTTTTTTTGTTTTTGAAATCTTAGATAAGTGGGTGTTACTGTACAGCTTATAACATAAAGCATAGTTACATTAGGACCTATCACTAAGATATGGTAGCCAAATTTAACACATTATATACTTATATTTGACAAAATTTGTGGTTCCCTCGCTCATCGTCCAGAAACAATCACCACGGCAAGCACAATTGTATATTTACGCGTGAGATTTTTTTGGCATTTAGTTGGAAAGTAGTTGCATTGACGCTGGGGAAAATAGCAGATAGGACAGGTCATATGCAGCAGAGCTTCTGCTCTTTCACAGAGGACTTAATGGATCCATTGCACTCTCTTCTTGGCGCCTAATGTGACATTTACCTATTTATAACTATGGCCGTAATCCGGTGTGCTGTAGACTCACATTCCTGGGGAGCTGTGAGGCTGGGGCTCTGATTGCTACAATGTGTGATTTCCCAGCTGAATGGATGGGTGAGACTGTTAGCCGGATAGTTGGGGCTTTGATTCCCGCTCCGTCTGTGTATCTTGAGTTCTGCTCATGTTTCAGTGAGCTTCCTCTGGATACATCTTTCTCCTCCCCTAGTCCAAAAGTGTGGGGTTAGAGTAATTGCTGTTAAGGATAATTACCCTTATTTCATGAAAGTGTACCTTGGATTGGACTGGAGTCCCATTCAGCATGTCCCTGTCTCTTTCCCTCTGCTTACTTTTTTACTGTGGGCTCCAAGCACGTTATGATCTTCAGTTGTTACATGCTGCGTTATAGTCCACTTAGCTGCGATTTCTCCATAAACCGCTCAATCAAGCTTTGCAATGATTCGCGCGTCACCACATTTGAGACACAGGGCAGCTGTAATCTATATCTGAATCTACCCTGGGCCTTTACAGCATACATCAGCCATCTGTTTCCAAACCTTCCCGCTTTGGCACTGAATTGTGGGATGCTATGTTATTGGGATTTAATAGTAATCAGCAGGTTAGTTGTTTTCTTTGTGAACGAGGCAGCAATGCCTAAACATTTTTTGGTGCTGTTAATCAAGCTGCGAAAAGGATTCCTTCTGATTTGCTGCACCCCCATTAGGCATCTCGCACTTTCACTTTTTGCCCATTGACAGCTTGTGCGGAAACAAACATAGTTCCATTAATTGCACGGCGGTATCAAGTCTTTAAGATTACAGAATGGGTAGCGTTCCCTGGATTGGCTCACTGTTCATTTTCACGATTTCAAAGAGAAAAAAAAGATACAAATCCTGCCATTTATGCAATTATTTACACAGATTTATTCTGGAAAAATAAATGTATAATGATGGGTAATTATGTGAATGGCAGCTTGGGAGAGTCTGGGAATCAGTTTAGAACATGAGTATTTTTTATGTTCTACCGAGGAAGCATCCCTGCAGACTTTGAACACCAACACTGAATTATTTATTAACTGCAGTCACTTCATCTCACTTATCTAATAAAATCACATCTTATTAGGGGCCTGAGAGTGCTGCTGTGAGCTGCCGCTGCTGCTGTGAGCAGAGAGGAGGCCAAGCCACCGCACACAGCCACTCTGAAGGCCGCCCCTCCAGGAAGGCCACGCCCACAATGATATTTTTCTCGTATTTATTTTACTTTTGTTAAGCAGTCCGCCTTATTGAGTGTAAGTGGGATAGGTAGATCGCTTTGACACGCGGCAGTGAGGGAGGGAAAAGGAAGGAGAGGAAATTGGTGGGAGATGAGATTGGGTTATGCTGAGCACTGTCTTGCCCCCAGGCCTGCTGAAGTTCCCATCACTCTTGCAGCTTCTCTGCAAAGGCTGCCCCCCTCCTGTAATGAAGCTCCTTCTTCCCCCCGCTTGGCAGATAGCAGATTCCCCTGGGCAGATAATCACCAAACCACTGTTATTCTGGTTACAGGCAATAACAATCAATGGTGAACTCCAACCCCCCCCCCCCCCCCCCCCCCCCACCCCCCCCCCCCCCCCACCCCCGGGGCAACACAAATCAATGGGCGCTCTCCCGATTGAGCA
>JAABNY020000136.1:453602-475086 GCA_015164015.2 Brevimyrus niger | reverse complement strand
ATCCCCAACCCCCGGTATTTTTGGTTACAAGAAAAAACAAACCATGGGTACTGCCCCCCCCCCCCCCCCCTCCCCACACACACACACCCCCACCCCGTTAGGTTTGCAATATTAATATGGGGCTATTCTAAGCATGGAAAATGGAAAGCTGCATATAGGGTAGCGGTGACGCCATGCGAAGGCCGCCGGCTTTTGAAATTCTAGGCCTGGCGTCACCTCTGACCTTCGGTTGAACAGAGCTTGTCACTTTGAAATTCCGCTCGACCTATCAGAATTGATGGCAAGGGCAAAGCATGCCCCATCGCCCTGACAACCACATGAATCTCATCTCCGGGTGATTTCCCACTCTTTTAAACGATGCATGTTGGCTGAATTTGAAAGGCAGTCATGCTTCTGATCTGCGTACTTTAACACAAACGGAAGCACACATGGAGTCAGGCAAACACATACGGCCAATATTCCATTAAGTGGAAGATTGATTTGGCTGCATTTTAAATATATTCCTTTTAATGTGTTTTTTTTTTTTTTTTAGAACTTTTGGAAATAATATTCACTGCAGAGTATGTAAAACCTGACCACATGCAATTTTTTTGTTTTTTAAAAGACCAGTATGTGTCTATGACTGAATGTTGGTGGCAGTAGACAGTATACTAGAACAATACTAGTGTTTGGTGGCAAAGGAAAATATATGCCTTTAAAAATGTGGTAACAATTCTTATATTATAAGAAATAAGATTAATTCGTAATATCTTTACATTAATGTTAAATATGTTCTCAGTTTTCTTCCGCTTATGTTGACATAGATCACTGGTGACCTACAGTATAGGTGCTTCAGCAACATATTTACCATTTGAATTGTTTCCACACCTAAACTGTATACCGTAACATGGCGATTTTATATTTGACCCGATTAATATTTTACCTGACTGCAGGTTTTTTAGATGGTACAACATCAAGAAAAATGACCTGATAGCAGAAAGTCGACAGTTTCTAAAAGCTATATTAATTTTTTAATAGATTTGTTTTTTTGTCATTTTAAAATCTGTTCTAGCTTTTTGTTTTATCATCAAAAATGCTCTTATCAAACACAAAGGCTAGGTTAGCAGTCTGACTTTTCCTTCTGATGTTTTTTTTTCACATTATGTTTTCATATGTGTCAACATCAAAACAATCTGCTGAGCAAAGCACATCCTCTTTTCTCGCTTTTTTTCTCCTGTCACCCTTCACCCGTTTTTTTCCTCCTCTTCACTGTTTTATAACTCCCAGAACTGTATACTTTTTTGCAGAAGGCATCTTTGCCCTGCACCCTGTCCCAGCTTAGATCAGAGTCCTTTGCAGTGCCATGTTGCCAGACAGGAACCTGGCATCATTGACCAGGAACAATCTCTGCTATTCTGTCTGCAACAGAAATGACAGGTTAACCACCACCCCCTCGCCCCTGCGCAGATTTGGGCACCGACCCCTAGAAAAGTCCATACGGGTTCAACCTTAATAAGATGCCTGCCTGCTTTTATTACACTGTGGGACACATACACACACGCAGGGTGGACATGAGACTAATTTTCCATCCAGCCACTATGTCACTATGTTTTTATTAGTATTTATTCTGATTTTATTTTTCTCTTCTTAATGCGTAATGCTTAGCACATGGTGTAGTAGCCAGCAAAATATTGAATTTAGAGTCCTGTTTGAGCTCTCTCCATGCTAACGGAAAATGCTAAGGAATATTTCAGAGTGAATCTGGAATCAGATCTCAGAAGTACCTTTTTAAAGCAGATACTGCTTATCCAGTAGATGGTGATCCTGAAGTCTCTTTCTGCAAGCTTAGAACATGACATCTGGACCGGATTCCAGTCCATCATAGGGCACAGGGCTGGGGGGCACCCTGGATAGGATGCCAGTCCGTCACAGGGCACAGGGCTGGGGGACACCCTGGACAGGATGCCAGTCCGTTACAGGACACAGGGCTGGGGGACACCCTGGACAGGATGCCAGTCCGTCACAGGACACAGGGCTGGGGGACACCCTGGATAGGATGCCAGTCCTTCACAGGGCACAGGGCTGAGGGACACCCTGGACAGGATGCCAGTCCGTCACAGGACACAGGGCTGGGGGACACCCTGGATAGGATGCCAGTCCTTCACAGGGCACAGGGCTGAGGGACACCCTGGACAGGATGCCAGTCCATCACAGGGCGCACGCTCACAAACTGTAGGCAATTTATAGACACTGTTTGACCGATTGCATGTTTTTGGAAAGTGAGCGTAAATCCGTGCCAACCGGCAACCACACAACCTTCCCACACTGAATAAATAACCGTAACCTCAGAGGTGCAAGGCTGCGGGGCTCCCAGCTGCATAACCTGCTCACCAATACATACAGGTACAAAAACAAGACAAAGCCCACATCTTAATAGCTGTCACTTTAGAAAAACAGTAATAAAAGTGAGTGGTTTAATAAGGAAATGTTACTGTTACTCAAGCCAGTGTAATGGCTGCAGTCCAGATGCTTTATTAGACTTGGATTCTGAAAAAGAACGTCTGCTACAGTAGGTAGTCATGACCCAATATACCAAGTTTCAATGGTCCACGTGGCAGTTGGGGACCGTGGCATTTTTTTTTTTGTCTTTATAAATTCAAACATTTTACCGTTAGCCATCAATCAGGCCTATGTGTCAATGCAGACATGTGGACATTGCGGTTTAATGTCAAGGGGAATTCCTGGGCAACTTTGTTTGCTTAACTCAGAGACATTTGCTCTGGCTCACCGGGTGACAGTTTAGTGTTTGTGTCTGCGATGTATCACAAGCCCTATCTGTCAAGTTTAAGACAGAGGAGTTTTATGGAAAAAACCCTTTCATTTTTGAATATATTCTAATTTCTGCACAAGCTCCTTATTTCTTTGATTGTTGTTCTTTGAAAATATGCAAAACACTTTTTAAATCAAGATTTCCTGATGGGTTTGACAATTATGAGGCAGGAAGGCCTTCTGGGGGATTATGTAATCACTGTATACACATACACATATGCACACACACACACAGGTTTGTAATGATATCTTTGTAGGGACTCTCCATTCATTTCTATGGGGAAAACTAATCCCAACATGATGACCTTAACCATAAGTAACCAAACAAAGTATGAGATTTTTTGGCATTTTTACTTTTTTGATTGAATTCAAAGATCTTTGTGGGGATCTTAAAAATCATCCCACAGTGTCAAAATAATAGGTTTTTATTTTACACTTGGTCCCCACAATGTAAGACGTAATCCACATGCACGCGCGCACACACAGAAACATAAATAGGTGTGCAAAAAACACATAAAGTAATACATTTACATAGATACACAGATATTAAACTGAAAATGCAAATATAAAATCTATAAAAATATTAAATCCCCCTCATTGAAAATCAGACTTGTGATGTGTCGAGACTTTAAATCCTGAAAGTAAACAAATAAACAAACACACGATGCGGTAGGTTTCCTGAGTGAGTGCTGCCTTAATTGATTGGTGATTTATTTTCCCTTTTAATTAACTATTTTACAAGTCCTTTGGTATGCTGTTTGCCAAGTAACAGCATTGATTCCTCAATGGGGCCACTTATTCAATTTACATTTGGTTTATTTGATTAGGCAATTCATCTTCTCCAGAATATAATAGTGCTGTAGTACATAAATACATGCTGAGTTGGATGAGAGTCTGTGTATCATTACATGGTCATAAAATTCTTTAGGTTTAATTTTTTTTTAGCTTGTAATAACGAATTGTTGGATTTTTTTAAGTGAATGGAACACTGACCTGCAGTCACATTCATTTAATAAGAACAATAATTGTAATTGTTTGTTTCTTTTTTCGTTTTTTTTTTTTTTTTTTTTTTAACCATACAAAAAATACAGTGATGCCTGTATTCCCCACAATTACGGGGCACATTTTTGACTTAGTGGAGCCTTGTCTGGGGCCCCAGGGATGCACTTCCACTGACCTCCGCCATGGCTTTTAATTGCACAAGTGTTCCTCTGTGTGGAAACGAAGTTCTGCAGCCACACCGGCTCTGTGCGTCTCGCTGTGCTGAGCAGGGCAATTGGAGGCACGCCTTCCCTTCATAACGCTCAACTAAACCCGGGCACTTGAAACGCATTGGGAGCAACAGGGCCGAGTTGCTGAGATGTGGACCTTTTTAATGAGCTCTTCTAAAGAGCTCGGGGGAGATCTCAGCTCCGTTCCCAGGCGTTCAGACGAGCCAGGCTTCAGCGCTGAAATCGATACCGCCCATCGAAAAATGCAATTTCATCATTAGATCAAATCCTACGCGCGGAAATGTAAAGTGGCTTAATTTCACTCAATCGGGAGGAAATAACACAAGTCTGTATCCTTATGCAATGAGGAGAATGTGAATGAGACTTCTTTATTTACTAGGAAGCCTCTCAAGGTGATCTGGAATGAGCATGTTTGCCTGTCTGTTCTTGATTAAAGGTTATAAGTGTGTATTATTCTGGAGCACGTCATTCATCACTGCCAAGCCCATTATCATCACAGTGCAGAAATAATGGATTAGTGCAAGAGGGACATTCCACTATGGCAGTTAAGTTCATGGAAGCCTCCTCCTGGCTTATAAATACATAGACGCTGGTACGTCCAGATTTTGTCATCCAGTCAGTGGCAACCATGGATCCTGGTGTCAGATGAAGTTTCCAGCGGAAGTGGGTAAAGGTTGTAGGCTTTGCAGTATTAGAAGACAGGTTCCATAACCTCTGGAAGCATCAGTAAAAAAACAAGTTACATCGGTTATGTGTTGCAGACATAGTGTGTGGTTTATCTAGAGAATGTTGTCTGGTGACAATATTGTGCTTTTTCCCCCTATAACCAGTATTTTAAGGACGGCTGTTCTACTTGGATTGCTCTGTAATGCTTGGTAACTCCAGTCAGCCCAGATTTGTTTCCATATGTCTTTGGTTCCATTTCCAGTCCCTCAATGATTCTGTCCTTAAGTCACACCAGATTCAGATCAGCAGTGTACATTACAGCACACCAGACTTTGCTCTGTAAATGTGTCATTTTGGGCCACACACTATACAAACCACTGTTCTCATTGCGGTCCCACTCTGCATTCTCCTCTTAGCAGTATGGTCGTTCCAGCTCACTGTTGCACAGACTTCATTCTGTAATGGCAGCTCATTTGAAATCGGAATCATTTTAAAATCGCCAGGCTATTACTAGAGCAAGTTAGTGATAAAACAACATTGGGAATTCAGTTGAGAGTAACAAAGGTTTTGTAATTTCATTTTTAACTCCTCGCCTGGAAAAATTGCTTAAGCTGCCTCTGCTACAAAGCTCAGTGGCTTTAGTGAGTATCGTATCATTATTTTTAGTAATATATGTTCGTAGTGTGGGGGAGACAAAAAATGTGAAAAGTAACCGGCAAATAAAAGGCACTCAAAGCTTTGCTCCAAAACCTCACACCTTGCCTTACGGGTGTTGAAAATACATTACATGCTTTGCAGCGATTATCAGTGTGATCTATATCCAACCTTCTTTTGGTGTTATTTAAGCATGATTAATGTGAACTTCTTTATGTAGCAGTAATAAAAATCTCTCTCATTCATATATTATTCTCTCCTCCTCGTACAGCCGGGAAATAGCTAAATAATTTTTAATTTCTGTCTGCCAAAATATCCCAATATGTTTTCATATAAATTGCAATGTCTTCAATACTTATTACTCGTATGTTAAACAATATAATCTTTAATTAGATATAATACATTTCTAATAATGGAAGGTTGTAAGCTGTGTGCTGCTAGTTTTGTGTGAAGGATTTATTCAGTTGGTATGAAATTCATCTATTGCTAAAAAGAAATGGCCTTGCAGGACGCCAGACCTTAGGGTAACCCTGCTTTAACCAAATTCTTCGTCATCCAAGTGACCTTTTGTCACTTTTCAGTGATGTCTCCTATGTACAAAGGGCTTGGACAAGAATGATGTCACAATCAGGTATCAATGAGCCGGCCTGAGGACAGCAGGTTCGGAGGCGACTCTCCATAGCAAAAGATGGGCCCCTCCATCTCACATTCCACATGAGAAAGTTATTACCATTATTTTAGCTTGGAGTCTAAATTAATCATGTAAACAAAGAAATTAATAAACACAAGTCCTGTGTTTTCACGTTTGTGAGAAACAGAATACATAAATAAAGTAGATCTGTTGTTGCACTGTACTATGTAGTCAGTTACCCTCAGGGCCCCCCCAGCTTGAGGGCCCCAGGCTATTGCCCTTGCCTGTCCAGTCCCCACTCCTCGGAGCAGGTCTGTGCCACATGAGCCAGCTTGGCCTGGAGGCTGCGCCAGGCCCTCATTCTTCACTAAACCCTTGTCTTTGTGGACGCTGGATCTCATCTATATCACGCCAAAATTCAAAACATGGAATTTTCCATGTTTACTAAAATTCTCCTGGCTCAAAGAACTGGAGAAGGATTGGTGTATTCTGTTCTACAAATCTTATTTTGTATATTTTCATTCATATGTACCTTCCAGTAGAACTTTCAGCACTTGTTTTTTATGATTAATTTTATTCTAAACTCTTTTTTTCTCTCATCAGACTTATTTCACTGCCGGTGTTTACCGTAATTTAACTTCACCCTAACTACATGTTTTCACAGATGAATTTTAAGTCTGTTCTTGTTTCTGGCCTTTTAAGCTCAAAATATAAATGAATTTACTTGACATGATGGATTGGTAGATCAGTTTTCTTTGCACATTTGAACGGCTCCTGGAATGCGAATTGATTGAGCTAACAAAATTTGAATGGCAGGGAAAAGTCAAAAACTGTACATGACACTTTGATCTGAAGGTTGTACTACATATATTATGGAAAAATCAAACATAAATGTAGTAGGACTTTATGAACCTGTAGATTTGGCATGTTGCTTTTTGTTGACTCCCGCTGTTTCACAGCAATTAGCACGTAACAGTTGATCATAATTTGCTGTCCTATTTCATGCTACTGATCCATGTGAAATGATGCAGACAGAGAGCTCACAGTGCGTCATTCGCAAGGATGGATTGAAGCCTCGTCATCTAGAGAGGGTTATAAAGGGTTATAGGAACTGTCATTATCCCAGACAAAATTGTTTGTGATTACAGACCGCACAACCACACAAAAGACAAAAATACGCAGTAATAGACAAAAATAGACAATGCGCAGTGCCACATACACACACGTCTGTAACATATAGTATTTCATTAGCTGGAGGGAATTTAGTTTAGCATTTCCTGAAACTTTTCATTGTCAGACAGAATGCTGAGTCAGTGGGGCTTGCTATTGCTTTATATCGCCCGCGCTTGGGATTTAAATACAGCCTCAGCTCTGCTGGAGTCTGCATATTCTCACTTTGTTGGTTTTCTCCTACAGTTCAAAGACATGCACTTAGGCCTCTTATAGTCCCACCTTGTTGCCTCTGCTGCCTGTGATAGGCTCTGGGACCCCCACAAGACCCTTTGCAGTCACTGTGATTGGAAGATGGATGGCAGGTGTGAAGTTGAATCCCCAAAGACATCCATAAGTACAGGATCAAACAGACGATATCAAACCAAGCTTATTTGTCTTACATGGTGTATTATCATGTATTATTCAAGTTTTCTGTCATCATTAATAATATTTAATTGTTATAATGTATTAATATATAATTATGATACTACACCAGTCCTTGTTCTATGTGCATTCGGAATCCAAATTATCACTTATCCTGATCAGATGCAAAACACCCATTTACACTTTTTATAATTATCTTGTCTGTCTTGTTTGCTACTTATCAGCATTTTTAAGAAGCAATGGATGATATTTGATTTTTGTATTTTTTTTTTTTTTTTGTGGAATTTTCCCCAAATAGTGAAAATACTGTTTTAAATTTTATTCAATGCGGGTTAGGTGTGTAAGTATTGTTTTGTTTTTATTCGGTCGAACAATTCATAATTATAACAAACAAATAAAAAACATCAAAAAGCAGTATAATCTGAATATTATACATCTAGACTTGCTTTTACAGTAAATGACAATAATTTAGTTACTACAGAAGTTTTGGAACCTAAATACTGGGTTTATGCAATCCCCGTTACACTCCACTGGACAGGTAGATAGGAGAAGGGTGTGTGGATGGATGGATTCATGAAACTGGATTTGCATGCAGAGAAACTCAACAGTCACAGTCAGTATGTGTACTGTATATTTCAAGAGGAAAATCTGAGGCTCATTTTAACATTTGCTGTAGGAAAATCTTTTAATTTTAAAATCAATTTTCCATCTGCAACTTAGCATAAATCTTGGGGTAGTGCCAGTGGAAACAATCCTAAATAATAGTGGTATTGTGTAATATTTTGTATTGATGAAACCCTTCTATTAAACCTCCAAAGGTGAGCCCCCCCCCTTTTTCTGGTCCCTTCTTTGAGTTGAAGTGGTTATCTATCCTCACATGTATTCAAATAGAACAATTCTGCATTATCAGCAGGCCACCCAGCAAGCTAAATCAGCTGATTTCTCAAGGGTGACTTGAAAAGATTCTGATAGGCAGTTCACAAATCACCCAGTTGATCTAAAATATTGATTGGCCACAAAAAGTCATTACACGCGATGATGGCAGATGGGTCCTTGATGATGTAACTTCATTTTGTGCAGAAAATGTTCCTTTGAGAGAATTTAATACTCACACAATTATAGAACATACAAATTCTGCTGTTTGTGCAGTACAATAATACTATAATGTCTGTTCTCCCTGCAGGTAAATGCTGAATGGTAGAGATAGAAGGGTTAGCAAGTCATGGCTTCGGCAGTGTGACCAAAAGCACAAAAAGGGAAAATCTACCAGCTAGGAATGATTTACCTTGATAAGGCATCAGTTTCGGCGAATGGTCATACAAAAAAAAAAACACATTGTAAAATTGGAAAGCTATGCTGTGGAACTTAAACTTAAATGAACACCATTCAGCTTTCTACTAGATGTCATTATGAGTATTCTTTGAATCTGTATCACTTTCGTCTCTGTCTCAAGGAGTTTCTGATGCCAGTTGTTTATGAGAAATTATACCCTTTATCTCATGATTCTTAAAAGAGTATTTTTGTAGCCTAATATGAGATGCGTTAACTTCTTTGTTTGCTAAGAATGTGTTGCTTGGCTCGTACCCCACAAACAAACCTTTTCAGGGGCCATTTTCAGTCATTATCACGTGGCAGTCTGATCAGCGGAGGTACTATAAACAAAGCGAAGAGTGGGGTGTATGTAATGACCATGAAGAAAGCAAAGAGTGGGGTATATGTAATGACCAGGAAAAAAGCGAAGAGTGGGGTGTATGTAATGACCAGGAAGAAAGCGAAGAGTGGGGTGTATGTAATGACCAGGAAGAAAGCGAAGAGTGGGGTGTATGTAATGACCAGGAAGGGGCTGTCTGTGCTTTGATATCAGAAAAATGACTAATTTCTAAAAATAATAATAATAATAATTAACAATTACAATTACCTTTGGCTTGTCTTGACAGCCAATCTTTTTTTTCTCCAAGTCAAGGACTATTTCATGGTCCTCATTCTCACTTTATAGGCTGAATTTCAGTATTTGTATATTTGCCGGGTTAAAAATAAGGTCCAGTATAAACTGTCATCAGTGCAAAATAAAACTAATACATTTTGCATTTATTATGACACGTGGCAGCTGTTAATTCCACGGAAATTTGGATCAGAAGACACAAAAATAATTTGAGTGATTTGAAATGTGTATGTGCATCAGTCCTGTAAATGGAGGGACTGAATAAGGATGGAACATTAGAACAAATACAGGAGCTGTTTTATATTTAGGCATTGTGAGGTTTTGATGGCCTGTGAAATTGCAGCCATTTTCAGGATATTTTTGCACCTGTTATAACAGCGCTGTCTTGTCAGTGGAGCTGCTTGGTCATCTAGCAGGAACTCCTTATACGGTCATTCCTGACTGCTGCCCTTCCCATCCTCTCTCCCTAGAAAACCAAGATCTCAACCTACGACAAAATGTGGGAGTTCATGAGCAGTCGCAGGCACTCAGTGATGGTGAAGAACGTCGATGAGGGGATTCAGCGAGTGCTCACCTCTGACTACGCCTTCCTCATGGAGTCCACCACAATCGAGTTTGTCACGCAGCGTAACTGCAACCTGACTCAGATTGGCGGTCTCATCGACTCCAAGGCCTACGGGGTGGGCACGCCCATGGGTAGGTTCAGCACCAGCCGCCCTTTCCGTGCACTTACCAGTCTGTTTTACAACATAACGGAAGTGCAGGCCAGGGGAGTCAACAGCTGCTGTTCACAAAGGCCATTCCGCATATACCCAGGATGCATTTTCTCATTCACACTTACACACTATAAATCAGGGATCATCAACATGGTGCCCGTGGGCACCAGGATGCCCCCAAGGACCACATGAGGTGCCCGCAGAGCTGTTCTAAAAATAGCACAACTCATCAGTGAGCAGCATTTAAAATTTTATTTTATAATTTTATTGATAAAATCATAAATGTGATCAGTGTCATCACATAGATGAGTGTCATTAATAATTAATAATATTATATATCTAAAGGTAAACTGAGCAGATTTGTTATTTAAGAAGAGCGTATCAAACTGGTAGCCCTTCGTATGGCTCAGTACCCATAAAGTAGTTCTCAGTTTTACACAGGTTGGTGACCCCTGCTATAAATATTTCAGGCCAGAAGGAGAATGAGAAATTATCAGGCAAATGGCACGCGACTGATTGAATAAGTAACTAATAAAGCAAAACAGACATCACTTCCATCTCATTCCAGAAAAAAGGAAGGTGGATTTTTTTCAACTTTCTCCTGCGACAAAGCGTGTGATTTTCAGTCCCACAGATGTGTATTCTGCAGCCTTGGCGGGCTCAGTGAGGAGGGCCCCACTAATGCAGGTTTCAGAACACACAGCTTTCGGGTGTTACTCTGGCATGTCTCAGCAGAATGCAGCCTGCCAGCTCTCTTTCTGTCTTGCTGCTCGCGTCTTGTGCGATTGTGAAATGCATGGACACAAACCAATTGATGTGTATCCGTTGTTCACTTGGTATGATACGCTTACAGATCTGTGAGAACGAGTAGCAGAAAAGTTTATGTGGAGACAAATTCCATATAAAGTTTAAGCAAAAAGAAAACTTAGGGACACATTAGCAATGAGATGGGTGAAATACAGGATGCAGTGGCTCGTTTTATGCAGTGGCTCGTTTTATGCAGTGGCCATGCATGGGGAAGAAATGGAATGGTTTTTTATTCGTTTGGAGGACGGTTACAAATGTGATCGGAAACACATCGCTGTAATCTCTGGTAAAAATTGGCAGGATTTGTAAATTACACGGGTGTAAGTCTAAGTGTGAGCTTGATGATTTTGAGGCATCGTTTTTTAAGCATTTTTCTTACACCCCTGACCAAAGTTTGAACTGCTCACTGAGGACATTTTTGGCAGTCATTTCAAAGACCTGCTATGGACCAGAATATGCTTTAATTAACTCATCCCTTAGGTTTATTGAGTGACAATTTTTTTTTGTCTATACTTAGACCTTTTTTGTCTATACTTCAACTCGGGCCTTGGTCAGAACTTTGAGTAACAATCGTTACCGTCTTGCGCTGATTAGCAGGATATTGTCATGACGCCTCTCTGAACGGCGGGGCGAGGTGATTAACGACTCTGCCAGCAGCCACCCGAAATGGACGTCACACACTGTTGCCTTCTCACAAGCAGGGCATTAATCCTATGGACGGTGCTGGCCGAGTCATTTCCCGCCGTTGTTTATGCCACGGATCATTATCTCAGTTCCACAGTCTGCATTTCCATGGGCCCTTATGCGTTTCAGAGCCTGAGAGTACACAGGTTTCTCTGAGTGTGCGTGGTGTGTCTGTACGTGTATGTGTGTGTGTGTGTGGTCCAATGTCCCCACAATGTGATAAAAGCCTATTATTTGGATGTTGTTGGGACCATTTTTTCGATCGACACAAGGGGAAATTCAATTTTTATAAAAATATGTGAATGCAATCAAAAAAATAAAATGCCAAAAGTTTTGTATTTTGTTCAGTCACTTATGGTGTGTCTGTGTGTGTGTCTGTCTGGCTGTCTGTGTGTGTGTCTGTCTGGCTGTCTGTGTGTGTTTAGCTTCTGTAAAGCAGCATTTAGTCTTGTTGTTCCCCAGTGTGAAATTTGCCAGCTGTCAAGAATGACCCAGTTGGATAACAAATTCTCACCTTTTTTTTTAACAGTATCATATATTTTCCCATGAATTTCTTGGTGTCACTGTACAGGGTTTTAATTATGAACATTTCACTCATTCCGCTCTGCCTCATCTCCTAAGAGTGACTCAGGAAGCACGAGTTGCTGTTCAAATCCAAACGACATCATTCGCTGAGGTAACCTGTTGGTGAGCCAATCGGCATCATGCACGGTGGCTGTGGACTCTTACCGCACAGCGTCACCGTGACCGGCTGCGTGCAGGCAGAGCCAATGTGAAATAAATATCCAGGGGAAAAAAAAAAGCTAACTGTGACTCCCACATTGGGGACACCCCCGTACTGTCACTAGGAAAAGACACGTCCCTCTGCAGTGTGAGTTATATAATCGCAGACATACGAAAATAGAACTGCAGAAATCAGGAATGGAAGACAAAAGAAAATGTGCATGCAAAACATAACCTGTGGTGTGATTGCTTTGTAGAATTTTTTAATTTTTTATGTATCTTGCATGGCAGTGCACAGTTACGGAGTCCCTTACAAACCTTATAATTTGCTCCTTATCTCCAGCTACCAGAGCTGGGTATTAGCTGGGCATTAGGTGTCCCAGGATGTACTTCTTAGGTTAGGTACCTCAGGTCCTAGGGTTAGAACCAGCAATCTTCCGATTGCAAATTGGCAGGAGGCGCACAAAGATGAAGCACCATGGAGCGAATCTGGCCGTCCTCGTACACCACAGCCTCGTGGCGCGCTGTACATGTGCACAGCTTCTGTGTGGCCCACCCTGCACCGATGAATCTCCTGGCTCGTTAACGCAATCACTTAAACCGTGCTAATGCCGCTAATTTGTTTTCAAGCCTCCAGATTAAAAATGTATAAGGTTCTGTTTGTCATTAAGAAACACAGAGCACAAAAAAAAAACGAATCTGCAATGACGTTAAAGGACAAAATCTCGGTGCTATAAATACGATTTTGGTCTTACAGCAGCTCATTTGAATTTTTGTGTTTACAAAGAATGCATTGGGGACATCGTCAGTTCCCTTTTAGCATACTGTAGCTACGCTCCTTTTGCAGCACAGTTTACTAGACAGCATTTTCTTCAATCAGGATTTAACGTATTAGTCACTAAGGGCCCGGTGGGCACATTCATTTTCACGAGTGAATGCACGGTGGGGAACAAAAAAAAAGACTTCATTTTTCATATGGCTGAATCAAGGAAGAAGTCAGTTTGCATTAGAGAAAATAGCCAATAGCTTTTTTTTCCATTTTATTTTATTATTATTATTGTTTTTTTTACAGGGGATACTGTCAGTTGTACTTAGCTTCAGGTTAGATTTACTTTAATCAAACTGCTGGCAGGCAGCACTCATGTTTTGTTTCCTGCATAATTCTTTGCTCACTTATCACCATCGTTTGTCTCCTTGAAGACTTCTCAGGCTTCCTCGGCCCTTCCGCACTATATCAGTGTAAATATGGTCTTTTTTTTTGTTTGGTAGGGATAAATTTGGCTTTTAAGTGTAGCGGGCACGCCGCTGTGGGTGGGCTGTGCTCTGTGCGGAGGTGGGGGTTACGGATAAAGCTTAGAGACTGACCCAGGCTTCCCACGCTCAAAGCAGGCTCTGCCCTTGTGGGATGCCCAGGACACCAAACTTGAAGGTTCTTCCATTGTCAAGGGCGTGGAGGACTGCGAGTTCCTCGTCCTTTAATGCTGACAAGTCAGCGGTGTAACCTACCTTTTAAACCCTGGCTTAGTGCGTCACATCTGGATTACTTAAAACAGGCATCATATGCACTCTGAATGACTCTGTAGTGGGCATAGAGCAGACAAATATCCAGCATGGGGATTAGGTAAAGAGCCGTTTCTTTGTTGTGGACATGGTCCCCTTTTATGGAAACGGAGTAGGAGCAGAACCAACACAGCACAAATAGGATAATCAACAAACAAAGGAGCCTTTTTGCTGATAAAAAGGAAGTTACTGAGGGTAATTATGAACAGAGCCCGATTTTCCAAGAATGGGGGGTGGAAGGAACCAACAGAAGTCACCCCAGTGAGCTGACTCTCTGCGAGATGCCTTTTTGGTTTGTTGAGAATGTAAATTATGTTCTCCTGCGTGTGTGTAGGAGGCTTCAGAAGGACCCACTGGGGTCTGCATCACTGGGAGCACTTGAAACCTCCTGATACCTATAGCGTCCCAGAATGAGGTAAACGTAGGAACCTCTTCAAAGCACTCAAACTGGGAAGTAATTTATCTTCTAAGACAGCGACAGCAACAGGAAACATTGCTGCATAACTGTTTTTAATTAGTGAGAGCGGCTCTAACGGCTGAGAGATATTGCCAGGACCCCAAATTCGCAGCAAGGTGTGATATCAACATTAGCAGTTCTGCTAAAATAGTCACAGTTAAGACGCCTCGGGGCAGAAGGTTCTCCCCGCAGGGTGCATTAACTCGTAACGATCAGCTCAGACTGAGAGAAACCTAAGGGCCTCATATTAAAGCACATTCTGCTGTTAATAAGTGCAGAGGATCAGTATACTGCTATTTTGTAATGTTTAGTAACTTAATGCAGATAATTTTACCCAGAGAGTCAGCTGGAGAAGTTTTGACTCCAGGTAAGGACATTGTGCCAATGGCAGCTTGACATTGCAGCCAAATTGCTTGCATAGTTTACTTGTCACCATATACTTTTTTGATGCAAATAGATTTTTTACAGAAGATATATTAGAGCATAATTCTGAGAAGTAAAATATACCATCTTGGGATTTCATTCCACAACCATCTAGTTTGCCAAGCTACTGCAGTAGTGAATTTCCAGACACGGACACTGCCAGGGTCCTCCGTCTGCCAGCGGGCTAACCGGCGTCCCCATCCAACTCCCAGGCTCTCCTTACCGGGACAAGATCACCATCGCCATCCTGCAGCTGCAGGAGGAGGGGAAGCTGCACATGATGAAGGAGAAGTGGTGGCGAGGCAACGGCTGCCCCGAGGAGGAGAGCAAGGAGGCCAGTGCCCTGGGCGTACAGAACATCGGGGGCATCTTCATCGTGCTGGCCGCCGGCCTCGTCCTCTCTGTGTTTGTGGCTGTCGGCGAGTTCTTGTATAAGTCCAAACAAAATGCACAACTCGAAAAGGTAAAAAAACATTTTCACATTCCTGGCCTGCAATGATAATGTGCAAAATGTGTGTGTGTGTATATATATACATGTGTGTGTGTGTGTGTGTGTGTGTGTGTGCGTGCGTGTGTGTGTGTGGTTACCTGATTTTTCTTTGTTTTACCTTATACCTTTTTATATGCCTACAAACAATGCTATTTTCTGATGTCATTTTTGGTATTTTTGTGAACGATTGTTTTTTAGAAAGACTCTAACATCATGTGGAAAAGCACAATTGCTGATGCAAATTAAACAAAAGTGCATGTATATGTGTAGATGTGCGCGACACTGAATTCAATTATTATTAGTTACTTATGAGCGGCTAAAACGTGTCAGATGCCTGAACCACTTCTGGTTTTGTACAGAGGTCGTCATAATGTGTTTTATGTATGAGTTTATTCTTGCATTTGCCTCGATGATTGATCCTAAATAAGTTGAAGAATGTAGAGGGGTATTAAGCTATAGAGATGTCAAGAGGGTAGAATGTCAACCATAGATGCAAGATGAATACCTTGTGTTCAGATGACAGTCAGCATGCATTTGAAGCTGCCATCTTGGTGATCATGTCTCATGTTATGCTCTGCTTGGTTTGGCCTAAGCTTCCACGCCACCACTTTCTGCCTGAGCCTTGCTCAGTTCTTTACAAATCCTAGTTCTAATGGGATAAGTGCTGAGGAATGTAATTGCCAACCAAGTGCATTCATGTGACTGCATGCCCAGATGACCTGGCAAACGCGAGGACCGTTTCCTGTGATGTGTCCCGACGTTTTCCACATTCCAACAGTTGTCGACCTCCATAATATCTCCATGTTTCACATGCAGCATGCGTTCATCTATTTTAGGGGGTCTGATCACGGGACGCCTGAGGCGTGAGGCAGGGCACACCAGGGACACCAATCCGTCGGAGGACACTTACACACAGTCCTGCATTATAAGCAATTTAGAGACACCCGAAAGGCATGTTTTTGAACTGCAGGATGAAACCTGTGTAAACAAAGGGAACTGGGGCTTGGAACGAACCCACAACCCTGGAACACTGGACACTATTGTACCTGCTGAATGCTGAATGACCACGCCTCTCATGCCATGTGCAAAAAGCAGAGGAACATTACTGCTGTCAAAGCAACAGATCTTAAAATACACTCCCACTCGCATACTACTCATAATTCAGCAGTAAAAGCTCTCATTATTCATTACTCTAAAAAACGTTTGTTTACCACAATCTTTCACGTGCTTCAAAAAAAAGCATTGGCTTTCATTTTCAGTTTCTTCTGTCCTCCCAATCTCCTTCCCAGCAACGGGTCTGTATCAACATTAGCCATGTAAATCTTGACCATTCATCACCACTTAGCCTGCCTCTTCAGGGGACGGCTTTAAAAGCCTTTCCTACACCCTTTATCGATTGGAAACAGTGTTTTTGTTTGTTGAACCATCAACCATGTATTGATATTTTCAACGCGTTCTGCTGTGAGGTATTGTTCTACGATAAGTCCTTTGTTATTGACGCTCTCAGAAATATAGTCCCTTGGTGAATAATTGTGGGGGTCCTCCTTTCTTTTTTAAGGGAACGTGAGGAATGAAGCCCTAGTGAAACTAAGCCGGCAGTGATAGCAGCCCTGGCCCACTATGTTAAATACGCCAGATGCTCAGAAACTGATCGTGGCACCGCAGATCTTACAGTGGTTCGCAAACTAATGTGGCACTAAGAGGACATGTTACACTTACTTTCAGATCTTTAAATCTGGGGGTCTAAGATGTCCCTTTAATGTCTGCATAAAATTTGATATGTGAAAATGAAGGGAGAATAGCTAATTGCGTATATTTAATGTTGTGAGCAATAAATCTCAGAATGCAAGAAGTGTTTATTAATTCCGTAGGTGGTGTTTTGATGAAAATTTGTGTTTATTTTCACCTCAGACTGTATTACAAGTAACTTTCATTTTACAGTGCTTGACACATAGTTGTTGAATATTTTAATAAAAGACTGAAAACTTGTAGGATGGCGTTTTTGAGATTCGCTGTTTGATCATTCAGCCTGTGAGTTTTAGCAAATTCAGAGTCATTGTTCCCAGGTTGTTCTCATGCCTTCACACGCTTCGCTTGGCATGACACCCCTTCTATCCACTTGGTTCATATATGCACATTCCAGCTCTGAAACATGCTACCATGCCCAGACACGTACACACAGGCATTGATTCACAGCCTGGCCGACATTTTACATGAGTTTATACAGACACACTATACTTAAGATAATAAATTTGCTATTGATCATTTGTAGCTACTCTTAAGTGTTTAAAATGGCTTACATTGGTATGGTTATAAAAATATTGCAAACGTATGTATTCATTTACAGGATCTGTAAACTGTACAAATCAAAGGCGGACTGCTTTGTTTATCCATGTTTTTTTAATTATTATTATCATTCTTTTATTATTTTAATTATTGATACACATTTTTGTTATTCTTGGTTTCATCAAAAATTCTCTTTAATGAAATGAGAATGGAGATGTTTCTTTTGTGTTTTTATCTATGAAAACAAGCCTTATCAAAATAAAAAGTTTACATGCAGTACCTATGTTCTCTATTCTGCACATACTACAATTATAGTAATGAAGTACCCCCCCCCCCACGAAAAAAATAAATAAAATGGAGATAGGTATTAACTGCTTAGTACTTTTGTTCAAGCAGCGCCCAGCGTTGCACAATCAAACGACCCAGTGCCTTGCTTAAAGGTACAGTACAAGAAATTCTGGGGTTCTTGAAGGATTTCAACCGGCAACACTTAAGCAAAAAATGCACTTCCTGAATGACATGACCAATCTCCATGCCTCTGTCTGAATGAAGCTACCATTCCATCACAGAACTCAGACCCACCCTAATAACTATGGTTTCTGTAGGGCCACATGTCATCGTTTTCCTCGTTCTCCCATCATGGCTGACAGCGGTGGTTCTTCTGGGATGACCAACTATACACTGCGATGCCCATGTCCGCTTAAAGGCCACTGCCATTTCTCCATTTTCTCCTCCCTTTCCCTCCTTCTCCATTGCTTCCTGTCATCTGGATGTTATGATTCTGTCCTCTCTTGCAATGGGCCAAACTGGTTAAAGCAGCCACCTCCTCGGTACATAGCTATTACCCATCACTAAGTGTGGAGACGCGCTATTCTGAACCTCGACAAAAGATGGCAAAAAGAGCGAGGGACGCAGAGACAAAAAGGTAGAGCGAGAGAAGCTGAGAGGGGCGTTCTAGCATGAGAGCTGTCAGAGGATCCAGGTTAGTGCCTCTGTGTTTATTTTTTAAAGTGTTTCACTGCCTCTGTCTGTCTTTCAGTTTCCGCATGACTGGCTCGATTTAAAAGCACGTCACGTTTGCTGAGGACGCGGGTGTGAAATGGCATAGTGCGCGGGAAAGAAATCGCAGGCTGTATAATGACTGAGTAAATTGAAACTGGTTTCCTTTTTCTGCTTTTAATGAAAGTAGATTGATGTATTAATACGTCCCACAACTAGATTTCCACCTTCCATGCAATCAGCCGATTGTCGTCTGCTTCCTGCAACAAAAACCCCAGTGCCTGTGAAGAAGTCGTTATCATTATTATCACGATCACTTTGATGTGTTGAAATGTGTGAAATCTCTCTATTGCAAGTTAGACCCCCTCAATCATGCTCTTCATCCTCTATTGTGGACTTAGTGTTGGGAGAGTTGGTTGGCTGGATGCAGCGAGAAATGAAGGTGGCAGATCGTGGCTCCTGGGGGCTTTAATGATCTCCATCCAGGACAATCCTAGAGTTTAAGCTCCTTCTGGGATGCAGGGGCTCTTGCAGTAAACGACTTCCTGTTTGGTGTCTGGTGAACTGGACCACTGCGCTGCTGCTGAAAGTGTATGAAATATTTTTGCCCCACATTGTGCATCAAAAGAGGTATTGATTCAGACATAAAACATTGTAGATGGCATTTGCTCCATGTCACTCCATTATGGCTATTTATTACTGGCATGAAACTTTATCTGCCACCCTAAATGAAAACAGCAAAGCCCAGACACTGCTGCCCGTACAAAATACTCTACAGTGCATAAAGATAACAGAGGAGAGTATAACTATTTTGGTCATTGAATTGTTTTTTTTTTTTTTTTACGGTGACTGCAAGTAATTTTTATATGGAGACTAAGCGATGCCTATGGTTCTTGTTTTTGCAAAGGCCAAACATATCATGGTGTCTCAGGCAAGACTTACTGACACCGCCCCAGGGCTTAATTGGTCATGGAGATACACAGGATTTTAGCTCACGGAAATGTTGTATGCATCAGTAAGTCATCCTACTTGATGGAGGAAGATGAGTAAAGGGTTAGTCAAGGTGCTCTGCACTCTGATCCTGAACTGCTGGGAAAAAAGACAAACAAGGGCAGGACAGGGAAAGAAGTTGGTGTAGAGTAATAGAAGGTCGGGCCCAATATAGTAGAAGAGGCTGTTTACAGAGAGAGGGTGGGATTATGAAGATTAGATCAGAACTCAGCTATGACGAGAGGGAGGGGCTATGCAGATTAGACACAACTCTGCTGCGGTGAGAGGGCGGGGCTGTGCAGGTTAGACTACGACTCCGCTGTAGTGAGAGGGCAGGGCTATGCAGATTAGACACAACTCCGCTGTGGTGAGAGGGCGGGGCTGTGCAGGTTAGACCACAACTCCGCTACGGTGAGAGGGCGGGGCTGTGCAGATTAGACACAACTCCGCTGTGGTGAGAGGGCGGGGCTGTGCAGATTAGACACAACTCCGCTGTGGTGAGAGGTGGGGCTGTGCAGATTAGATCAGAAATCACCTGTGGGGGGGGGAGAGGACGTGGCTACGCAGATTAAATCACAACCCAGCTGTGGGGAGAGGGCGGAGCTAGGCAGATTAGACCAGAATCCTCAGCAGCCTTTCTGCCGATGCATCCCATAATGCTTGGATGGAGACATGTTTCCAACCTGTCTTCTCTCCTACAGAGGTCCTTCTGCAGTGCCATGGTGGACGAGCTCCGCGTGTCGCTCAAGTGTCAACGGCGGCTGAAACACAAGCCCCAGGCTCCCGTCATGGTCAAAACCGAGGAGGTCATCAACATGCACACATTCAACGACAGGAGACTGCCCGGCAAGGAAACCATGGCGTAAAGAATTGTAGTAATAAGACAACACGCCATTTTGCTTTTTTGATGGAAACTGGGGGACTGGGGGGCAGGATGATGGGGGGCAGCTGGGAGATGGGGCGAGGCTGAGTTTGGGGAAAGGAAATGGGTGAATGCCTGGAGCACAGACTGTCATCATTGTTCAAAACAATTTGCCAGAAAAGAAAAATGTTTCCTGTGGAAATATTCAAACCCGGGCAAAATCCAATGAGTTACCTCATAAATCTGACACTTGGGAGCTTGTGCAGCAAAATTCTGAAAATAAAATGTAAAAAAAAATTATAATACTACAAAAAGACTCTGATGGTTTGGAGTTAAGGGATGTGTATTTGCATTTCAGTTTAATGGGCATTGTCTCAGTCCTTTCTTTGGAATTTCAATGTAAATCTGAGTTCTCAACAGAACACAACTATTTCATGAACACAATATGCATTACACACATATACAGTATAAAATTGGGAAACCAAGTAGTAGGTGGACTGCAAAGGAATATGTGGTGTTCTTGTTTTAAGTTTTCTATGACCTTATGTTTTCTAACATTTATAATTGATAGAATAAAATGTGGTACAAAAGTTTGGTTCAAAAATATTTGGGGCAAAACCCTACCAACACAAGCCAAAAATGAGAAGTTGTACAAAAACAGTTGTACAATTAACCTGAAAAAGCAGAGAGGAAGTACCATCATACTGGCAATAAGTTATTAAAAGGTGTCGAGATTTTAACATATGCGATATATGCGTAATATATAATCTTTTTTTTTTTTTTAAGTATTTGATGGTAGAGTGTCAGGCTGCTGTTGGACACAGAGAGTATCTGTGGGCTGCACCCAAAGACAGGCATTGAGACACATTTCCTCATCCCCCCCCCCCCTCCCCCCGACCTCGACCCTCCGGCCCGCTCTTCAACACACACACCAACAATCGACACGTGACACATTGTG
>JAABNY020000136.1:432174-450899 GCA_015164015.2 Brevimyrus niger | reverse complement strand
TCTATCTATCTATCTATCATCTATCTATCTATCTATCTATCTATCATCTATCTATCTATCATCTATCTATCTATCTATCATCTATCTATCTATCATCTATCTATCTATCTATCCATCCATCCATCCATCCATCCATCCATCTATCTATCTATCTATCTTTCGTCCACATACCTTCTTTCCTGGTATCAGGTTTACTGTCATTCTTCACATCTTGTCTGCTTTTAGACTTTCCATCCGAACGCATGCAGCCAGGTTTGCTATTATGGGTTCTGCACAATTCATTTGAAAAGCTCCTGGATTGGGTGCCATGATGCTTAACGCTTTTCCTTCAAACTTCTGGGATCAGGGTTCAAGGCTCTATGTGTGTGTAGTTTGCCTGTTCTCCCTGTGTCATTGTGGCATTTCCTCTGGGTGCTCTGATTCCCCCTCCCCACAGTCCAACATGCTGAGACTAATTGGAGTTACCAAAGTGCATGTGTGAGTGTATGGTGTGTGAGTGTGCCCTGTGATGGGTTGGTGCCCCATCCTGGGTTGAGTCCATAGGCTCTGGACCCCCTGTGACCCTGAATGATACAAGTGGTTACAGAAAATGGGTGAATGGAAATCATTAGACTTTCAATGGAAACTTTAGTTTTAAATGTGCATTTTGGCAGTGTTTGGCTCTGCGGGTCAGGAGTCTGCCCATGACTAGACTGTCAGTGGTTCAAATCCCAGTGTTGTGATGTCACCATCGGGCCCCTGAGCAAAGGCCCTTAACACCACAGAGCGATGTCAACATTGGGCCCCTGAAAAGGCCCTTATCCCCACAGAGTGATATCACCATGGGACCCCTGAGCAAAGGCCCTAAACACCAATTGCTCCAAAGAAACTGGCTCACCCTGCTTTCTAATTCTCACTTGCTTTTATTTCTCAAAAAAGATGGTGGCTATTTACTAAGTTCATAGACATTTAATAAGTGCATTATTTCTGGAAGGAAAGAAGAAAAAGGTCAGGGAGAAGCCAAGCCTGGCCAGATACAAGAAAAACGTATGTAAAGGGTGGAATGACTCATACAGAAACATTCTGAAAGTCGACAGAAAGCATCTAGTGAGAAAGAAAGCATTCAATATGGTGAAGGGTAACATGAATACAGTCTTACGGATAAAGCGGCAAAGGTCACAGAGAAAGGCTTGAACACAGTAGGATGAGTGCGGTGAATGGGAAAATATGAGCAGGACAAGAGTGCAGATGTTCATGGATGCTTCAAGAGAGCTTCAGGAGAAGGTTGGGCACTTGTGGGTAGTTAATGCCGGCTGTGATAGAAGGGTGTCAGAACACACAGTGCCTCACAGCCTGCTGCTTATGGGGCTGTGTAGCTGAGTGCCCATGCTGACCCCTGTCCACCGGCAAAAGTGCCAACCGGGGCTGGGGCCATTCCGGAGTGCATTCGTCTTCAACTCCAGTCCAAATCAGGACTACAGTGGCGGATAAGTGTCAACGCTTTGCAAATTCTGAATAAAAAAAAAACAATTCAAACATAGGCAAGGAAAAAAAAAAACAACGAAATGCCGAAAATGAGATCACAACAAAACGGAAGTGAATCACGATGTTTTCAGAATTTCGTTGTGTCTCACCTGGTTGTAAGCAATGCAAGATCTGTGGTCATGATATTGCAAAGAATCCAGGAATTCAAGGCTAAATTCGAACCATTCAGTAAACATCTAACAGGGCATTTGATAGGGGGAGAAGCGGTGAATCATCATTCATTCATTTCATTTTAAATCATTGCCAAACAGCTCTCATGGTATAAATATCATAATTTATAATGTTTATTTTGTTGGAAGCTAATACCTTGAAATAAAAGTCTTGCCAGATATTAAGCCCAGAGTAGGTGACTCCCAGAAGGCCAGTCCTGAGTGCATATCTAGCATGTTTTCCATCCAACCTGGTCTCTGATCTCAGCTGATCTCCGGCAAATAGTAACTCATCAGGTAGGATATAAAACCTGCTGGATGGCGCCGCTCCAGGATCAGGATTCTGTTTTAGAGCCATTTGTAAAATAAGCTTTATTTTACAATTATTGTTATTGTTTATCTATCTATCCATCCATCTATCCATTTTCTTTCTCTTATCCGAGGTTGGGTCGTGGGGGCAGCAGTCTCAGCAGGGAAACCCAGACTTCCCTCTCCCCGGCCTCTTCCTCCAGCTCCTCTGGTGGAATCCCAAGGCGTTCCCAGGCCAGCTGAGAGACATAGTCCCTCCAGCGTGTCCTGGGTCTTCCCCGGGGCCTACTTCCAGTGGGACATGCCCGGAACACCTCACCAGGGAGGCGTCCAGGAGGCATCCTAAGCAGATGCCCGAGCCACCTCATCTGACTCCTCTTGATGCGGAGGAGCAGCGGCTCTACTCTGAGTCTCTCCTGAAAGACCAAGCTCCTCACCCTCTCTCTAAGGGAGAGCCCAGCTACCCTGCGGAGGAAACTCATTTCGGCGGCTAGTACTCGCGATCTCGTTCTTTCGGTCACTACCCATAGCTCATGACCATAAGCGAGGTTAGGAACAAAGATCGACTGGTCCAATGAGGCCAACAGGACCACATCGTCTGCAAAAAGCAGTGACCTAATCCTGAGGTCACCAAACTGGACACCCTCAACGCCATGGCTGCGCCTAGAAATTCTGTCCATAAAAACTATGAAAAGAATCGTTGACAAAGGGCAGCCCTGACGGAGTCCAACCCTCATCGGAACTAAGTCCGACTTATCGCTGCCCATGTGGACCAGACTATGACACCGGTCATACAGGGACCGAACAGCCCTTAAAAGGAAACCCGGCACCCCATACTCCCAGAGCACCCCCTACAGGACTCCCCGAGGGATATGGTCGAAGTTCACAAAACACATTTAGACTGGTTGGGCAAACTCCCATAAACCCTCCAGAACCCTGTGGAGAGTATAGAGCTGGTCCACTGTTCCATGACCAGGGCGAAAACCACACTGCTCCTCCTGAATCCGAGGTTCCACAATCCGGCGGACCCTCCTCTGGAGAACCCCCGAATGGACCTTACCAGGGAGGCTGAAGAGTGTGATCCCCCTATACACTTGGGCCTGCCAGGTCTGGCCGGCTTCCTCCCCCACCAGCGGAGCCAACCCCCCAACAGGTAGTGATCAGACAACAGGGGGCGGTGACCCGCATCTGGGCAAGGGAAACCGTCATTCCACTATTTTGTGAGCCACACTTCATCTGGTTCCTCACCCAGGACCTGTTTGCCTTGGGTGACCCTACCAGGGGGCATAAAGCCCCGGGCAACTTAGCTCCACGGATCATTGGAACACACAAACCCCTCCACCATGATAAGGTGTCGGCTCCTGGAGGAGATTGTTAATGAACAGAAGCAATATCATAAACAGAGAAAGCTGTTGGTAGATGTGAAATGCTTTTATGCTGTAGTTGCTCAATTTGACAACATATAAACGCATAATTAATTTTTGTCTTTGTGTTCAGACTTCTGTTTGGAATAAAGATAATGTCTATGCTGAATAGTTGTTGTCTATTTAGACGGGGAGGGAAGCCCTGTTTTTGCATTTCGTTTTGTCCACATATTGTTTTAATACAATTATTTGTGATATCTAATATGTTAAGATTTGTATTTTCATAGCAAGATTACTGTGTGTGCATGATTAGCTCCATAACAGGGTCTTCAAAAACGCAGGAGAACATCTTAATTAGGTTATCACATTAAACAGCTTAAAAGACATAGATCTCACTTACTTTGTGACTTAGGAAACTACATGTCCCTCATTTCTTAGGTATGCCCATAGAGCTGGACAATCCGAACAAAAAAACAGTTTCTTAGTTTCTTGGTATTTTTAGGCAAATTAGCAATAAGCAAAATGAAGTGTGCTAAATGTTCAGTTTTAAATCAAAATTACATATGAGATATAACAATGACTCCTTGCCTTTTTTCCCTCCATCAAATTCACTTTGAGACACCGCCTGAAAGAATTTATTTCAGCTGAGAGTTCTGTGCAATGTCTGACAATGATGGAAGCTCTTGTGTTGAATACAATGAGGGAGGAATACTATTTGTCTCAATTCCAAATTTTAAATTTTAATGCGCACGTAATGTCACACTTATTGGCCACCATAACACACAACTTTCTCCCATCATAATATAGTTTAAGGAACTATTAGTCTGACATAGGTGGATGCTGGATGTGGATTAGAGATATTTTTTTCCCACAGGGTCACCATCAAGGGCGCTGGCAGATTTAGGGAGGGGCCACATGGGCAGCCTTCCTGGGGGGCATCTTGCCAGGGGCGACACCGGGCACCTGCACAAAAAAAAAATTGGTTGTGACATTTGCATGATTTTCCATTTGCTGTCCATCAACAATATCTTTTCACTGTTGTGGGTAAAATTAACCTTGTCGGAGAGGGCGCCCAGATCCTCTTCTGTGAGCTTGCAGGTTATCACTCAGAAGTACGAGATGGGAGGGGGGCAGGGCTGGGCTGACCCCCACTGGAAGGCCTAGGTACAGGGAGTGGGAGAATCTATCAAATAATGCACCCCTAACTTTATAATGTACTGATGCAGTTACAAAAAAATGTCTCATTATCTGTATCATTCCTCATCTCTTATTATAGGGGGTGGGAGATAAACACAGTTTTGGTTGACGGAGAAGGGGGGGGGGTTGTGGGGGTGGCCCAGGATGCCATACGAGCTAGAACCACCACTGACACAAGGAAAAACACCTCGATCATTCAGAAACTCTGACCCAACACATGTAACCCCAATCTCTGATGGGTCAGCGGGGCAGAGAAGCATGCCAGATTAGGCCCAATTCTAAGTCTCCCACCTCTGCGAATAGAACTACAGTAACTCAGTTTTTTTAAGAAAAGGGAAAATAAAAAACAGAAAAGACTTTTTTAAAATGTATATTAGGTGGTTTGTCATATTTTTACAATAACATCCAAACCTCCGTCTATCTATCAATTTTTATTGCCATGATATCTCAGTGGGTATCACTGTTGCATCACACCTCCCACAATTCACTGACATATATGACATGTATGACTTGCAACAGATTGGCATCCTATCAACCGTCTCGGGTACAAGCGCTAAGTTGCTTCCAATAGGCTTATAGACAGCCACTGACCCTGACCGCTAAAAGCAGATAAAAGATGGATGTATGGATTATTATTATTATATACTATATAATTTTCAAGAAGAGGATGTGCTATGCCTCTGTCACACTTTCATGTCTGGCTTGAAGCAGGAATAAGTATAGAAACTATTTTTTTTGCAACATGTCATCAGAATACCAGGGGCTGCAACAGATTCCCCTGCCACATATTTATTTACGGAGTTTTATTTGGCAACATTTACATACATGTTATCTGAATGTATCTTTAACCATGCTTGTCACTTGAAGGTGCGTTTGAGGCAAGCAGTGTTGCTTTTCCCCCACTCCTATGCCAGCCAAAAAACAGGCTTACAAAGCCAAGTCAGGTTTTGTCAGGCTGGAAGTGTCTGCTGATCCATTATTAGGAAAATTGACTGTCACCATTGGCAGTCAGGTGGTTCATAAAGCTAGCCTGTTTGAAATTATTACTTATCTTACTAGCAATAAGCATTCATACATGAAAATGCAGTAATGTCAGCTGGATTAATATGTAATAGCTAATTAAAAAATAGACATGGGCTTACCTCAGATGAAGAACATAAATTTTTAATTACTTTAATATTTCTTGAATATAAGAGAGGTGGTGCTGTGCTTAGCGCCGTCGTGTTACACCAAGTCTCTGCCCGGGTTCCATATGCGTGGAGTTTGCATGTTCTCCACGTGCCGTTGTGGGGTTTCCTCCGGGTGCTGAGGTTAATTGGGGTTACCTAATTTCCTGTAGGTTTGGCTGTGTGAGTGGATGCCATGTGAACGTGCTCTGCCGTGGACAGGCACCCCATCCTGGGTTGTTCACTCCTCTGGGACAAGCTCTGGACCCCCTGAATGGTATATATGATGATGAATATTAAGGGTTGTAGACTGAAAGCTTAAAATGTGTCTCGTCTGCAACTGACATTTCAGGTTCCCACCCAGAGAAACCCCAAAGCCAAAACATTGACCGCATGTGAGTGAATATGTATATCAGCAGTGGTGGGCAGGGTTCTACCAAATTACTAACTAGCAAAGCTAAATTCTTCCTTGGCAAATTAATGCTTCCACTAACTGAAAACCGTTTAGCTTCCATTACATTTAGTTCCAGTAGCGGTAAATCCACTGACATTTTCACAGGTGAAATAAGTATAGTCATACATACTTGTTCCTGTCTGTTGTGAACATATCTGCAAATGTCTATCTGGCATGCTGTTGATTGAGTACATGTATAGTCTGTGCTACATGCAAGAAAAGATGAAGCCCATTTTAACTAGGGTATCCTGAACTAAGCGGAGGGGCCTGTATCACAAAGCTTGATTTCTTGCTTACCCTGAAAAGGTACCCTAGTTTAAATGGATTTTATCTTTGTTCGCTTACATTAAGCCCAGACTACCTTAAATCCAACAAGTTATCCGGCTAAGCCAGACCCCGCACCTCTATTTTCCAGGTTCTCATTGACAGATCTATAGACCAATAATGAGCTGAGACTCTCTTTTGTAGTTTCGGGTAAATGGTCCCATGTTTGTAGGCTTCAAACGGCTTCACTGAGGGAAAAATGGGAGCATTGGCTACCGTGAAATAGTCACAGGAAATGTTAGAAATGGCAGAATGACAGTGTATTTAACCATTGAACAAAAGACAATGTCCCCTTTTTGATACTTTCTGGTCTTGTGCGGAGGACTGCATGTTATTGTATAGAGACCGTGTAAAATCTGTGACCTGTGAAGCACAATCTCATAAACCAGTGTGTCAGTGCAACACGTTACTATCAATTTATGTTCCTGTAGTGTTTGAAGAAGTTATGGAGGCATACACCAAAGATAAAGGATTTGCTCATTTTTGGCGCCAATTTATTAGCAGGAATTTCTTACATTGTCTTCTTGTGCTTTTGGAGTTATATTAGATACTATGTAATACACAGCATGTCTATATTTGTATGTATGTGATGAATCTTCGTTACTCCATACGCAAATGTAGATAAATAAAATGTAAGATTCAGTATAATCTCTTGGATTCATCTTCAACTGTAGCCTTCCAGTTATGTAAAAACCTCATCATCACACATAGTTTTGAGAGGACTGATATGAAGTCTGTTTATTTACCACATACCTAGTGATCTAGGAGAAGGGGGATGAATTAGTCTCAAGAACCTTGCATCAATTTAAAATATTTCTGACATGCTGATTGGAGTGAACTGCTTTAAGAGTGTGTTGAAAGATAGTGTGCTGGCACAGTAGTTAGCAGAGTTGCCTCCCACCTCTTGTACTGGTCTCCAGCAGGGTTCCATATGGGTGGAGTTTGCATGTCATCCCTGTGTTCCTGTCTTCCTGGTACTTCCGTTTCCCCCCCAGGCCAAAAACTTGCTGAGGTTACTTGGAGTTACCAAATTGCCTGTAGGTGAGCATGTGTGAATGTGTCCTGTTATCCCATTGGTTGTTCCCTGCCATGTGCCCATAGGCTCTGCCCCCCCATGACCCTGAATTGGACAAGTGGTTATGGATTGTAATGGATTAAATCTTGCTGCCATTCTCATTCAGGGATGCCAATATTTTACTTTTGATTTTTATATATTTGTTTAAACACTGTTTTTCAGTGCTCATTATTTTGTTATTGATTTAATTTGACATGTTTTATTTAGTCTAATGTAATTTAATCTGGTTATTTCGTTTGTTTCTTTAAAGTATGTGAAAGTATTTAGAGTATTTCTCGGCAGCGCAACTTGTGAAGGGCACAACCTCACAAACATATTAACAAAACCATAATTGTATAATTGCAAGAAATTCAATTGGAACCATTATTTCTGTGTTGGACCTTATATTTGCTACCTTTAAACATTTATACAGATATTAGTTTGCTGATAATTCATGTTGCTGGCTGAAACTGGCAAGAACATTAAAACATTTTCTATTAGTAAATCAGCAAACTACTTAAGCACAGATTAGAGTTTTTCATGGTGTCATGATTTACTAGTTTGTTTGGTTAGTAGCTTAAAGGAAAAATGATTCTCAACAGCTGGCCTATGGACAATAGTAGCTTTTCTACAGCTCCAGCGCCACCCCTGCCTATTTATACCTTTTGGTTCCACTGATTTCCTGTGAAATAAGCCAGACCATCCAACATTGTATCGAAATCTCATTATCGCCACTGGAAAGAAGCATTGTAGGCTGTAGTGGCCCAATGGTTAGGGAAGCATGCTTGTGATTGAACGGTTGCTGGTTTGAATCCCCAGCCAGCAAGATACCACTAATGTATCCTGAGCAAGTTACTGCTCCCCTTGTGCTAAATAATAGCTGCCCACTGCAATGTCCCTGTTAAATATGGGTTGAATGCAGAGAACACACTTTGTTGTTTTGGTGTGGCATCAATGACAATTAATCACTTTCACTTCACTGATGTGTGGTAGTTCAGGGCAGCAATATTCTCACTGGTCTTGTTGTGTCCATTTTTTATTGACCACTATTTTTACTATTACTATAGGGGTCTTTGTAATCAGAATCAGCAACTACAGAGCCCCTAACTACTGCCCATACAAATGTATGAATGAGGCTAAACAGTGCCTTGGCCCATTCGATGCACTGTATTCTTGGTGAATATATTTATATACTTTCCATCAAGCCCAGTTAAACCAATTTCAATACATGGGAGTTGGAGTTAAATTGACATGCTTAGGAAGCTCACTGTGAACCCATCCCGAGTGGTGTTAACAGCACAAGTCAGACCAATCACCCAACGCAAGCAATAATATTGCACCTTTGCCCGTGTCAATGTGAAGTGATGAAAAACAAGGTTTGTCCTCAAGTTACATTCCCCAGAAAGAAAGGAAGAAAAAAGGAGCCCCGAATGAGGAAAATGACCAGGCAAAGGTAAGATAGTGTTGACCGTTCGGGAGTTGGAGAGACCTCCGTTTTATGTAGTCCCCACTGTACTTTAAGAGGGTGAAAAAACAGCCAAGTAAAGTATAAAAATCCAGTAATCAAACAGAAGTGTATGTCCATTTGCTGGGGTTAATGACCCTCACACCGGTGTTACTCTGACAATGTGCTGCATAGCGACCCCCAGTACCCAGGGGTTATATTAAATGCATTGGGTAGTAAATGAAAAATACTGTTTGGGTAACTTGGCTTATTAAATAAAATTATTTCTTTGAGCATAAAAGTGACTTATTCTTGAACATGTTTAATCTCATGAATATTAGGGGTTTGGCTTATCCAAATGCCTAAGTGTTTTTATAAAAACGAACTGAAACTTCAGCAAAACTGAAGAATTAATACAGGAATCATAAGAAAATCATGCGTCTGCTATGCTCCTTTTCTTCTTATAAATTTCAGATGGATTATTAATTTCTGTAGCTGCCTTCCTATCGCCCTGCACACAGCCCCTTGGATGGCCACCCATTCCCATGATATTTAACATTCTTTTAGGCAAACATGCAGCTATAGTCTAGACCACTGGATTGCTTGATATGGTGGTAAATCTTGCCATACTTTGTGACTTATATAATTCTCAGGAATAAACTTTCTCTGCAATCCTCAGGATGCTACCTCCCTGTCAGCTGTCATACAGTACAGTTGAGATGATGTGACAGAATTCAAAAGATGCCCATACTTCATTACAGCCTCTTGTAGAATTTCAGCAATGAAGAAGGAATAAATGTGCTCCACATATAATAATGTCAGACAAATCTCTGCATTAAAGTGTGTGAGTTTCTTCCAGAACTACATCTGAGCAGTTGACTAGATAGTAATCGTTTCTTAACACCTTTGTTAGTTTGATCAACTTTAACCACTGTGCATCCTTCTATAAATATCACTTACTCCTCTAGCTCCAAGCTTCCAGTGTTCCATGCCCATAGTTACTTAGCAAAAATACCTTTATCCTCAGTTTTTGAATGTTTTTTTTTCCTTCGATAAGGTTTAGGAATATATAATGACTGTTCAGTCTAGATGAAATATTAGCAGAAAATGATTTTAATAACCTAGCATTAATAAAAGATAACATTAAAATTCCTATTGGTTTAATATTGTCATATAAAGATTATACAATTATACTGTCGTGCGTTCAGTTTCGTTTTAATGCGTTGGTCAGTGTGGAAACGCGGGCAGAATAATGCACGACAAGAAGATCTTTTCCGTGGAGTTTACTGAACTTTCAGACAGAGTATTAATACAGTGCACTCACCACAGTACAACTTGCATACAGTGCCGCACACGCAATATGTATGGTCGGTGCTCTTGCTCCGGCACGGGACGGCAACTTTTCCGACCGTGCGATGAGCATGCGAGCAACCTCTACTACTACAAAAGAACACTGCATGGCATTGCGCATACTCTAATGATGACGTAACAACAGCCAAAAAGAATGAGAACAGCATAAACCCAGAGGATTTACTTAAAAAGAACATGGTCTATTTGCTACAATACAATAAGGCAGTGTTTCCCAACCCAGTCCTTGGGGAACCACGGACAGTCCACGTTTTTGCTCCCTCTCAGCGTTCAGCGCACCTGTACCAGGTGTTCCTGATCGGCTGAGAGCTGGGAAGGACCAAAAACGTGAACTGTCTGGAGTTCCCCTGAGGACTGGGTTGGGAGACAGTACAATAAGACATATGACATTGTTATGATGACTGGCACAGTTTTAAATAAATATTTCAAAATTGTAACTCCTTTTTGTTGCAGTGTTTTCACCCTAAAAGACATCGACATAAAAAGTTTTCCCTTCAGTCTGGCTATACTGCAGGTGTAGCAAAACAGAACCCATAAATGTTCTAAATGTAGGGTTTTAACATTTGAAAGCATTTTTCTCCAAATAGGATTGCATTTCTATTTCAAAAATATATTAACATTTATGTAAGAAGATATTATATTTTTCCCCCCAAGACAGTATACATTTATTACACAACTGCATCTTTTTTAAATTTTTGCAACACATATTTAAGTACAAATTTCCAGATACATGTTAGACCATTCTAGAGCTTCAAAATACTGTATACTGTAATCATGCTCGCTATAATCATTCTTTGTTTATCCACATAAGATACATACATACATACATACATACAAACATACATTATCTATCTTAGGACAAATAATTAAATACATTGATTAAAACAACCATGTAACCCAGTTACAGCTCATGCAGACAGTACTTGTTTCAGGCCTGATTACTTTGTGAATCTTTGACACCTCCCAGCAGTTTGCTGATGATTATTCTCAGTTTAGCCCCAAAATAAATCCAAGTCAGTTAAATACTAGGAGTTATTCATTCATCCAATGGCATTCATTGGAAATATAAGGAAGGAGGACCTGAGCATGTGTCAGAGGAATCACTTACGTATACTGTACTTGAGTTTATATACCATTTTCTGAGACTCATCAGAATTGGAAAAAGTACTCAGGGGCGCAAACTTTTGGAACTAAACAAAAGGTTCAAAATTCTGCACTGCATAATTCTGATGCTAATTCTTTAGCAAACTGTACTATTGCATGCTCAATCATTTTATGCGGCATAATTAAAACACAATATTGGTCAATTGGTTCCAAAAGCCAATCTGAAATTGTTTACCCCAATTTACAGCCTGTTGATACTGGAAGCTGTTGTCAATTACCTTGAGTGAGCTTGTGAATCGTCCGTGTGGCACGAAAGCTTGCTTGCTTCACCAGTCTTAATAAGGAAAACAAGACGTGACCCCTGAGGACAGCTTAAATCCAGAGAGGGGTCATTAATGTTCCCTGTAGATGTGCCTGAATGGGGGGGTGGGGGGGTCAATACACTGTTGCCTCCAACCTGTGTGAAAATGACCCCCAAGCGACCAGACATATTAGCAGCATGTTACCCACACAGACAGTAAAGTTGACTAAGTATGGTGGGGGATTTGATTTTATCTTGCAAAAAACATTTTGATCTACTTCTGATATAATGATATACGATTTAGTAGCGAGATTTCCACATTTTCTAAATTCTAATGTCAACTCCACCAAGAAACAAAGTACAAAGGAGTAACAAAAGAGTAAGGAGGAAGACATGACAGAGGAGTAAACAAGGACAAAAGAATAACAAAGAAATGTTCAGCCAAATATACAGTACATAAGTACATAAAACTATGAATAAAAAATAGATACTAAGGCGTGCATGGGCAAAATCACACACCCTGGTGTCCTGGATACGGGATCCATAACCAGATAACCAACGTCTAGTTACATTAGCATGTGCAATATTACATCTGTCTGTATGCCAGTGCCAGCTAAAAATGAAATAGTCCATTGTGTTACATGAATGACAACAGTATACTCCATATGTTCATTGTGCCATTTATCCACAGCTTTTGTGGACTGCACAATAGTTTTGAAATGAGAGTCAGAACTATGTGAATGATCTGCAGTTTTGAGCACGTCCTGCCCCGCCCCCTGAAAGATTTCCTGGCGGTGTCTCGAGGGTGCATATTTAAAGGGAACACCCTGAGTCACGCTGACACATGTTAAACCTTAGATTTCCCAAAATACACATTTTTCAACTTATTGAAATAGTGTCATCCAAACAGGAGCGTAGCTAGAGATTTTGGGCCCCATGAAAGCTTATTGTATAATTATATTGGGCTCCCAACCCAGACTAATCCAGTTATGACCACCACCCCCCCTCGTCCTTTTGGATACACCTGCATCCAAACGATCCATATACAGATTACTGTATATCTCCATCACAACTAACTATGAGACAGTTGTGTCACTGTGTTACATCCTGCCTGTCACGTCCAGATCCTCATGTCTCCTCCATAACGTGGTCCTGATAAGCCATGCCCGATGCTTGTTGCCCCTCATTAGTCTTTGTAAATGAGTGCCTGTCCGCCTCGTCACCCTCAGTCCAGTCATTGATGGCATTCCTCCTGTTGTCTGTGTCTTACCCTATGCTAGTCTTCCCAATTTGATGCCTTGTGGTCCGTTTTGTTTCCTTCCTCCTGTTTGTTTTCCTCAATAAAGGCCCCCTTTAATTCACCTTACATCCGCCCATGAGTTGTTAATTTCTGTCTCGTGATGCACTGGTAGCAGAAAAATTATTCTGATGTAAAGGCTGAAAGACCATGTACGTCAGTAGCTACTCCAAACTGGACTATATGCATAAGAATGTTTACTGAGTCACTGTATTGTGATTTTTTATTTAATTTTTTCTATTAAAATGAACATGGATTCTGCTGAAAGACGGAAACCATAACTGGGCTTTCATTATTAAATGGGGCAAATTATTACCTGGAATATTACGGAATGCCCCTTCAGTAAAAAAATTATAATAATGTTAATTGCCCATATCAAATGTTTTCTTCAGAATACAAAGAAGGGCAATGTAATTAGCTCTGTAATATGTGAGAAGAACTGAAAACTAATGCAACCACAATGTAATGTTTATTTTTAAAGGTTGTTAACCTATGCACAAAATATAACAAATATAGTTGCATACGTAAACTGAGTGTCAGGCATTAAACTAAAACATATCACAATGATACTGTAAACCAATTAACAATGCATTCATAATGTGTTTGCTAACACATTAGACAGTAAAGGCAAATGCAGTTACTAACATTACAACTGTGAAATATACTGGGCATTTTACATCAATTAGAAATACATTGATGAAGACTGGGCACATGTGAATTAATTCAGTCTAAAAATCTGTTTAGCCAATGCCTTTTAAACATGTCTCAAACCTGCCAGTGATGCATTAAGAATATGTGAATATGTACTTATTATACTACAAGTATACTACTAATGAATTGCTAATAAAATGCAAAATAATCCGCATTTCTTTGAGCACATGTGCTGTCACACAAATTTCAAAAGACATTGCAAGCAACACAGAATACTTTATTATGACCCAAATGATCAACATTGGTATTTCACCATACATACTGATATGTGTAATACTGAGGTTTCCCTGAAATGCTAAAAATGACTCTACATTATAGCTGAATAACACAACACACCGTCATTTTGTTAATTTCTGTGTTAATGCATTTGTTCAGTTGATGTTGCATCAATGTATTTTTGAATACTGAGAGAATCATTTAATTGAAAATCACAACCATTTTTTTTATTACGATAAAACATAACAGCTTCAAAGTGGAGCAACCAATATTTCTTTAGACCCGCTAAAGCTAGTTTATGATAGTTGTTTCTGGTAGAAGGAATGCAACTGAACTTGTTTTGTTTTATTAAACTATAAAATCAAATTATATTGCACATATTTATCAATATTACTTATTTATTCTTTCAGTGACATAGCAAGAAAAATATTTACTGTAACTACAAGTTGACGGTTTGGATTGTTGTCTCGGGGGATTTTGAGGCAAATTAACTTTACTTTTTGAATTCTGTGTAAATAGAACCACTTGGGTTGTTTTTTGGCATTGCTGAAATATCTGATTATTCGGTTTTATAGTTGGCTAAACTGATGTTCCACCGTGTTTTCAGTGCGTTTTCGAATAACAAAATATATTACAAATACTTCTATATGACAAATTTGTATTAAAGGAAATAAATAAACCAGCAAAAAAACTAAATCCAATATAATAAAAACTTCAAATAATTGAAATAGGAAATTAGAAAGTTGCCTCTTCTAAAATCCACAAACAGTAAATTTATTTTGAGTAGTAAATGTTAACTATAATTAAATAACTAGGATGACAAATAAGACCAGAAAGCCCTAAAACTGACCAATATGGCATTAACAGACAGAAAAATCTTGAGAACAATGTGGCTGTACAGGGGCATGATGTCATATGTACGAGCCCCTTAGTAATTCTGAAGGCAATTGAAAGGCCACTCATTAAGGATGGCTGAGTGGGCGTTTTCAAGGGTAAATGATAAAATGTTTCACATCACTTTCAATAATAATCCTAATTTGGGGACACAACAACATCTTGAACTAATTTGCTATTCATGCTCGTTATCCATCTTTTAGAATGATGACCTAACCTCAAACCATTTTACAGCAAATACAAACTCATAAAGGGGGAAAATGGATTGTAACAAAAGAAAGAATAAGTATTTATTTATATTATTGTTTTCGTAATTAAAGCATACTTTACCTATAAGTTATCATAAAATATAGCATGTAGCATATGTAGCATGATGGGATTTATATTCAAGCACCTCTTTTCATCACCCACTTTTCACCCCCTACAAGTATTTCAGAGACACTGGAACACCCTACAGACAGGAAGATTCCAAAACGTTTCCTTATATAGGACGAGGTATATATAGGTTCTTAAGGGTAGAGCAGTAGTGGACATTTAACTGGTTTCACTTAAAATCCCATATTCATTTGGAGCTTACATATGCAAAGACAATATAGAAGGAAGAGATCCAGTGCTCATCAGTCTGCTCTGGCACTTTGAAAACCACAGCTTGAAACCACATCAAGACACGCAACTGTATCCAAAAACCAGATTCAATATCCAATCCAGGTTACATTCAGTTTGACTCTTCATTGTGTGCCGGACCTGGGAATTGAGCTCACAACTGAGGCCACTGACCTTAAGGTTTGGAGTAACAGTATTAACTGTACTAGCTGCTAAACTGCCAAAATTAAATGTACAGAGTTATTTTCTCAGAAGATGTATTTGTTTGCATTATATTAAAATTATATTTTCCTTTGTGGTTATTGTTATACTGCAAATTGTCCTGGTACATCACACATAGATTCCTGATCATTTTTCATGCACTACACTAAGTAAAATTTCCCTTATTGATTAATGGATGTGTGAAAGTCTCCTTCACGGGACCTGTGGTTTCGCTCCCCCCTCCGGCTAAAAGCCCAGGTCGTATCTGCAGAGGGGGGGATGATTGGCTAAACGAGTCCCATACCAGTTTAAATCTCCTGAGCTGACCGCAGAGCCTCAATTAAAAAACAACTGCTACTCAGCCGTCGACTTGATATTCAGCAACTGTCCAATAAATGCTCTTATTAGACCGATCCATTTGCCTTAGTCTGTCATTCGCCTTTTATTGTTTATGGGTGTTTCCGACTTGGATGGAGAATAAAGCAAAACTAATGTGTTAATGGCCTCCACTCTGCTCAGAGGAGAGTGCAACCTTGAGATGAAAACTGCAAGATTTATTCCGCCTTTGCTAAGTGCCTGTCAATTCATTCTCCTACAGACCATTTGCTTCTGGCATCCAAAGACAATGTCATGCTTGGAGGGGAGTGGTGTAAGGGTGATGTCATGCTTGGAGGGGGGTGGTTTAAGGGTGATGTCATGCTTGGAGGGGGTGGTTTAAGGGTGATGTCATGCTTGGAGGGGAGTGGTTTAAGGGTGATGTCATGCTTGGAGGGGAGTGGTTTAAAGGTGATGCCTGAATAGCGTTCTTTAGAAAACCAAAAGCATTTATTGTCATTGTGCAGACAGCAAGTACCAAGAGAGTCAATCTTCGCCTGTCCCATCTTGAGACAGATATACACATGAGGGTGAAGCCGGGGCTCATAGCACACGGTCAGCTATTTTTCCAGCACTCATTGGAGCAGTGTTTGGAATTAAGGACCTTGTGCAAAAGCTCAGCAGTGATCTGATGACTCTACTGTACTAGGATTCAAACCTTTAACATTTTAAACTCTGGCACCTAACCTGCAAAACCACAGAGCACCGTGTACTCAAGCTTGGGTGATATTTAAATGAATATTTATAGCGAATTAATATAAAAAATTATCTAGTAATATGCAATACTCAGATTTCTCCTTGCTTTAGTATTGTCAAATAATTGCATATAAAGTGTTATCATTTTATTTTCTTGCTTTTAATGGATCTGTCAAGCAAGTGTTTACTTTGAATTGAAATGGTAGATTAATGTAATCAGTCTTGTAACAAACCTTACCATTTCATTTCTTATAGTTTATTTCCAGGGTGGGGGTGTGGGGTTTAGGGAGTGTCCCTACATTAGACACCTCATATAATATCAGCTACCAAACTGTGACAAAACAGCCCAATGCATCACCCGAGGAAAATGATTTTCCATTTCCTCTCTAGAAAAACATTTCTAGCATAGCAGCTTCCCACTGCTGACGCCTCTATCGTAGCGCTATAGGAAATTATCTTCACACTTTTCTGGCCACAGTAACAGAAGTTCTACTCGGCTCCGTGGGCCCCGCCCTTCCCCAGTGCCAATCGCCGGCCCCTCCCATCATGCCGCCTGATCTCAGTCTTTATGACGGCATGTTGCTGGGGACAGTTCCAGATGGACAGCCGCGCTGTGCTTCCTTGATCTCACCAAACTCAGTCTTATCAGCGGCGGTAGGGCCAGGTCTGCCTGTCAGTAACCTGTTAGTCGCAGGGAACCAGACAGTCTGCCATGCGACAGTGGGGGAGAGGATGGATAAATAATCATTAAGAAAGGTCATTAAAAAGATCAGACTGCTAACCTAAGGGTGTTATACAATATAAGCATCAGAATACACTGGCTCCAAAACCCTGACTCGGATTCTGGAGGTTGCTGAGGTGTCGGATGAGCGCGGCCTGCTTGTGGATCATGCATCCATCTGTTAGGATGTGGCCAAACACAGCTAGTCAGCTCGTACGGATGCCTCTGTGATGATCCTTTCACTAGATGCATCACGGGAGTCGCTGTTATGGAGAAACACCCTCTCCCAGCTCACATCTATTTTACTAATCCGAGTCGGGTTACTGTGCCGGGCAACAGGGACCCTGGTTCCATCTCACCTTCTGTCTACCCTCACCTCTGGTATAAATACCCCAACAGAATTAAAAATAGATAGATCTCCCCTCTGTGCTCCACAGGTTACCCCATTTAAAAAAAAAAAGAAAGAAATACTGTATACTATGCGTTGCCCCAGCATGACAGGAAAGTATGCTTTGCATGGTACATCATGTAACAAGTGACCGTTTATATTGCACATGGTGTAAATGACTAATTATTGCACAGAGAACCCTTTAATGTCTGCCAGGACATTTCTAATTAAAAGTATGCTTAGAATATGAAATGCTTGAGTGCATTTGCCATCTTCAGCCCTTTGGAAGTTATAGAGGACAATTTTGTGTGTGAAACACTGCATAGGAAAACTTGCTTGTCTTTGGAAGAGCTCTTCAGTACTTTGTACAAGATAACCTGTCAGGTTTTAGGTAACTCTGTCTCTTTTTTTTTTTTTTTTCTAAATCCTCATTTAATCACGGTTCTGCTGGCTGAAGGCTACGCTGAGCAGCAGGATACGTCCAGGTTCAGAATTTCTCAAACAACAGCACACAAGAAGAGGGTGAAGCGGGAGACACTGGGAACGACCAGAAACCAGCCAGGTAAAGGGCGGAAGTGGCTTTTTAACGGCAGAGATGACCGTTAACTTATCTGACACTTTGTCCTGAATTGCACAATGAGATCAAGTGACCTTCAAAAAGAATGGGAAACATTAAGTGTAGGTATGAAGTTTACTGCTAGAGTAGATTGTATCAGGCTCCTAGAAGTAGGACTGAAGACCCAAAAAGCGAGGAAGAAGCAGGTTGCAGTGTGTGCATATACACTCATCTAAAGGATTATTAGGAACACCTGTTCAATTTCTCATTAATGCAATTATCTAAACAACCAATCACATGGCAGTTGCT
>JAABNY020000136.1:418930-432074 GCA_015164015.2 Brevimyrus niger | reverse complement strand
ATTTGGGGGGGGGTTTGGGGGGGGGGGGGATGGGGGGGAAGAGGGGGTTCGCGGGGTTGTGGGTGTGGGTGTGTGTGTGTGTGTGTGTGTGTGTGTGTGTGTGTGTGTGGGGGGGGGGGAGGTCTGGTGCATGATGCGGCTGTAATGTGATTATGATGCTGATGATGTTGTTTTTCCAGGGGTCTCTGGACTGCCCAGGAGGGGGTGGTGGTATTGCAGTGAACTTGGCTTCTACGAGACGTCCACCGTGTGCCTGATTGGTAAGAGTTTCCTTTAAATCCGTCCATCTGTCTCCCATGTACCCGCTTGTCCAATACAGTGTCCTAAATGTAAGCAGTGACCCTACAGTACTAGTTAAAAGTTTGGACACACCTACCCATAGAAAGGTTAATTTGTACTATTTTGTATGTTTTAGAATAATTATAAGGACATCCAAAATATAAAATAATATATTTTGGAATTATACACTGACTGAAAAAGTATTAACTAAAAAAACTTGTTGGGGGGTTGGGACTCGGAAGGTTGCCGGTTCCAATCCCTGGGCCAGCAGAGTGATGCCACCATTGGGCCCTGAAACTCCGGCCCTTAACCCCAATTGCCCCAGGGAATGGCTGACTTTACTGTCTCCTCTATGCCAGTTTCCTGAGGTGCATTTACATTTAGCAGTAATACATCTGTTGCTTACAGTTTATTTTGCTCGGCTTGTTAAAGGTCACATACATTGAGGAACAACATCATCTTGGTTCTTCGGATCAGTTAAATTTTTTTTAATGTCTTACTTTTTTTTGTATTTTTATCCCACCGGTAAATCCTGTTGGTACGGCTTTAATGAGATCCACATCAGGCAGAAATGAAAGGAACTAAGGTTATCAGAACAGCTATAGAAAAAAGGAGGATTCCTCTGCAGTAATGTTCAAACTTGAAATTTCTGAATCATTTAAATAAAAAAATGTTAAACATTAAAGCACAGCAAGATACTGACCGAAATGTGAAAATGAGACTCGTAAAGATGCTTAAGGTTAACGAAGACATTACAACTAGCCAATGGATGAGGCCAAATGGGCATGCATGTGGTTGTTGGAGCATAAAATGTGAGCCACGTTCTTTTTGAAATAAAGTCGTATTGTACTTTTTTGCTTTAGGAATGGCTTTTCTGTCCTCTCGGTTTGGCCGTCGGATCTCCCCCGAAGCCAGGCTTAAGCCAGTGTCTCAGTGGGGCTTCTGCACATTCCGGTTCTACCTGGTTATAGTTTTGGAGAGTGAGCAGCCGGGATGCGTTATGGTTATGGGGAGTGAGCAGCTGGGTGCATTATGAAGAGAGGCACCAGTGTGTTATTGAGAATCCCTGGTGTGATACAGAGAGGGGGACACCGGCGCCAGGGATGTACTGGCTATCGGGACGACCGGGAGATTCCCGGTGGGCCGCGGTCTTTGTGGGCCGGTGGGTTAGGCATTTAGTTTTTAAATTATTTATAATCGTAATTCTGTTTGGAAGTTTATTGTTGTGTAGTTGAAATACCACGCTTGTGTCTTTCTAATTGGCGTCAAAATGTAAAGGAGGAGCCGAGAAGTTGAGCTTGAGGCCACCAAATGTGTTGAAATAAATCAGTTATTTGTTAGAAGGCTGGCAAAACACTTGGGTGAAGATGTCAGCAGGGCGGCCCGGACTGCTGAGGTGAGACGGACATTAAATAAACGTCGTGTTAATCAGAATCCACTCTAAAAGGGTTTTGGCTATTAAGGGATTTGCATATTGGTATTGTGATATTTGATTTAATACAGCAGGAAAAGCTAATATTAAATTACTTTGTCATTACTAAATTGTATTTATATTCTAATCAGCCATTTTACATGTATATTGAGGATAATGAAAACTGAATTAATACATATAGATACATACAGTGCGTGTGCGTGTGTGTGTGCGTGCGTGTGTGAACGTGGTCGGCCGGTGTGGATGATGTCCAGGGCTGTTTTTATGTCCCAGTCCAACCCTGACCGGCGCGCCTTAAAGAATCTCCAGTGTGTTACTGTCATGCTTCCATCGTCTGTGTGTCCGGTTTTGTATAAACAACAACAAAAAAAAAAACGTCCACACATATTTCCCCCTGCCGCATGCATGCCGGGAGCCTCTCCTGATCTTGTCAAGCAGCAGTTGGATGCCATTTGCTTGGCCTTTATTTGTCATGCGGGAATTTTGTTCCCCTTGGGTCATTCCCCCTCCTCACGGTGTCTGAATCGGCCTGGGTCCTCTGCGTCTCAGGGGAACCCGTCAGCCCTGCGCTGCTGTGTTTGATGCCGGGATCTGAGCTCCAGGTTCATCTGCTGCTCGCCTGCAGCTTTCGGTAATGAAAGGCGGGAGGGTGAACGCCTGAAGGCCCTGGGCGGAAACCATTAGCTTTTGGCCCATTCCTAGTAAGACTATGGCAGTTGGGAGCCAATGGTCCACCTCCGACCAAGTCATCAGCTCACTGATGGCTGCGATTAGACTGTGTTTCCTGGGGCAGACGAGGAACGAGTAGGCCTGTCAGCCTGACATCACGCAGTTCCCGCGGGATGTGGGGCTGATTCAAAGATGAGAGGGGTGCAAGTGCACTTTGTGTTAATACGGTACGGTTCAAATCTAGCCTGTCACAGTAATAAATCAGATATGAAATAGCTATATACACACCATCTAAACGCACTTCTGTTATTATTGGCCAATAATCAGTCATAGTTATAATTGTCATTTGCTCTGTTGCAAATGTATAAGCTCAGTCTCACCCCCACCATTTTGACTGCTAGCCTTAAGTAACAACCCCTGACCACAGAAAGGGATATTTAGATATTTGGATTTTATTATCCTGTAGTCTCTATGTGCCTCAACAAAATTGCTGAAACAGAAGCAGATGAACACCCAAAAAGAGTTCTGTGTACATCAGCGTGTTCCAAAAAGTGTCTAAATAGCACTTATTCAGCCGAAGCCCTTCAATATCTAATGGGTATGTTTAGCTCTCTGGGGGCTGTTGGATTGTTTGTTTACTGGCAGCATGATGCCGGAGGCAGCTGCTCTTAAATCACTGGTCCGTGTTGGTTATTCTGGAGGAGGGTTGGAGGTTTGAGTCCATCCAGTGCACTGAATGGCTGCAAGTACAGTTCTGTACATGAAATAGTGGAAACATGCGGAAATATTTGGAGGTACGGCTTTAATAGTATCTACACATATACAGCTGTCAGGGTTTGGCTTTAATGTGATCCTGCATTTTTCATATCCCACGCTCCATTCTCCATTCCATGTGTAGGGGGAACACGGTGTAAAAACAGAATCCGCTCCCGTGTGTCATTCCGGATAAAACGTAGCACGGCTTATTGTCAGTGCCTGACAGGAGGCCGCAGGAAATCCATTAAGTACATGAATGCAAAGGTGTGTGAGCCCTTTTGTTGCGACACTAAATGCAAAATAAGATTATTCAGGGGACAGGGAGCTTCTGAGAGCTGGCTCTTCTGGGGCATTAACCATGGACTGCGTCACCCCTGTGCCACCTCCAGGGGAAGTTAGAGAGTGGTGGTGGGGGTTGGCTGGGTGTAAGTGGAGTAAAAGCACTGCTGGGGGTTTTGGCACAGCCCCCAACCCAGGACAGGTGGGGCACCTGAAAAAGACAAAGGGGAACATTGGGGAACAGGTGTTATCACCTGGGGGTGTGGGGGTTCATGGGAAGCTGCTTCCCCAGAACTGAAGCCGTGTGCTGGCATGACGTGCGTATGGGTTGGTTCCGGATTGAGCTCTGGGAGATTCGGGGATACCCTTCAGTTTCGTTTTTACAGTTTGCCGTGGTTCTTGTTTGAGCTGCACGTGTTGTGGTCCAGAGGGAGGTTGGAGTTTGAAGCCTGTGCTTGAGTTTGTGGTGGACATACACTCACCTGAAGGATTGTTAGGAACACCTGTTCAATTTCTCATTAATGCAATTATCTAATCAACCAATCACATGGCATTTGCTTCAATGCATTTAGGGGTGTGGTCCTGGTCAAGACAATCTCCTGAACTCCAAACTGCCAATTGCCAATTGGGCATCGTTTAAATGCCACGGGCTACCTGAGCATTGTTTCTGACCATGTCCATCCCTTTGACCACCATGTACCCATCCTCTGATAGCTACTTCCATCAGGATAATGCACCATGTCACAAAGCTTGAATCATTTCAAATTAGTTTCTTGAACATGAGTTCACTGTACTAAAATGGTCCCCACAGTCACCAGATCTCAACCTAATAGAGCATCTTTGGGATGTGGTGGAACGGGAGCTTCCTGCCCTGGATGTGCATCCCACAAATCTTCATCAACTACAAGATGCTATCCTATCAACATTTCTAAAGAATGCTTTCAGCACCTTGTTGAATCAATGCCACGTAGATTTAAGGCAGTTCTAAAGGCGAAAGGGGGTTAGTATGGTGTTCCTAATAATCCTTTAGGTGAGTGTATATATATATATAATAGATGCACATCCATAAGCTGGGAAATTACGTTACTTCATGCGCTGTGGTCTCCTAATATTTTCCCGGAGCTTTGAAAGCGAACCCTAATTTAAAACGGCACTCCAAGAAGTTTCAGGAAAATCTCTGTGAGACTTTTTGAGATGCACTGCAAGCAAGCAATATGCAGACAAACACGTTCTTGGTGGAGGAGATACTGGATGAAAATTCTCACGTGACCTTCATCAAACAGAGCAGGGCACCTCTCTGTGAAATGCTGCACAGCACCATACTCTGGCCAGTTTCTGCTGCACAACACCATACTCTGGCCAGTTCCTGCTGCACAGCACCATACTCTGGCCAGTTCCTGCTGCACAGCACCATACTCTGGCCAGTTCCTGCTGCACAGCACCATACTCTGGCCAGTTCCTGCTGCACAGCACCATGCTCAGTCATTCCCTTCTGTGTTGTGTCCATGAATATTTACAGTTCATTTAAATGAAATTCACATTACAATCTACTCTGATGAAATCAAAATAACTAATAAAAACTGCTGGCAAACAGAACCGTTACTACTATATTCATGAATGTAATAACAGGGAGGGAAAAATAATTTACACATTAATTTATTTCTTAAAAAACATAGATGTACACATTTTTGTATTAAATGTAGTGCTAATTTAGCTGCATATTTGGACACTTGGCCATTACACCTACAGGAACTTTTATGACATCCCATTCTAAATCAGGTATCAATATGGAGTTGGTCCCCCTTTGCATTTTTGAACCATTTTGTGCCATTAATGTTGTTTTTACTTTGGGGTACAAAACTTTACCAGAGCTGAACCATTTTCTCTGACAGTTTATCCACTTTGAGTGTATCCACTCAAAAAAGCAACACAATAAAATAAATAATAATAACGAACTATTTAAAAATACAATGTTGTATTGTCAGGTCAAGTCAAGTAACTTTATCGTCATTCATACCACACAGTTTGAGAGTGCATGGTAGAACGAAATTGCGTTTCTACTGGCTCCATGTGCAAAACAAACAGAAATATTACAGTATAATATAATGCAGTATAATACAGTATAGTACAATATGATACAGTATAATACAGGCTACACAAAATACTCACAACAAAGAACTACACAGAGAACAGAACTACACGGAGAACTATTATTCAGCACAGAGGTAAATCTTGTGCAGAGTAAAATAGTGCTCAACATTAAAATTTAAAGTAAAAAAATATTGCACCGTTAGATATTGCACAAATATTGCAGTGCCTCACAGTTGCCATATTATAGAAGTGAGTGTAAGTGCAGATTACTAATAGGTAGTAGCAGCAGAGAATAGTGATATGGAAACGTTTTAGTGTGAGTCATGGAAAGTTACATTTATGAATATGTAGTGCATTGTACACAATAGAATATATATTGAAATTATTAAAGTGAGTTTAGAAGTCTAATGTCCTGTGGGAAGTAGCTCTTGCTCAGTCGTGCAGTCTTACATCCCAAACTTTCGGTAGCGTTTACCGGATGGTAACATGCTGAATAATCTGTAGGCTGGATGTGATGGATCTCTAACAATTCTGACTGCTTTCCTGAGGCAGCGAGATTGGTATATCTCGTGAATAGATGACAGGGGGGTCTTGATCATTTTCTCTGCTGTCTTCACAACTCTATGGAGGGACTTCTAGTCGGAGGCATTACAGCTGCCATACCAGCCTGAGATGCTATAATTAACCTTTATTGTCCCTCATGGGGAAATTCTTTTTACCCCTCCCTCAACTTGCTCTTTGTAGAACAAGCTGTCCGCAGAGGGCAGCCACCTGTTGGGGCACTCAGGGAGCTGGGGGTTAAGGGCCTTGCTCAAGGACCCGCAGACATGCTGAGGCTGGGTTTGAACCGACGACCTTGTGATTACACAGGTTTAGCCCACTCAGCCACAAGCTGTCTTTCCCGGGGGTGGTGTTCTTGAAGTTCCTGAAGTCAGCAGTATATCTAAATTGATCTAAATTTAATTGATCCATATCTGTGACACTGCAGCAGTAATAGTAGAAATATAAAATTACAGCCAACAGAAATCTCTACATTCTTAGTTCAGGTACATTCAGATTGAAATTTTATGTCACATAGATGAGATGCTTAACACCACTTTACACGGAAGAATCTTTATTCTTGTCACTTGTACAAGTACAGATACATGGGAGTTTTTTTCCACATGTTGCATCTTACTCATCAATACGACACACATGTAAGCTAGAACAAACCTGGGGTCAGAACCCAGGGTCAGCTCGTTATTCGGTGTCCCTGTAGCAGTTTTCAGGGTTAAGGACCTTGATTAAGGGCCTAACCATGATATGATTACTCTGCCAGCCTCGGGATTCAAACCAATAACATTCCAATCAGGGGCACAGAACCATACACCACCCCCATTTGCACAAGACCTAGTTACTGTATATTGCAAATTCTAATTCTTTGCTCTTTATTGCGGTTATAGCTGTGATGGAACATGATGCCAAATTGAAGAGAGAATATAGAAAATAATGTAAAAACTATAGCATGATCAGCTAACAAAAGCTTTATCAGTGCTATGATCACCCAGCAGAATTCACATGCACAGCAACATAAAGGAAAACATCTGCAGGTTATGAAGTGGAGTTTAAGTGCAAAAGTACACAGTTAGAAATAAGGATTTTTTTAATGCTTTTTTTTTTAAAGAAAATACGGCATTAAGATCATGAATGAATTGAATGACACGACAGCGCAGAATGAACTGAGTAAATGTTATGGCACTTCAAAGGCTGACCCAGTTCCCTGATGCGCTGGCAGGACGTGCTGCCGAGTAGTCCCCCACGTCTCACACGGATCTCATTCACCAGTACCCACTCTGTACCCTACCAGGGCGATCAGAAGCAGCGCAGGCAACTGACACATGGCAAAGGTCTGATTCCAGGACAGGGAGAATTTGCCGGAGCGTGGTTACCTAGCTGACCGATCACCGTCGTCGAGCCTCAGCTCAAAGCGGGGGTCCGCGAAGCAGGATGGCGGGGGCGCGGCTGCTGCCTCATGCCGGGGAACGTGGGAGTCCTCGCTCACCTTCCATCCAACCCCCTTCTGCTAGGCGCTTAATTAATGGGACAGAGTCTAAGCCCATTGGGGAGCGGTTTCCGCCTTCCCTTCCTGATGTCCTGTCATCATTCACTAAAGTTTTTACCCTCAGCCGAATACGAGCGGATGGGGAGGAGCGAAAGGCTTGAAGTCAGAAATGTAGCTACAGAAACGGTGAGCCCCAATGAACTGATGTCTTGAAAGGGGAAAGCGTGCACAGAAAATGAACTGGAGCAAAACAAACCATTAAGGTTGTGTCAGGTGAGAAGATAGGAGTGAGGCAAAATGAAGACAGGAAAATGACATTTCAGCCGTCCTGTATGCTTGGGGAGATAGCCATTTTATTAAAGTGTGATAGAGCGGACACATTTTCAAATGAGTCCCTCCCCCTGCAGACATTTTTTACGTTACTTCATGTGGGCGTGGTGGAGCTGTCTGAGAACTCACTTATTCAGTAATATTCAATGCTGGATATTACAATTTGATTATTAAAATGGGGAGGAAAAAAAACCCTGGGACAGCTTTGCGTTCGGAATCGAAATGAAATTCGTAGGCTCTTTACAAAATATAAATTATATCAGTTGTTAAATATAAATGAATTCAGATAAAGGAGTTAGTATTTAGAGCATGAGAAGTTCTCTTGTTACAGATGAACATAACAAAGTTATGCAGGGAATGAAATGGCTGGGGTTCAAGGTCCTGATCTGGAACATTTGACATGGAACACAACAGAACATAATCCTTGGGAATGAATGGATGAATAAATGAATGAATGGATGGCTTTATTGTCACTGCAAATGGCACAATGAAAGGGGAATAAGGCATAGGGGAAATTTATTGTTACAGCAGGTTCCACTCACCAGACATTCCCTCCCAAGACGGCTGCGAGAAACAGCTTCTGCTCCTCCCACAGACCGACTACCACATGAAGAGGAATATATCCATTATATCCCAAAATATCAGATACACATCATTTGCTACATGTTAGTGTGTCTGGCTTGATGCATACATACCTAGGTAGCTGAAAAATGTACATGCTGTCCATGTATATAACAGCATATTTGTCAAAACCATTCAAATATGCACACGCATCCTGAGCCACACAGGAAGGGCTGGAAAAGAAAAAGGAGAATTTATGCACTGAAAGATGACACAAGGCACGGGCACCATGGGGGATTTCAGCTAGATTCCTCAGTAATCAAAGACGCTGTTGTTGTTGTTTTCAGTTCTTATGGGGTCCACAGTAATATCTCGCTGTTGACACACTAAGGTTAACATCCAGACGTTCTCCGTGGCCACAGAAAGCTCTGGGAAATCATCACGGCACCTCGCTTTTCTCCAGGCCTTCGCTGGACTTCCTGTAATTGTATGGTGGCTCTTATCATTTTTGACACTGTTCCCAAAGATTCCTTCCAGCCTCCCTTCCCTCTGAAAATTAATTCACATTTTACTGCATTTGTGGGGTTTTATAAAGCAGATGTGCTAGTTAAAGAGCATGTTCCACTTGGGTATAATAATGCTTATAATAATGCCTAATTCATGATGGCCAAAGTACACCAAGGAGCAGTCTTAAACAATGTGGAGATTTAATAAATACCCCATTCTAATTAGAAGATAAGACATTGCAGTAATATGTTAATTTGCTGGCAATTTTAGCTACATGTGTCAATTATTTCCTTTTGTAAGAATGATAATACTAATGAACCATTTATGAGCTTGAATATTTGAGTGTGCGTTGCACAAGCCAAAATACCGTAGTTACTTTAGAACAACATTCTGAAGCGGTGTGGGTCACAGGGAAGTAATTGACAATATCTAGCAGTTTAGGACAGTGATCAGTGTGATCAGTGGGCTACAGGCAGTATTGGCCCATATCAGCAGTGCTTTAGAGCATCTCTGTGACCTGGACAGCAGTATGAAACAGATGAGCTAGACATGTATAAAGGTGGTGTCTTAATAGGGTATTTTTATTGGAAAAAGCCAGGAGCACATATTCCATTGCGATGATCAGCACAGCCTTGGTTTTATGTATTCATTAGCTTATACAATCCAGAGAATATCAAGCTTTTTATGAAAACTATCTGACAGCGTATGTAGGCACAAGTTAATGCATTACTTGTTCGGTTCAAGCTCCAGGAAACAGTGTTTGTATCTCTCCAGATGTGTATTATTTTGCAGTTCGAGCCATTTTATTATGCGGCAGAGAGTGCCTTCTTAATGGAAAAACCATTAGGGTAAATATTATGCAAATGAAACAGCCTGTCTCCTTCTGCTTTGTTTGAAGCCTAAGGGTTAGATAACGAGGTTTTATATTTTCCTGGAATGAGAATTAGCTTTCAAAAGCTTCGAGATAAAGGGGACCGACCAAAAGTTTAAATCATTTCCTCTTCGGCCTTACTATTGGACTCCACTTATGTTGCTCGCTGTCTTACACTCAAAAATTGGAAATAAAAGCATATATATATTTATAGAAGAAGAAAAGAACAAGATTATGGGTTACTGACTCCTACATCATTCTGAATGATGCACCAAAAGCAGGGTCAAATACTTTTGCACAAAATCATTCATCACACTCATTACTCCATGACAAAGGCCGCTGCTTTATCCTATTTTTTGCTTATATTTATTGCCTGTCAATGGGAGACACGCAGGCATGTTGCAGTTTTAGTTTTTGTTCCGGAAGGTGTTTTCTTTGTATGCTTCGAAGTATGCTTTTAATTGGTTTGAATCTGTATATTGTGTGCACAATATCTTTTCAGCAAATGCAGAAATTACTTTCTTGTTATCAATAAATTAAAAGAATTAATTTCTCTGGGTAGAACATCAGTCCATTTTTTGAAAAACTATTTCCTTATTCATTATTAGATTGTTATATGTACACCACAGAAGCTGAATTTGTTTGGATTAAACAGTTTCCATCGCTCTTAAAGGACGTCAGGGTCTGAATGTGTGTAATAATTCTTGGCATTGATTTCTGAGGCAGCGTTGAATCGAGCTTAATGTTTTTGAGGGAATAACAATTAATTTTCAGAGGACCAAGTCTCTCTAAGCTAAGGAAAACATCTCTGAATCCGTAAACTGTAACCTACATTTTACACTCATCATAATCCCATTAACAGCTGTGTATTTATAGTATGTCTGAACAACAGAATAAATCACACTGCCATCCCTGTTTTTCACTGCAGATACATGGAGTCAGACAGGGCGGATGTATCAGGGCAGAAGAGATGCAAGGAATTAGATTTTATCTGAAGGAACCAGAGCATGAAGTATAAAATATATTAATAGAATCCTTCAAGTATTGATTTAAAAATATGTATTTTTCTCATCTTGTGTATCAGTACAAACTATTTCAAGACCTAGGACTGGCACATTGACATGCATAACATTTAGTATAGTTTGCCTCATACAGTACTTGCATTATATCAGGATATAGGCTCACTGACCACTTTATTAGGTACACCTGCTCAGCTGCTTGTTGAAGCAAAAATCTTATCAGCAAATCATATGCCAGGAGCACAAAGTTTAAAATTATGCAAATGCAGGTTAGGAGCTTTAGTTGTTGTTCACATGAAACACCAGAATGGGGGAGATGTGATTTAAGTGACTGTGAACGTGGCATGGTTTTCGGTGCCAGATGAGCTGGTATGAATATTTCAGAAACTGCTGATCTACTGGGATTTTCACGCCCAGCCATCTCTTGCGGTTACAGAGAATGGGTGAAAAAAGAAAAACCATCCAGTGAGCGACAGCTCTGCGGAAGAAGGGAAGGGGGAAATGATTTGTTGTCATTATTGACATACCATAACACACAGTGCACAACAACAAAATGGATCCTGGGCATTTAACCCATATGTCACATCATGACATAGCAGAGGGCAGCTAATTGAACACCCAGGACACGGTGCTTGGGGGCTGTACCTTACTCTGGGTACCTCGGTGGCATTCTGCTGGTCGGGGACCCAAACCAGCACATGTGCACATCCCCAACCAACAGGCCACCCTGTTGATGGCAGAGGGCTGAGAATAGTAGCCAGATTGGATGAAACTAATTCAAAGGCAACAGCAACTCAAATAACCACTCATTACAACCAAGGAATGCCGAAGAGCATCTCCGAATGCAACATCAATACCTTGATGTGAATGGGCCACCAGCAAAGGGTAGGAAACTGAGGCTACAGTGGGCACAGACTCACCAAAACTGGATAAAGGAAGATTGGAAAAATGTTGCCTGGACAGATAAGGCTGTGATTTTGAGGTGGTAGGTGCAGAATTTGAAGTAAACAACATGAAAGCATGGATCCATCATACCTTGCATCAACAATTCAGACTTGTGGAGGTGTAGTGGGGTGGGGGATATTTACTTGGCATAATCAGCACCCCTTAATGCTGGGGTTGGGTGATGTGCACCTAACTGGCATATGTCAATGTCTACAGTGAAACATCACCTTGGACAATAAGATCAGGGAGTGAGGCTGGGTCGTCTTGTAAAGGTACTGTAAATTTCTATATGGTTTCTTTTACACTTTTTAAAATTACTATTCATAAATTCATGAATTAAGTTTTGGTATTAATTTATTACTATTTCAATTTATTTGCACATTTGAACCCATTCACATCCCATGTTCCCCTACTCACTCATTCTTTCCTTATTTTTCCTCCATATAACTTGCCATGAGCCTCAAATAGCCTACTCCTGTGCTTAAACTTGTTATTTTGAGTGCCTAAGTGAATGCAGTTATGCAATCAAAATAGCAAGTTTAAGTACTAGAGTATAGGCTATTTGAGGCTCACAGCTATGCTCACTAGTCATAGTGGTGTAGTAATGGCAACAACAGACTTGGTCGCTAAAGAAGGTACCACTTCATTTAGCATTTTTTTCACAGTAAAACTAATTAAACTCTTCTGTATGTGAAATTGAAATCCTGAGTTTCAGCATTTACAGTGCTTTGTTTTGCTTTTTCTGAATAAAGGTATGTTCAGGAACAACTTCATTCTTTTATTTTGTTTGACTTGTCGTTTTTATCTATTAGCCAATCAGAAATTGTACTTATTTTTAGTTGCTGTAATTGGACCAGGTGGACTAAACTTTGGCTGCTTAAAAGCAATGCTGAGAGTTAGGATTAATACAGGCACTGCAGTAAAAATCCTTCATTTATTATGTATTTCTTAAAGAAATATTCTCTGTTAAATGTGCTGGGTGAGAAACAGGAAAAGATAGTTTGATTACTGATTAGAAATTATTTGTTTGACAGGTGCGTAAGACAATGGGAGAGTTTGCTCTCCACCTCGTTACCTCCTGTGTAGTCATGCAGTCATCAGGCGGGGCCACGGGCAGAGTGGCGGCGACGACTGTGACGGCCAGCAGGGCCGAGGGAAGAGCAGTGGCTGTAGCAGGCGGGTCCGCGGGAAAAGCGGTGGCTGTAGCAGCTGGAGCCGCGGTGTCCTCCCACGGAGGGAGAAGCGAGCATGCTCCCAGTACGACTGGCTGGGCGGCTCTTCTCCTCTCCCTACGTCTCTTCCTGGGAGTCGGGCTCTTTAGGACCCAGGGCAGGTCCTGATCCTGGGTGTTTAGCCCAGGTAGC
>JAABNY020000136.1:365166-389192 GCA_015164015.2 Brevimyrus niger | reverse complement strand
CAGTAATGTAATCATTTTAACTGAATAATATCAATGTTTTCCGTCAAGAATATTGGAAAATTTTACATAAATTACATTGAAAACTACACAAAATTCCATCCACCTGAATTTTTAAGTTGTGTGGGGTTTTCTATCAGGTTTATAACGTTTTTCTGCTTCTTCGATTTTGTGATCAGTGCTCTGGGAGTTCCTATTGACAAATTGAAAGTAGAAGCTGCTAAGGGGTGGTCTAAACATGCAGAAGTATTTATAATTTCATTCCAGTAGCCACACCACTCGCTAAACCCCTGAAAGAGGGTGGCCCTTGACTATGTTGAGACCTTGACTTATCATGGTCTGTGTATACCAGACTCCAGTTCCCAGAATCCCCACTTCCTGTTCTTATTTTGTTACCCAGCTGTGTCTATTCCCACAGCTGTCGTGTTTCATCCTATTTAGCCTAGTTCTAGTTGGCCCTTCCTTGTGAAATTGTCAGCAGTATTTTGACCTGTATTTGGGCGTTTATTCTATTCCTGCTCTGTCTTCCTGCTTATGATTCTGCCTAGCCCCTTCCCTTGATTGCTGTGCCTACTTGTTTTATGACTATTGCCTATTTTTGACCGCATGTATGCCTTTTGATTTTGCACCTTAGTCCACCAGTCTCCAGCTGTCTCTTTCTGACCATTTTTGAACACTTCTCCTACCCCTAGTATGCCAAGATGTCATTTGTCCTAACTCTGTTTACAGGTTATGCCCTGGAATGTACCACAGGGCTGCATGAAGCCGCTCCCAGGCACAATTATGGAATCCAGTTGGGTAGCTAAAGGCTCTGAAAGCGTGTACGTCCTTCCAAGTGCTCTTTTAAAGTCACTTGCCCTTTTAGACAAACCTAATTAAACCTAACTTCCAATTGAATTGTGAAATTGATTAGTATTTTTGTTATGATCTCTATATAATTCAGATTGTTTAGATTTCTTTTAGGCTTTATTAATTGTGACCAACGTTTCTAGGTTGGGGTGTCTAGAAAAACTACAGCCATTCAGTTGTTATGTGCTACGCTCTTATGCTGTCGTCTAGTGTGTACTTAGTCCCAGCTAGGACTCATGATACACTATCCCCCCTGAAATGTATTGGACTTTGCAGTTTCTGATAACCAAAATGTAACCAGAACACAGTTTATTCACTGTTTAAAACAATACATGCTAATTACAATTCCCACCTTGACACAGAGATTGACATACATCAGAGAGGTTATGTGGCAGTCGGGGTGTGGCCTATTTTTGCGGGCGGAGCAAACACTTTAGATGCGTCTGTTACATAGGCAAACAAAAATGTGTTACTTTAAATTAGTATACAATATAACCTTAACTTTAGACGTAAGATGTACACCCTACACACGCACAGAGTGCATCCCTTAAATTAAGATAACTAAGGCATTATTCTACTAAAGATTTTTTAAATGTTTCGATGTATGTTGATATAACCGCTCACTAGTTTCTACCGTTCTTGTTGCTTAATTGATTTATATCACACTCGTCCTAGTTTAAAATCTCGCTACGACAAAACAATCCTTATGCAATTTTAAGAAAAGCGTGAACTATATATGTTTGGTATTTTTTTTATATAAAGCGCGTGAAGTTGTGCCTGTTAGGGGTCCAGTAATACCCATTTTGTTAGGGTGCGCCAACCGTCGGCTTGAGAAAATTACAACTATTTCGCCGGGCTAACCTCGAGTGCACGCTTGTGCGTGTACCCGTGGCTTTTCGGCGCTTGTGGGGTGTTCGCCTTACTTCTGTAGTTAAGGCTAAATATTTATACCAATTTACCAATACAGCTTAAGTTTTTTTTATACCGTTAAACATTAACAAAAACAGTTAATGTCTTCAGTAGCTAACCCCGTTCCCCCCATTGCGACCATTAGCTGTCTGGCATATGAAAACATGTGAAAGAATGCTAGACCGTATAATTTCACCCACTGGCTACGGTTTTACTGACATAAAATAGCGCATTTGCTTAAAATAACAAAACACCGCCATTGTTTTTACCACCTAAAAACGCAATACCCTCTTTCATCTCTAGCTAGAAAAAATTGACGAGCCCCAGAGCACGGTTAAAATTACGCTGCTAAAATTTGTATTATCCTTAAAACGCATTTAAACCAGTACATTAATAAATATCTGAATGGGTGTCTTACGAACCATTATTCTTTGTTTAATGCATGATTTCGTGTAAACATCGGCGACGGTTTATGACTACACCATATATCCAAAGTGGCCTAGGAGTGGATGATTCTACCCGTTTCCTCCAGCAGGTGCGAACTTCCGTGCATGTCCGCTGTGATGTTTAACAGACGCGTTTGGTCTTTTATCCCTTAAAATAATATACCAATTAAATTATTCTAACATAGTATGTTGCTAAATACCGCTCACTAGTTCCTACAGCTATTAAATGTACTTAAATAAAATCGGGGGCATCTTGGTTAAAAGTAACAAAATACAAGTAAATACATCTTTTGAAAGTTTTAATGTTTTACTCATTTGATTAACCAAACGTAGATGACTTTAGCTAAATGTCGCTAAACAACCCGAGGTGTGGTGTTAGACATCGACTTTTATTTAAATTAGAAATACGTCCTCTTATACTAATTACAAATAAGTCAGATTAACAAATAGAGTTAATGCGCATTCGGTCTGGATTGTGGCGTGCTTTCACAATTAAGGGCCATGGCTAGCCTTATGATAAACAATTTCCGCTGGTCGCCATTTGAACGTGAGTCTGCGTCAATGCACATGCGCAATAACAGTAGACTAACCCCTGATTTACACTAGATGCGTATCCGCTGCGTTCCCATTCAGTCTGAGGCCGCCCGTCATTAAATTTACACTGGATGCGTTTGTGGTGCGTGATCCGGCGCGCCGCTGGTTTGCGAGATCACATGATCACGGGAGAATAATATTTAACATAACATTTATCTGTTTCTATGGATAAATTAATGTGTCACTCCCATGTAGGTTACTGAACACTTTTAGGAGTTTGCAAGTACTTCACAGTACAGGTTGCTTTCATTAAAAATCAAGTATTTACATAGTTAATTACCGTAAAATCCCAAAACTTCTGCAGTTTCACTCCACGCCTTCTGCTTTCTACCATTATCCTTGTAAAAAGAATGTCTGGGGTCGTACACAATTTCTTGTTTCTCCACCTCCAAAATGAACTTTTCGTCGTCCACGATGCGAAGGGCAGTAGGCGCATGCGCTCTGTGTTGCGTTCTTGATCCGTATCCGTCAAAAATAGACTTCAAAAATCTCGACGGACTGCCGGACATGTGACGGAATAGAGACGTCGCGGAATGCGGAGACGCAACGCAGCGGATCTGGTGTAAACTGATGCATTGACTTTATTGGCGGCGATCGCTTGCGGCTGCCGTGTCGGAAATGGACCGCAACGTCCACGCATCCAGTGCAAATCATCGTTTTCATGTCCGGCAGTGCATGTTTGTACTTGTTTAAAGGTTTGGGACTTTATTTATTTATGATTCTTTCTTTTTAAAAGTAACACTAAAGTTTTTCTTGTTTGAAACATTTTGGTGCTTTCTTTTAAAATACGCCGGAGGCTCGTGTCTACTGCGGTCAGACGGAACCCCGCAGGACGTGTATGCGCTAGCTTACATTCATCCTACTATAGGCTTTATTATTCCTTAAAACGTAATAAAAAAATAACAGTTGAATAAAATACATCTAATGTATATTTATTCTATTAAAGTTTAAACGGAAACCCTTAACACACCCCCTCCCATTCCCCTATCCGCAAAACATGGCATAAGCATTTATACCATTTGGCCAAAACCCCCACCAATCAGAACAAAGGACTCGCCCACTCGCTATGACGTCACATCTTTTACCTAGGCCACGCTCCAACTGTCACATAACCTTTGTTACATCTGTACTTAAGAGGGCACTTATAGTTGCTGTACATAGTTAAAAGAGACAAAGGACTACATTCCCCAGAAGAAGATGCACACAGTAGCCTCAAGACAGATCTGGTTACAGATATTAATCTTACAGAACCATGCTGGAGCTTTGATTACAGTGCCTCCGCAGTGAAGGCAGTGCATGGTGAGTATCATGCCTTCCTTCTGGGGCTTCTGGCTACAGAATGTAGGAAAAATTAGCTCTAATAATTTGTGTCTCCACTGATATGTAGGGAATTTTTTTTTTATTATCAGTTAATTACTATTATTAATTATTATGCTTGAGTGGTTTGTTTGGCCAACAAACAAATCCCAGTTAGTTGCTGGAGGATTTAGTTCCAGAATTTTAATGGAATTCAATAATCACAGTATCACTACTTAACCTGGGTTAGAATGTTCCTCCCGCAAATGTAACTCTCACCAGGTAATGCAACAATTCTGTGACGAGAACCTTCTCATGGACATTAAGAAAGTCCCGCCATGCATAAGACAAGCATGTGACAAAAAAAAGCTTAGAGCAGTTGGACTAATTATAAAGCCCTTACTCAGATGGAGATTTAAAATGTATAAAAGGCATACAATTTTTTCTAATATTAAAACTAACACATGACTGATATTACATTTAACATAAAACAAACACAAAATAACAGAGTAAACTCAATGAGCAGGATAGAGTATAGGAAGGCCATGACTACATTTAATTGATACCCTTATAGAATACTGTTCTACAGAGCAAGCCCTCGATCTTGAAAGCTTGATGCAAAATTATAAAACAGATGAACAGGGCGAGGTCTGGAGTAACTCGTTGCATGGTGTTTTGTTAATGTTCCTTCTTTTTGTGGTTTTTGTCACTTTTCATGCCCCCCTTTGTGCAGCTATTCTCCATGTGGGCATCTTCGCTTCAGCTCCACCCCAAATGGATGTGAGGTGTGGGGTTTTAAGGTCTAGTTCCCTGAATATTGATTATTGATCTTTACCGAGTGCTTGGGTCATGCAGCCGGTGTCCTGGTCAGGGGTGTGCTCAGCAGATTCATGACCGTACTGAGGCAACATGACTTTTAATTAAAAGTATTTAACTTTAGATGCATACAACTGTGTAACAATCAATGAGCAGATCCATATTTAGAAGATTTTTTCTGTTAATTTGATACGGAACATGACGTCACAACCTGGAGGCTTACACACCGTACTATCTGCAATAATTAATTAATATCTTTACATACTATTATCTATTATCATGCATGTTGGTTATTTGCATCAGCCTATAGTACACATGGTTATGTTGCACATCACCAGATATTGACAATTTTAGATCAGTTTACAGAAGTTCTCTTCCAAATTACAAACAGCACATCTTAATCCTGATTCAGTTTATTAGTGGTCAGTTTCCTAGAGTAGAGTAACTTAAGTATTTGTAAATTACAATTTTGTGGTTAACTTGGGGTTATTACAATAACTTGATATCTGTGTTTAACAACACAAATATTAATTCATTCATAAGTAAGCAGTGGATGAATGTAAGAACAGGCATGGCTTATTTATGAGTCCCCCAGGAATGCAGGGGGCATGTGACTCTGAATTAGCCTAAACTAATAAAGTATTCTTCTGTAACAGGTTTTATAACAGAGAGGGTGATAGCATTTCAAGTCCTCCTAGACATTGTTGAGGAGAACTTTATCAGACCCTGCCTCAGAGAGAGACTCGGGGTCCCAATTCAAGCCCTATCAAGTCCCGTTTAGACCAATGCTTTGGATGATAACCCTTTCACTAAGATCTCCCAGATCACCTCTCTGGTTTTTCTTACAGGTTTCAGGCAACCAAACTGAAGAAATTTGCCTCTACTTGATTGATTTCCACACACTCAATGATAGTCCTGTGACACCCCTGGCTCTGCATACATAATCCAGTCATTAGTTAGCATGCTGGCTGAATTACAGAATTGAGCATATTTTGCTCTGAACATTGCCTCACTGCATCTCTTCCTGGATCACTGGTCATAAAGCCCTCAAAAGTCCAGATCTCTGAAAGGTCCCAGAAGAATATTACAGCCATGTATTGGTCTTCGATAAGGTGAGAACTTCCTCTCTCCCCTCAAATCATTTATTTGATTGCCTCATTGATCTGCTGCCTAGCACCACACCACCTCATGGAAGCCTCCTTCTCCTTGTCGAGACTCACGAGACAGGTGATGGAGAAATACAAGAGTCTCTTGCTGTCAGCCTAATCCTTGTTTCTTCCTCTCTGCTCAGAGCGGGTTTCTTCTTTGTGGGGAAGATGGATAGATTTCTCAAACCCTGCACAGATTACTGGGGTTGGAATGAAATAACTGTAAAGACCTGATGCCCTTTGCCTCCGATGTCCTCTGCCTTTGAGTTTTGGAAAGGAGCCCTGCTCTTCATCAAGTGGGATCTGCTCAGTTTAAATCCAAGAGGGATACAAAAGGAAGACCACTTCCAAAACACTTACCAGCCATTACAAATACCTCATAATCATGTGCCGTAACTACAGTATGGTCGCGGCACCTCTCACCACACTTACCTCGGCCAAGTAGTCCTCCCATTGGAACTAAGTTATGGATCAGGCCTTTACCCACATGAAACCAAGATTCATCTGTCCTGATGGCTCCTGATCCCAAGCAAAACATAATTGTTGAAGATGATGCTTCAGAGACTGATGGTCATACTATCCTGTGTCAGAGTTCTTCTGCAAATCACAAGGTACTCCCTCTACCTCTACCACCTTCTCTCCAAATCTCAGCCCCACCAACACTCAAGCTGGTAGTGGAAGAATAGCGCTATTAGTTGAAGGGAGCTCTGACAGCTCAGAAACATTTACTATGAGGAAACTCCTTGATGTCAGTGAAGATGGGGTTCCCAGTACCTGATTGACTGGAAGGTGTATGGCCTGATGAATCCTCATGGGTCCCAGCCAACAACCTTTTTGAAAATGTGCTCATGAAGGTAAATTGGTCTAGAACAACATCAGGTGGAATTCCTTGAGATACACTGGCATATTGTGGACTTCAGTTGCCAGAATCCCTTGCATTTCCCATCTGTTACCTATTTTGTTACCCACCTGTTTTTATTCCACCTTTTCACCTGTTTTGTTTCCAGCCCCCCCTTGTGAGATTCTTCTTTGTCAATCTGTTTTCCTGAATTTTAGCCTTAATTCTAGTCCTTCCTTGCATGCTGCCTAGCCCTGATTACCATGCCTGTTTGCTTTTGATTATTTCCTGTTTCTGACCTTGTGTATGCCTTTTGAGTTTGTTTTCTGGTTTCAATCCTCACCTGCTTATTGACCATGCTTCTGTTGTAGTCCCTCATTGTACCAGCTATGATTCATGGCATTAAACATTTTTGACTTTGATATTATCATTCAGGTGAGTAGACATTAAATGAGCTGAAGACAAGGTTCACCAGTGCCCTGATTCTGAAGCACCCAGGTCCCACTCCCTTTCAAGGACATAGACCTTACAGACCGTTCAGAACCTACAGAACCTGTTTGGTGACCACCAAAGCTTTTTTTTTCCCATAAAAAGTTACCTGCAGCAGACAGAAACTGATATAGAGAATTGGGAAATCTTGGCAAATAAATTGACTGGAAGATTGGAGGCATTGGTTCAACGGAACTCAAAATCCTTTCCTTGTCCCCACATATTACACCAACCTGGAATATCTCAGTATGGTCATAATACTTAACTCCTGCCACGAATGTTGGTCTCTGTTTTCCAACTGCTTTCAATTTAGTCTGTCGTATAGGTGAGAATCCATGAATTCCAAAGAAGAAATGCCTATCTCCATGAAACCTAAAACCACAGAGAACTCCAGATATCTTATTGTATTCTGCATGCATTGTTTACATTAGGTGAGAGATAATGGGTCAGATTCAACAGTTCCTCACTCCTGATCCATCTCCGGTTAAAAGCCCTCCTGGTAAAATGTTTGTCTCGATCCCAGCATGCTACTCTCTCCTACAGTGGATACACTTAATGCCTAGGTTAGGGCCCCAGGTACTGGATGTATACTGACACTTCCAAAGAAAACCTCCTTATGGTTTCCTAGATGGTTTCTTTGGTCCATGTGAACTTATTGCAATCAGAATAGAAATATTACAAATTTTTGTCTAAAAAATTGTAACCTTTACAAATTTTTGAGAGCACTTTTTAAATATAGTAATTTAATGTGCAATGTTTCTGTCTTAAATGTGAAATGAGCTTGGAATAACATGCATACAGTAAGCAACACCTTGTGCCAAGTAAATAAAAAGCAAACTATTGCTGCCCCAAAGAGAGAGGCTTTGATTTAGCTCTTAATAGCCAGGGATGCACATAACTGGCACGCAAGTGCACATTTGGCATCTACAATGATATATGCAGCAATTTCTTGGCGTAACAAAGTATGCATTTGTGCTCTATGACAAGAAATTACCATTCCTTTTTAACCTCTGCAAATGAAGTATACATTTGCTGTAAAAAGGTTAAATGCATAGGTAAGTTGACCACGCCCCTAGCAGAAATTGGCTTGTTTTTGGATGAACACCTTTATTAAAAAATAAAACTGGCCTTTGTCAGGAATCATGAGAGTGTTACACAGTAGTGCTGTGCGGTTACTCAGTTAGGTAAAGTTATGTACACAGCGTGAACAAAAGCACTGTTTGTATGAGCGTGTTTTTTTTTTCTTTCTTTCTGGAAATCCTGGGGCAATTTTTCCCCTCGATCTTAGTTTTTAGGGACATTTTGAGATTTCTTGGGGCATTTTTGCCCTATGCCCCTTTTAATTTCCAACACTGATCAATTTTGTTACTGGTATCCTCATTTCACAGGGCTTAATCTCAATCTTGGTAGCATTGGACTGACTGCTGCCATTGAAGGGAGGGTTTGGACTAGGATTAGGTTGTGTGTCAGAAATGTATGATTCTTGCATACCTATTGTCAAACCCACCAGAGCACTTTGAGTAGGTTCCTGCTGTGGGCTGGGTAGAATGGAGTCTTCTGACCAAAGATTTCACTTACAGCCTTATCCCAATGTTTTTTAGAATGCCAGTATCCCATGATTCTTTGCTCAACAGAAACAGCTGTACATTGAGTGGCAGTATCCCAACAAAGCTGTGTGGCCAGTAACACATATATGATTCCAGGATGCAATTCATCATCACAACACCATGTAAATGGACACCACTGCCCTCAGTATTAACTCAATCAAAGGGCTCTACATCTGTCATATATTCCTCTGATTCTTCCATTGAAGAGGTTCAGCCTGCGGTATATCATCCCTCTCTCAATCATGAGTTAGACTAAAGTGGTATCCTATCACCTGCCACCACCACAGTACAAAATTACCCCAAACTTCCACATCTTCTTGTCGAAACAGGTTGTGCATTCTCTTATTATCGAAAGTGCCAGGATTCCTGGCAACAATGAAGCTAGTTGCAGTAACTGATGGATTGAACGGATTAATGGCCCAGAAGAATGGCCATGGGTCCCAGATTCGAACACCCTGGATTCCTCCTACATGAAAGTATCTCATCTCACATACCCAGAGCGGCCATCCTTCTCCTGCCCAGAAATGCTTGACAATCCCTCTCACCCAAATATTAATGGGATGTTTAGTCCCTGAATTTGTGGCATATTAGTTATGACTCTGCTAAAAACCTCTGAATACCTCCATGGTCTCGTCTCAACTCTAATTTTCAAGTGTTACTCTCAGTTTAGAATTTCTCTGATGTTTGTTTGACCTTTGCTTTGCACTATTCCTGATTATCAACTCTGGATTGTCCTCCAGACTCTGTAAGGTTTCAATTTATTTGAGACCAGTTCCTATACAATGTGCTCCTGCAACACACATGCCTCATTGCTTCTAAATGTCTGGATATAATGCTTTTAAGGAGTAGGTCAGCAATTACCCATCATGCCTTTTTCTCTTTTTGTGCATAAATATAACTGTGAATTACAAGTTGTGGGAATAACCAGTTCAATTTAAGAGCGCATGACAAAAAATGTTTTTTTCCTTTTGATAATTGTTTTTCTCTATATGATTTAGTAGACTTGTGTTTGTGTTCCTACATATATGCACACGTCTGTGTTAGCATGCATTGCATATCTGCACATACACCCTTCACTCCAAAATAAGGATTTATCTGCATTACATTTTGAAACTGACACTTTGATTTAATGGATAGAAATAATGGACACCTAAAAGAAACTGTGCTGACAGGGGGAACAGACAAAGAGAAGGTCACCTCCTCATGCAGACTGCCGTTTTCCCTAAGGAGGAGCTAAAGCTTTGTAATCAATATCAGTCGTAAGTAGCAAAATCCCTTGTATCCATTTCATATCATGTCTATTTTGATTACCGAGTTCATTAACTAGCCCTGATAAATGTCACAATCAAACTGTGCTGAATCATTTTTCAAAAAATCTTGCTGTGATTCAGTGAAGAGTCTGTGAATAAACAAACATAAGTTCCCACATTTGCCTCATGATAAAAACAAAGACACATGCACTGCGAAGCTGCTAAAATATCACTTCCTGGGGGTTTTAAGGGCAAACTAGGCTTTCTAAGAATGTGTGATGCCAACGGAAACCCATTAGGTATGCTGGTTATAGCAGGTCAGGCTCAGAATACTATGCCATCAGCACAACACTCATGTAAGCTTACTCTGCGTGCTACATTTCACAGTCCTCCCCACGTAGTATGTTTGATAAGACTAAGAAATATAACAATTCACAGGCTGGGAGCTGCTGAGGTAATAACCATGCATGGGTTATGGGAACGTCAATAATCTTTCTCAAGACTGAAGCGGGAACCTGCAGTTTGTGAGAAGAAACATACAGGTTAGAGACTTGTTTTTATAAATCACAGAGTTGTGCGCTTGATGCATGGCATGCTTTAGTAATATCACTTTAAGTGCTTTCTCATTGATTTCAAAATGCTAGGCTAATATCGTTTATTGTTTCCTCTGGGGCTTCCGCCATAAGGCTGTTATGATGAACCTTGAAGAGAGATGTGGAAGGTCAGAGTATCTACGGAGCTCCGATTTACAGAAATCTTAGCCGTGGGCGAAGGTGTGGTATTAATTTGTCATTTTTACAGACAAATCCATTGAAGATAAACCCTAAGCCAGCAATCACGCTGCTTTTGTTTGTTTCATTAACAGGCTGTAATTTGCGCCCTACCCCTCAGTTTTCACAGCGTTTGTTACCTGATTCCACTAAGCCTATTGTTATTTTTTATATTAGCCCACACCTCACTGTAATTCACCACATAATCGCAAGTCGCCTGTCCCCTTCCTGCGTAAACAGACACCACAAAGAGCTTCATTAGGAACAATAAAATTCACACTTCTGGTGTCAGAGGACATTACTGTAGATATTTTGGCAAAGTGAGGCACAATTACTTAAACTCTGACGGTTAGTTCAAATGAAGTCAGTATTTTACAAGATCCAAAACTTTTTTTTTGTTTAATTTTAATTGGTCTTTAAAATAGTCCTCCTAAATTAAATGATGGTAAGAATCACTTCTGTCAACAACAAATATATTATATCTTGGTACTTCACAAATAACCTGCACACACACATACACACGTAATTTATATATCTAATCCTATCCCAAAGGACCTTACCGGTATATAGAATTGAGCAGGCAATCTTATAAGCAAAGGATGACTTTGAATTCTTTTCATCTGTTTCAGTGCATTTAAATTTGCCTTTGGCAGACATTCTACAATTTCTGATACTTAAAATAATGTTTTTCATCAGAGGAATCTTAAAAGATTATTCTGGACTTAACGCAGATATATTTACCATGAAAGATAAGGAACTGCAATGGCTTGTGTTTCATATACAAAAAACAGACTAGTGATGCAAACAGTTTTAATGTCATCTTTTCCTATTTTGGAAGCAGCGGATACCTGTCAGAATATAGTTGCAATACTCTGTTTCCCAACAAAGAATGCTGAGGCTGTCAATGTCATATTCAATCCATGGCCTAAATAACTGGGTATCTATAAACAGAAAGACATTAAGTGACCTGCAAGAGCGATGCTAAAATTAGGCACTCCCTGGGATTTCTTTTTTCTTATTTTCACCAGTGCCAATTGCTAGCATTAAAAGTGTGACCCCCTAGTCCTCTTAAGAAGATTATCTTCTTGAGCTCAATCAAAAAAAAAACAGAAAAAAACTAATAATAAAACAAGGCATCAGAAAGAAGTCAACAGAGACCATGATGAAAAACAGCTTGACCAGAAAGAGCAGTACTTGTTTATTCACTCTTCACACTACTGGTCTCCGAATTTCAGTCTGGGCCTCAACATGTCCTCAGGAGGCCTCTCATATCCTCCTGAGACCCCACCCATTAATTTATGTCCATTGTAGTGGACATTTTATTTTTGCATCTATCTTTTCACTGATGTAAGGAAACTTATTTATTCCTGTTGTACACTAAAGAGAACATGCTGTGAAATTAAAAATAAAACTAAATTTGAAAAAATCTAAAATGTAAAATGTCTTATATCCTCCAAAGATAAATAACCTAAAATTGAAGGACACTTTTTTCCTTGGGTCTCAGGAGGATGTTTCCCTGACGCCCATCTCCAGCGTTAGAGCCTAGTGGCATGCATTATGCCATGCCGTGCCATCTTTGCCCTTTTCTGCTCCTCGTTTGCAATCATTATCTGGAAAGCTGGTAGCAGACAGACAGACAGATAGACGATGAAGGAAGGAATGAGAGGAGAGCAGAAGGAGAGAACAGAGCTTAGACTCCCTTTTTCCTGTTGCTAAGCAGCAGCCGCCCATGGCCCAGCTGAGAGGCAGTCTACAGCACATCCTGAGTATTATCAGGCCAAGGTAGGGAATGATGTCAAGGAAACAGGGGCGCCGTGACCAGGAGACACCACCCTTCCTGGGCCTATAGTAGTTAGTCCATAAGAATGATACATGAGGGATGACGGGTGACAATGAATGGCTGTTGACTAAGGAAAAAAGTCATTGCTATTTCCATTGTTGAAATTTTCATCCAGTACAATTCTATATTTCTAGATGTCATATAGATAATGTTATTAACAAATAAAAACACTTAGATCCAGTGTATTAAACGTATCCAGTGGTACTTTTGTTGATTTATTTATACTGTACCATGTTTTACAGCTCTCTACCCTTTTATATGGAAACTGGCTATCAGGTGTTGATTAGCGAACTAGACTTGTAAACTTATTCCATCTTTAACGCCCTACTGCAGTTATCACTTTAGCTTATGTCCTTTGTATGAGAATATATGCCCTTATGAAGACTGGGGCCTTAAATTGGTGGAGGGGTTTGTTTGCTGTCTGGAGATATATTGTTTGGTAGGGCCTAACTATGATCTAACAAAACCCCTCATGAAAGATTCCCATGAATATCAGAGTGTGACAGAATTACCAGGACCAACCCCAGTTTGGTCTGCTGGGCCAGAAGGTGGCTTTTACTACATTGCCAATGGCTATTGGCTTTGGGAACCTGGAACACAAGCTATCTGAGTTAGGACTTTTTTCCACCGCACGAAGTACAGTACTTTCAGTTTTCCAATAACTTCTGGTCAAGTACCAATACTGAAAGTTCCAGTACCGAAAGTGCCAAACCAGTTGGGGTACGTCTTTGGTACTTCGCTACATTGGGATGGGACTTGCGAACGTATTTGCTGTCGATTGGTTATGCAAATAGCTTGCCACTGAAATACAAAATACAACTTTCATCTTTTGAAACACACAGCGAACAGTGAGAAACGAAATAAAAAGCAGTAGAAACAAAAATATAAAAAAGTAAAATCAAAGGATGGAGAAACGAGGAAACACAGGCTTCGGCATATGGTCGGATGAACAGATCCGGCGGGATTTGGATGGCATGACTTGAGATAAAAATTACGACGTATTTGCCGTAATAGCAAGCCGCTTGGAAAAAATGGGGCACACGCGAAATACCGAACAATGCTGCTTGAAAATCAAAAAACTTAAGCAGGACTACAGAAAAGTGAAGGATCATAATAATAGGAGTGAAATAATAACATAATAACAGAATTCAGCAAAAGAAATACCGCCTGTCTCTTGGTCATTGGTTTCATCGACTCTGAAGATGACAGATCTGGCTGAGCCACCGGGCAGGAGGTGAAGGAGCCAACCCCGGACCAATACAGGGAGCTGAAGGAGGTGGTGGGAGAACTAATAGCTGTAATAGCAAAGAAGCGGGTTAGACATACTCCTTATATAAAACCTGGACCGCTGTGATTGGACACGCTGGCATACATTAGGTCTCCTTATTTGAACTTTCGTATTCACTTTCATTTAACCTTACCTCCAAGCCTGTTGTGGGATCTGTTTGCTCAAGGATAGAGTCAGTCTTCTCATGAAGTTCCTCATGGTGAAACACCATGGTGGGATCACCCTGAAGGTGGGATCACCCTGGAGATGGGTTCACCCTGAAGGTGGGATCACCCTGGAGATGGGATCACCCTGGAGATGGGATCATCCTGGAGGTGGGATCATCCTGGAGGTGGGTCTGTCTTTAATGACCTCCCCTGTGCCAGTCATATACAGACTCAGATATCATATCTCAGAGCCTTTTTCTCTGGAGCATTAGGAACCATCTGACTACGACAATCAGCAAGAACTGAGAGACTCTCAAGGAGCTCCTACCCACAAGCCACCAGATCACTAAATGCCCCCATGACCCCCATGTTATAATTAATAATCATTCCTTACATATGCACCATGCACGTTATCTGAGCCATATTGCACATTTCAAGTTTTTCTTTTCTGTCTCAATAGAACTTTCTGTTCTTTATTTGTATATTCATCATGCATATTTATTATATTGTTCTCTTTCTTTTTCATCCTTGTATTGATATTACTGCTTCATTTTTATTGTAGCGCACTTTCGTTTCACTGCAGATTATAGCCTGACTGTATATCCTGGATGTGACAAATAAAAATCCTTCAACCCTCACAAACCAAAGGGTTGTGTGTTTCTTCGGGTAGACAAGGGAGTTGCCTTTATGTGTCTGTAAATTGGATAGAAGAAAACTGTGTGAATGCACAAAACATCAGACGGGCATAACTAGCTTTCTAAGAGACCATGAGTCAGGCACTTGAAAAGTAAAAGATACCTCCTGCAGACTCAGGGTGCTGCTAGGTGATTCCATTACACACTTGGGGCATGATGGAGTTATCTGTGGAGTGTAATTGGGAATAACAGCTTCTCAGATCGAAACTTAAGCGGCGAACTGTTGTTGGGCAGTTTGAATACCTCTGCCCTAAAGGGACAGAGTTGGAAAATATTTTTTAACAGTTTGGTGTAGCTTTAAAAATGTTTTTACATTCTTTAAAATCTTGTCTTGTGACCTAGATACGCAGTGTACTGACTCTCATGGATCACCGTATTGATTTTCACTTTGAACTTGGTTTAAAATACATAGATATAGTATTAATGCTTAATTCACATGGATTTGTTATTACCGAAGTTTGTTGAGAGAAAGCGAAAACACCTGCGTGGGAAGACAAAAGTTTTGCGAGGGAATGCAAAACAATTGCGAGGGAAGACAAAACTGATTATACATAATATTTTCCAAAGCTGTCCCCTCAGGGCCTCCATTGCCTTCTGTAAAGTAGAGGTGTAATATGTAAAGAAAGAACCACACACCCAGAGCTTGCATAGCTTGAAAGAATTGCCATGTCACTAATATAAACTAATATAATGCAAACAAGGAGCGAGAATTATCAGTATTAACAAAATATAAATAGCTTAATGGTCTGTTTCCCCCAGCTTACCTCAACCCGTAATGAAGTTTTAGTCTACAAAAATGAATAGCACAGATATAACATAAACAAATCTCAACTGGCATCACTGTAGCCTTATACTTTTAGCAATGTTCCCCATCCCAGTTGGTCCACATTTTTACTTCCCCCCAGCTCCCTGTCAGATAGTCCACATTTTTGCTCCCTCCCAGCTCCCTGTCAGATAGTCCACATTTTTGCTTCCCCCAAGCTCCCTGTCAGATAGTCCACATTTTTGCTTCCCTCCCAGCTCCCTGTCAGATAGTTCACATTTTTGTGTAGCGGCCACAAAACTGAGGAAGCAAATATACGGACTGTCTGCATTTCCCCGAGGAACAGGTTGGGAAACACTGACCTAGAGGAGATACAGTATGTTTGAGTCCTTCCTTGGTTCTGTGCACAAGGAGTTTGCATGTTCTCTACATGGTCATATGGGTCTAGGTGCCACCCCATTTTAATTGGCTCTGCATGCTTTGTCATCATCAAACGTGGAACACAATTATGTAGCGCAAATATAATTTTAGTCATTTGCAGAACCGCATGAACATACATGAGTTCTAATGTTATCATGTGTTGGTGGAGAGGCTCCATAAACGAAAGGGTCTCAGTTTGCTAGCAGGTGCAACACGGACTTCTTCAGGCAAACCTGACTCGTGGAATTGTATTGCTTTATTAACTTTGTGTTTAGGTCAAAGGCATAAAAATGCATCTGAAAAGTGTGAGCTGAATAAATGGTAACATTTTCGTTATGTATTCCACCAGCTCTATCCCAATAATCTATTGATTGTTCTAGTTTTATAGCAACTTAAAACTGATCAGTGAAGACATTGCTTTCAATTAAAGCTTGGAGTGAATAAAGCTTTGCAGAATGATGGTGACTCTATGGTAAGAAATAAGGAAAATGAAAAGCTTGACCTGAATATGAGTGCCTTAGACACAGAAACATGGAAGCTTCTCCCTGCTCATTGGGCTGTAAGCATATGAAGGAAAGGGTGCAGGGTATTTTGGGAAAAGATTATTTTGGAAAGCAATATTAAGAGGTCAGAAGTGTCTGATTTGTTATTAGTTAAAGGTTAAAGGTATCAGTTTCACTGTAGCATAATAATTGTCTTATCTAAGAAAAGTAATTTTTATGGTTGTGACAGCCTTCAGTTTAAGTGTTCAAATGCCCTGCCCTTTACGCTGTTTCCCTGCCTATTCCCCATCCATGACCTGCCCATTCCCCATCCATGACCTGCCCATTCCCCATCCATGACCTGCCTATTCCCCATCCATGACTTGCCTAGGCTAACCTCCTGCCTGGGATGCACCCTTCACATCCTGGGAGAGACTGCAGGCTCACCATGACATACCACTGAATATGCAGTTATGAACAACTGACCTAAGGAGCACACCTACATATTGATTTTATTTGGACAATTTGAGATACACTATATAGATAAAAGTTTTAGGACACACTTCTCAATTATTGAATTCAGGTGGTACATTCAGACCCATTGCCACAGGTGTATAGAATCAAACACCTAGCCATGCAGTCAGGTTTACAAATATTTTTGAAAAGATGGGTTGTTCTGAAGAGCTCAGTGAATTCAGACATGGTACCATCGTAGGATACCACCTTTGCAATAAGTCAGTTGAAGTAAAATTTCTTCCCTGCTAGATATTCCACAGTCAACTGTAAGTGGTAGTATTGCAAAGTGGAAGTGTTTAAGAATAACATAAACTTAGCCATGAAGTGGCAGACCAGGTAAAGTAGCAAAGTGGGGTCACTGAATGCGGAAGCGCATTGCGTGCAAAAGTCATCAAAGTCCTGTTGATTCAATAACTGCAGAATTCCCAGCTTCCTCTGGCACTAACTCCAGCACAAATACTGTTTGCTGGGAGCTTCATGGAATGGGCTTCCATGGCTGAGCAGCTGCATGCAAGGCTCACAGCACCAAACGCAATGCCAAGCGTTGGATATAATGGTGTAAAGCACAATGGCACTGGACTCTGGAGCAGTGGAAACATGTTCTGCGGAGTGTCAAATTATGGTTTTCTGTCCGTCAATCTGATAGACGAGTTTTGGTTTGGCAGACGCCAGGAGAACATTACTTGCTTGACTGCATTGTGCCAACTGTATAGTTTGGTGGAGGAGGGATGATGGTATGGGGTTGTTTTTCAAGGGTTGGACTAGGCCTCTTAGTTCCGGTGAAGGGAACATTTAATATTCATCAACACATTTTGGACAATTGGACAATTCTATGCTTCTAACTTTGCAGGAACAGTTTGGAGAAGTTCTGGAAGAATCCTGTTTCAGCAAGACTGTGTCTCAGTGCATATAACAAGGTCCATAAAGAATTGTCTTTGCCTGAAAATATCCCAGGTTATATTTGATAAACGTTTTTGCATCAAAGTAACCACACAAGTTGAATTCGAAATGACCCGACTGAAGGCAGCCGTTTCATTGAGGTTAGCTGAGGGCCAGCACATGGATTCACATCCATTATCAGACTTTGCATGCGAGTGGGAAAACATTTGTGGAACAGCTTTGCATAGCTGAACAGTGGAGAAAAAAGAAGTTAGCATTGTCACTCCAAGACACATGACAGGGGGGGCAACTATAAAAATCGCTGAAAACACGCAACCTTGCTGTTTCACCTTTCAGAGGAAGTCCTGTTGTACTACCCTTGCGTTAGGTTGTTAAACTTCAGCAAAGACCTCCAAGGTTGTGAGCTAATCAGATTTTATGTATTTTCTTTCAATCTCTCACACATTATGTGTGCATTGCAGCGGGTTTCTGCGCAATATGTATGCTTCACACAAGTAGCACATTCCTGAAGCTAATGCACTGAAACAGGTACAGTAACATAGCGGTCAAAAGGATACCAACTGTATGCATAATAAGCCCAAGCTACTTCAACAAAAGTACTTTTTTGCTTACAGAAAAGTAAGCAAAAATAGCTTTAATGGGACAAGCCCCCCAGTGCTCCTAACAGCTTCCAACAGTGGGGTGTCCTTCCTGGATAAAAACCGTGCGATCTATGTGAGCACTGTAAAGGCGTGTAGGGTCTTTTTCTTATAATTTCTCACTGCTTAGACTGACTGTGTAGATACACTTTAAAAGGTACCTTTGCCTACAGCCAGGGTACAACAGGGAGGCCCTTGAGGCTACAGTCCCAGTGGCAAATAATCCCATATGGTAAAGTTTCTTTGCTATTTTACCCAAATAATACGTGCTTTTTATATGATACTCAAAATAGAAATTCAATCCATATAAACTTAATGTGTATACATACTGTATATGTACTTTATTGATGTAAAACACATATGAAATTAATTTTTCAAATAAGTCCTACGTTAATCTACAATCTATATTAAATACATGTGCCATTAGTCATTTATGTCCTTTATTTGTATAAAATACTTATTCCTTTTATGTTTTGTCAAACATATAAGTTCCATATTTATGTACGATGAATATGAATGCTTTGTTAGCATTATTTTTAATGCATGATTCTTTTTACTGAACTCATCTGAATCATGGACAGTGTTTCCACACAACCAAAATCAGTATTTTGAAAACGAAACATCCTTTTTCAGTTGAGACATTCATAAGAACATAAGAAATTTACAAATGAGATGAGGTGAAGTTCTCCTCTGAGAACATAACATAATTTTTGTCATGTCTAATGAAACCAACTGAATGTGGAGAGATCGTACATGTATTTCATAATATAAAACAATATAAATTATTAAGAAACAATAAGCAATAAACATGCATTTCCTACTAAAGCTATTTATTTCATACGGTAAAATGTAAAGTTCCTTTAGAAGTTTGATATTTCTCCTGTTGGCTTTTTCGTTGAGTGTCTTACATGTCAAGTGTGTTTTTGGTATGAATGTGGCTGCAATCATACAAAAAAAAAGACCGATTTGTAAATTAACATCATGCCTTGCAATATTTAACTAAAATAAGAAAAAGGCTTGATAGTGTTATAGGAACCATGAGTTTTTTTCATATGGGATTCTATCCACAAAGGTACAAATTGGTAGTGTTTTCTTCTGACAGTATACAGATATGCTTTAAAACAGATGATTTCCAATGGCTCCACTGTGCTTCATTCTGAGCACATCTTTAATTCTAAGAGTAAATAATTCACTGAATTTCCTATACCTGGTTCCTACATCTCAGTGCTCATGTATTTAGCTCAGCTCCTAATTCCTGCTTTACAGAGAGCCCCCAGTCCCCCTCTGCCAGCCTAGGTACATACACAGGTCCAAATAGGCCTATAATCTGTGTAATGACATCCAACAACTCCACTTTCCTAGCTGATATTCACTTTGCAAATCTGCTAGGGCCAAGCATTAGTGAGCACAACAAAGAAGATCCGAGTTGCTATCAGTGAGAAGCCTCATGCATTTTTTATCATTCAAATACCTTCAAGGCCTTAGCAGCGGATATGCCCTGCCTATCATTGGCACAACAAAAGCACCAGTCATAAATATTACAGTGTCCGCCAAGCCCCTCCAGTGCCCTGTTCATCGACCCCCCTTCACTGCGTAAACCACCTCAATTCAGGACTCAGGACAGGGAATTGTGTGAAGGTGCCAGTGATTTAAGTCATTCTCTTCTGGAGGGTTTTGCATTTGTCTCTCGTTATTTATCAAGATTTTATGATGAAACAAATGGAATTAGAAATAAATAATACAAACGCTGGAAGGCATGGCTATGCAAAGTAGAAAGCATTCACAACATTTCACTGGCTTAGCTCTGAACTAGCTGATTGTCATTATGAATGACCATGTGAATTTTGTATAACTGTCAAACTGGCCTGAAAATATTTCACTGAAGAGGTCGAGTAAATGTTTTTCTCAAGGCTACAAAAGTTTACATTGTGTTTTATCTACTTGCATTTGAGTCAGTGTACTTGAAAGCCACGCATGTGGTTTGTAGTAAATCACGTACAAAATCAATTTACAATTCTTATACAGAGAGATGTTTCACTGGAGCACTTCAGCTGAAGGATGTCAGCAGAGCCTGCAAGCCACAACCTTGGGTTACAGGTACACGTCCCTCACCGCTATGCTACATATGAACCATTTATATTTAGTGCTTATCAGCCACAGTGTGGTTGATTGTTCACACGGAATACCTACTATTTCACTGAGAGTATAAGTCTCAGAGAATATAGTTTACATTCACAAACTGTTGTTTCTGCAGTAATTTCTAAGGGAGAAAGCAGGTCATTTCCTTTGACAGTTTTGTGAAAAGTCCATGTCTTTAATAGCAAACCTGCTTATAATCACGGTGCATATTATCACTCTATCGTGAACTTTTCAGACCACTAAAAACGAATACAGTGGTACCTCGGTTCTCGAACTCAATAGAACTCGAGTTTCTAGACAGACGAACAAACCAGTTTGACTTGATCTGAATATCAGAAGTCGAACCGTGAAGGCTGACCTAATACAAACTGGAAATGAGTCACACTACAATGCAGTTCTTACTTGAATGCCTTCTTCACAGACTGGACGATTAAACAAATAATGCAGCGCAACATTACAGTAACTAACAATAAATAAACCACTAACTTACGTATACTATTAGAGCATTTATGTTATTTATTTAAACTATTTTACCAGGTAAATTAACTGAAAACCAGTTCTCACTGCTTTACATGATATTCGGGAGAAATAGCAGATTATGCATCGGAATATGTGTGTAACTAAACTGTTCAGCCAATAAGGGCAAAGGTGTGTTGTCATGGAGGCAGTTCCAGTTTGTGCAGCCGGGTGAGAGGTCGCAAGCATCTAACCGTAAATTGATCGGAACTCGAACTTTTTAGGATTCGATCCGGAGTCCAGAACGGATTAAATTCGAGAACCGAGGTACCACTGTAGGCGTATGAGTGTACAACAAAGCAGCTCTTATTTCCAACAATAAAGAGCACTTTATCAGTGTAAACCGCTAAGTATGGGTGGCAACTTAAGTAATCCATATGTAATTCATCATGGGGATTGTTCCTCTCGGGGTCCTGCAGTTAGTGGTGGGTTCTTGTAGCTAGTCCTCGTTATTTTGGAATAACCTCTCAACTATTTCCCTGAACCATTCAGCCAATTACACAATATGAACAATGTTCATAGAGGGAGGTTGTAAAGAGAAAAGAAAATCCATTCACCCATGTTAGCTGCTACATTTTATTTATATGAAGCAAGATTTTGTGTTTGTAGAGATCATATACTCTACAGAGGAGCTACATTCCACGCCTATGTTCTTTCTCTCAGTTATCCGTCTGTTTATCTTTTGAGCCAAAATACTGGTCTAGATGTTTTGCTCTCCAAGCCTGTTCAAACACATAGCTGTAGTTATGTGCTGTCCACTATTCTCTAAATCCACATCCCAAGGATCTGTTCAATGTTACAGAGAAAGTGCATCTTTTACAAACATAAAATCTATAGCAGAAGCACGTAGTACATTTACTGATTCTATATTTACATTATAATTTGGTAGCCAGCATTTTTTTCCTTGTAATTTTAGTTTATGTTATTATATGAATATTTCCAATAAGTTGTTTTTTGGTGCTCTGAGGTTAGCAGATGGTCTATCTGTCTGAAGGCTTCCTGTTTGGATGCGTTATATATGGCAGTTCTAATGGCAATGTGTGGTTAGGAGATTGCTCTGTCTGCAAGCCCAGGTGCCACTTCCTGTTTGGCTCTGCACATATAATACTGCTTTCCTGCCGTCTAATGATGTGTGGCTGTAATAGCCAGTATACCTGTGATGTTGTCAAAAAGACAAGGTATGTTTGCTTGTTGCGTGTTATTTTGGAGGACATTTCTGGTACTGGTGTGGAATGACAGGACTATGCAGTGGGGAAGTCATAGAAAAATACACACCAACACAGACATCTAAAAAGAATTTATGCATAACATTCTCTTGCACAGTAAATGTGTGTTTTCCTGTTGGCACAGCGAGTAATTTGAAAATTTGTACTGTTATAGAACTGTGACCCAGGACAGCGACAGGACAGTGGTTACAGTAATAATCCAATACCCCCTGAGGTAATTACCCAATCCCCAGAGTAGTTAGGGTAGTTAACTGTGACCACGTAGGGTCATCTTAGTTTTAGAAACATTCTCCCTTTGTAGAAAATGCCCTTGTGGAATAATTTGCTCTTCAAAGTAATAAAAGAGTGGCGGCAGAGTGGTTTGGTGGGCTAGCACTGTTGCCCCAATCCTTCGATCTTGGGGGTCTGGAACTCAGGCTCAGAAGTATGTGTGAAGTTTACATGTTCATCACATGCCTTGCATGTTTCCTTGCAGGGTGTCCCCCTGCCCTGTGCCCTGTGACGGACTGGCATCCTATCCAGGGTGTCCCCCTGCCCTGTGCCCTGTGATGGACTGGCATCCTGTGCAGGATGTCCCTGTGCCCTGTGTCCTGTGACGGACTGGCATCCTGTGCAGGATGTCCCTGTGCCCTGTGTCCTGTGATGGACTGGCATCCTGTGCAGGATGTCCCTGTGCCCTGTGGCGGACAGGCATCCTGTGCAGGGTGTCCCCCAGACCTGTGCCCAGTGATGGACTGGCATCCTGTGCAGGATGTCCCTGTGCCCTGTGGCGGACTGGCATCCTGTGCAGGGTGTCCCCCAGACCTGTGCCCAGTGATGGACTGGCATCCTGTGCAGGGTGCACCCCAGACCTGTGCCCTGTGATGGACTGGCATCCTGTCCAGGGTATCCCCCTGCCTCGGGTGCTGTGCTCACTGGGACAAGTTCCCATTCAGTCCTGTCCAGAATAAGTGGTTGAAAAGTATATGGATGTAATGAAAGACTTACAAGAGTATCTTTTATAATACTTGTTTTTTTTTTACAAACATGATGCCATTTTGATTAGCTAAAATTGCTTTGTAGCTTGATTTAGTATATCACTGTGTTCCCTGAAATTATATGTTCTGTTGTGAGCAATTATAGGTCACAGATTTCGTGACCTTAATGAGGAATCCCTCCCTGTAAAAATGTTAGCATATAATATACAGAGATAGATATACATTTGCTGCAAGCTTACCTTGATAGGATGGAGAACTGTCTGTCATGTACACAAAGTTCAAAGTGCTGTGTCCAGTTGTGATTACATTTCACACCTTATTTGAGATTCTTTTCCAAAGTGTAATGATCCCACATATGGTTCAGTGATAGTAACGCCAGAATGTCATCATGATTTTTAATCTCTTAATTATTTTAGACAATTGCATGGTAAACACCTTTAAAGGGTTTATACAGTATAAATCCAGAATCAG
>JAABNY020000136.1:339801-354778 GCA_015164015.2 Brevimyrus niger | reverse complement strand
TTCTGAGATGGGGGGACGGTCAGGGCCTTTCTGAGATGGGGGGGCGGTCAGGGCCTTTTCGCCAGAAGCTCATGGCCGGCACCACAAAGATACGGACATCAGTAGCATCAGGTTGATGCCGGACACACCAAAAGAATCATAACTATGTGTAAATTTCAGCTCTGCTATGTATAATATGTAGTATGTTGTCAATCTCATCCTCATTATGTAGGGACTATGCAAATGATTCATCTATAAGATGCCTCTGTCACGGAGAATCTTACTAGATTAGCAAGGCAGATTTCAATTATGCAAACAACAAGCAAATAAAAAAGCAGTTCCTGGATCAAATGCTACAGTACAGCAGGTAATGATACAGGGATGGAATGGTAAATCATTAGCACAACAGGGAGATCGTTGGTTCTACACACTGATTGAGGCCAATGGAGTTTGTCTGATATGAAGGTGGCGTGTTTAGACATTTAAATCTTACCGAGATACCTGGCTAAAAAAAAAAAATCATTATACGCATACTTAAAATCTGTTTACTTAAACAGGTGTGCATTATAAATAAATACAAAAAAATAATAATAATGCAGTAAAAAAGCTTACCGTCTGTTCAAATCCCAGAAGGGAAATGCCTCTGTGAGCTGCATAGCATGTAGGTTGGTATAGAATTGTCTTCTAAGAAAATGAATTAACACAAAGTATATGAGAATGGAAAACTAATATTTGTAGGTGGCAAACATTACTGTGAACAAATGATAAAAATAGAAATATGATTAGTTTGTTTTATGTTATCTTTTTGTTCTTTCAGTAGAAGTGTTAGATCTGCTTTGTGACACGTTAGCCTGTGCCGACGTGTAAAACTGGCTTTTTCCATAACTGGGTCATTCCCTCCTCACCTCTGAGTACAGGCTGGGCGCCAGGTCATGCGGGAATATGGTGTGGACGCCTTTTCAAAGACTTTCTTGGCAAGCAGCAGTGGCCTGACTCGGGGACAAGGAAAAAAGATGCTTTCATTTAAACACGAGATTTTAATCAGTTTTTTTTTTTCTTTCAAAGGTGAAGCTCATATAAGTCTGACACGGCGCTGCATGGAGTTCTGTGCTTGCGGAGGGAACATTCCGCCTGTTTTTATGGTGCCGTTTACGGCTAATGCACTTTTCGTTCATTAAGACTGTATGAAGGTCAAAGGTCATTGCATTCTTCCTGCCATTGATAAACTAAATAGCTACTAAATGTCTTTAAGAAGCCTCCAAGTAAATTGCATTTTGATCTGTGATGAGCCGTTATAGCCTCTTTTGGCCGGCGCCCTTGTGGCAGCCTAAGCCAGCTTGGGTGGTGAAGGGGGCCCTGGCAGAGAACATTGATGGGGGGGAAGGAGGGACTAACTCAGCACCCCTGCGAAAGATAGCTCCCTAGACAACTACCTGTGCAGCCTAAGGGGTTGACTGGAACACCTTTCGGTACATCTTACAGCCTAGAGATTGAAAGACTAAAGAAAAAACAAAGACATCACCTTCTGCTATTTGAGCGACTTCTGTGGTAAGTGTGAGTGAGAAAAATAAATTGTCCTCTGTTGTGTTTTCGTCATCTCGTGTGCTTCATATTAAAACCAGTGACTGATCACACTATTATTTATGATGGAAACCCTGAAGAGAAATGCAGGTGATTCATGGGTGTGTTTATCATCTTAGTTGTGTGTCAGCTTCCAGTTCTGTGTCTCATACCCCTCCCCCCCCACCACACACACACACACACACACACACACACATAGCTTGACAGAAACCTCAGTAATGCTGTACATTAAATACACCATCATAATGCATTCATAGAACATTCATAAGCACAATGAAATTATATCTTAACATCCTAACATACATTAACAGCTTTAACATGCATTAATAACAAACATTACACTGATTATACAAGTATAAGTATTGTTATTTTCATATTATATTTGTTATATTAAACTTGATAACGAATGTTAGGATGTTAATGGCTTAATGATGTTCTATGAATGCATTATGAAGGTGCACTGAATGTTCTGCAAGAGCATAATGAATGCACTATGAAGGTGCAGTTCATGTAAAGCACTACCGAAACTTCTTGGATGGTGAGGCCTGTGGGAGAAACAATTGACCACAATGCTTTACTGGGGAATGCATTTCCAGGTCTGGCCACCAAGGGTGAGGTGGAGAGCTTCAAGAAGTGGAAGAAAAGACATACAAAAGAGCAGAGAATTTTGAACAAATGACAAGGCCTTCCTTTCTGGGGGGGGTATAGTCTGAAATAAAATCACCTTAGAAATTGTGATGAACCCTCTCGGTGGATTTGCGCTGAATTTTCACTTCGCATTTCCTTCTAAATCCCGACGGTGTATTTTATTATTTCTTTTCTGGTGAGTACCTTTTTGTTTTTCTTGCTTTGGCACAGCAATCTCCATTTTGTGAGGCTTTAATGAGGGGGCTTGGGAAATGCAGGAAAAGCATTTGCTGCCCACGAGAGCCAGTGGCAGGCAGCTTTCAGAAGACAATACCCTGTCATTAGAACTTTAAACATCGCCATTATTTACTCCGCAGTGTCCTCCACTGACATTTGTTTTCGCCTCTGCCTTGGGTTTAAAATATCTACAACGTCAAATCAACACCAAGAAAAAGAAACTGAACAGGAATCCAATCCTTTAGCCCACATGATTCAAAATGAATTAACTTTGAAATGAGCATGTATGACTCATAGACCCATCTTAGAAGGAGCCATACTTTCCTTACAGAACGCTCTTCATAATATCCCATTAAATGGTGCCGGACGTGCCAAGTTGCTGTGTTCTGTATTTGCCCATCACATTTTGCGCACAATTATGTCCTTAACTTTGCCTCGCTGAGAATAATTATCTACGAAATTAAAAACAAAGACTTCAGCGTACCCGCCATAAGCTTTAACAGATGATCCTCTGCTTAGGAAGCCACAGTAATGAATGTACATGGGCCTTGCTGCACAAACAAAGGAATTTAACTGTCTGAAAGTCAGTCCATAGGTATCTTTTTGGTCCTGCTTGATTAATAGAATAATTTACGTGTAACGTGTTCTTTTTCATTGTTTTCTCTGGTGGGACTCAACGGGGAACATAGTGATTAATGGCAAGCCGGATGGTAATTCGCAGTTCTACAATTCATGGCCTACTTATTGCACTAGTTTGTAATTCTAGCACTTTCTATGGCACTGATTTTCGTATAAATTGTGCCTTTATATTTATTAAACTAACCATGCCATAGTAAAATTCACTGAATTTGTTGCAAACTAATGGTCTTGTACCCATATGAATCTACCTGTTTTGTATGCAAATCTATACATTCATGTGTGCAAATTAATAAATTAACAAATACTGTATATTATGACTTAAATGTTCTTTGTATTAGGGTAATATCCTTTTTCATGGTTAATAACACTACGAGCTGTGTATGACACAGGTGATTGTAGTTTTGGGGTGACAGTAATTGTTTCATTGTGAAACACACAGAAAATATGTACGGGGGAAAAATAGCTCTTTGTACAATGTCTTACCTCAAAGGCAGCATTTCAACTTCTTTTAGGAGGGCTTAATGTTGGGGTATTAATAATCTGGGGAAAAACATTTAGAGTGTACTTAAGTTGTAATTAAAAGTTTTTCTTTGTTGTACAAGGTTAATTTGAATAGCATGTAATTATGTCTCATTAAATGATTACTTTGTAAGTGTGAGCAGCATAGTCATGACATTATGGCCTTCCAGTTGGACACTGTGACGAGATCTTCAAACGCCTCTTTCTGCGATGTGGCAAGGACATGGAGACTGACGCCCCATCCCATCATTACCATATCAATTGTCTCAGATGATGCTCCGTTCAAAAAACATTTCCCAATTCCCAAACCACAAAGAACGAAAAGGGAGATTTTGCGATCCAGCCGACCTTGTCCGAGCCCATGTGGACGGCTTCTCTGGACCTTATTTTGCGTGATGCCAAAAGCCTTCGGCCTATCACTCCTATACCTCTAATAATGCTCCCTCCATTTAAGAATCTGAAAAGCAGAATACGTCAATTTCAGGCTCTCTTCTGTTAAATCAGCTTTAATCATAAATCCAGGAGTCCACGGTGAAAATGTGCTCCCCTGCACAATCGTGAACCGATGAGAGGTGGCATTGATAGCACCCACCCTTCGTTGTGTGATATTCAGCCGTTACCGTTTCTATAAATAGCTGAGGTGTTATTTACTAGACAGGACAGTCATGCTTACATGTTGTTCCCACAATCTACGCACAGAGGCCTGCTTCCTTGCTCTTCCTTTTGGCTCTGCTATTTTAAAGTAAAAATGAAATCAGATTTCCTCACCCCTTCTTCCCGCTTTGTGAGTGCCATGCACCGTCTACCAGTCATACTTTTACTCAGATACAACCTGCTGCCAGGTGTCTAGAGTAGGGTATGTTTGGATATATGTGTGCCTAGGTGTTACTCGCGCATGGGTGGTACAACATTTATTATGTCTTTGATACAAAACAGTTCATTGACAGATATTTATATTTCTGTTCTATGCTTCCACAGGGCAGAGTGAGGTGCTCCGGGCTCTTGAGAATTTCCGTCGAGCGCGGCGCCACCTGCTTCTTACTCCGCCGCCGCAAGAGGGGAAGCAGTCTGGATTGATTCCCTCGCTTTGCATTAAAGGCTTCAGCCCGACATACAAAAGTGGGTGAATCACACTGCCTGGGTGTGGTGGGAGACAACAGGACGCGGAAGACAAGGGGAGCGGCAGTCAACAGATGGCAGCGCACAGCTGACGCACAGCAGAGACTCTCTCCTGTTGCTGGATGAAAAAGAAAAGGGTGGACACCAGCGGCAGCGACGCGTGTACCACACCAAAGAGCCCAGCTCTTCATTTAGGGGTGGCTGTAACTTTATCAGAAGTTGCACTTTTGCCAGTTTGGGGCATATTGTAATGGAGCAGTATGGAAGTACTGTCCCGAGCAATATTATCTGTGTCACGTGACGCCCGTGTGATTAGGCAGATGCGGGAACAGGAATCGACCCCATGGAGAGTTAAATGCAGGCCAGTAGCTCGGTGGTTCCCCACCAGACATCGCTCTGGCTGCTCGCTGACGAGTTCTTTGTTTCGCCATTATACCGAACCCTGCACCTTGATTCAGCACTGGAGAGTTGTAACATATGCGCAAATACACACTTACTGAGGGAGCTAGAGAGGACACATGTCTTTCATGTCTATTGCATCTATTTCGATTAAGCATGAAAATATGTATAGTGTTATTTACACTTGTTAGGATTCCAGTGTATCAGGCTTAATATTTGATATAATTTCACTTGACTGTCATACTTTGTCAAGCTGTAAAACTTACCAAGAAAATGCTTGCATGGTGCTCAAGGAAAAAATAACACAGATCTGCCGCTGAGGATCGAGTGCCGCTGCTGGGATCCTGCAGTCCGACGTCAGTCTCGGAGCTGCCACATCATATGGATGTTCGGCTGTTTCATCCGCTACCATAGTGGCCAGAGGCGATCTGACACGCAGCCTGCTGGTGGATGAGGCGTGGGCCACCAATGCAGATGAGTCTGCCGAGGGTCATGTGACTCACAGCATTTCAGCACAGACACAAGATTCCAACGATAGACACAGTCATTCGATCTTCTAACGGGGGCTTCTAAAAATGGCATCTTCTTGTAAAACCGTGACTCACCTCTCCAGAGCAGCCTGAGGGGCAGAGGTCACTTGTTGCTCTCGTTTCCTCACCTGGACAGGCTAACGTTATTTCCTCTTGTGAATTTTCCCACCGACATGGAAGCGTAGCTCTTTCAAGTGAGTGCTTGCGTTGAGTTGGGTTTGCCAAGCACCGGCCACTAGCCTGCGTGTACTTTTTGGCTGTCCAACCAGTATCTCTCAAGTACTCCTACCTCCAAACAAAATACCTCTATAATATTGCAGAATGAAGTGTCAGTACTATTCAGCGCTTTTCCTTTTTGGCTTGTTGACTACAGTGCCCCCTAGGGGCCACTGGTAAACAGTTTCCTCCATCCCTAACCAAATGCAACCTGTTAACATTATTCTGGTGATTCATTTTAATTACCTGTTGATACCCAGTTTCAGAATGTTTACTCTGATTCAAATTAAACCCCTAAATTCACATACTGTACATTACCCGAGATCTGACAGCTATCCATTCCGATGTGTAAATTGGGCTTAAGGTTTTATTTCCTTCATTAATACAGATAGAGGTTAGTGTAAATGCATACAGTCCAGCTTTGTTAAAAACAACTTAAATGAGGAGTCACCCAGTGTGTAAAGCAACACATCTCCCCTTTGGTTATGAATGAATGGTCAGTCGGCTGGAACACAAAAAAAAACTGTGAACTCAAGGACAACGGTTGGTCTTTTATATGTAGAGGAGAGGGAACTGGCCAGAGAGAACAAAGATTCCTATTCATTCCCGTTAACAGGCGCTGGTCCCCAGTCTTCAGTCTGTGCTGGGTCTCTCCCTGTCATACTAATATGAAGTTGTTTTTAATGGAATGCCAAAGCCTTGACATACTGCATTTATATTTTCCCTAGATGGATGCCCAAAAGCTTTTAGAGTTTTACATCAATTTATAACTGGAACAAGCTGCCAAACTATGTCACCCATGCAAAAGCTGTGAAACATGTTTAATATGCTGGGACTGCAACACATTTTTTTTTTTTTAAGTACCTAAAGTAGCCCTCAGGAGAGAGCAAATGACACTTTAAATTGCAGATGCATACACACACACACACACACACACACACATACATGCATGTATGCACACATGTTTGTACTCATACCTTTCTGGGAACTGTCCATTCATTTCTAAGGGGCATAACCCTAATCTCAACTCAGCCCTAACCTTAAGCATAAGTAAACTAACAAAATACATGACTTCTGGCATTTATCGTTTTTTGACTGCATTCACAGATTTTAGTAAAACTGAGGTTATCCACAAGGGGACAGAAAAAATGTCCCCGCAAGGTAAACAGTTTCAGGTTTATATCACATTATGGGGACCAGATTTCCCCATAATCATTATTGTCATTTTTTGCTAAATCATTTAAAAGACCTATAAAGTTTTATTAAATCTTGCATTTTTGCTATCTTAAAATTAACCCTCTTTTGGCAGTATATCACCAAAATATGTGTCATCTGAGTATTGTAATATTATCACTCATGTATATAATTTTGCAACATAATTATCGTAATCTAGTTGCTTGAATGTCGTGGGCCTTGTTCCTCAGTTCTACGGACAGAGGAAAACATTTTGTCATGAATATGCAAATCCAGTGGCGCAGTGGCTGAGACGATGGCACTGCGGCTTCATGCCTGCGGGCTTTGATTCCCACCGCAGTTTTTTGAGTCTGAGCTTTGCATTTTCTCCTGTTTGTGCTCCTTCTTTGCTCCTGCCACAAACCAAAGGCATGTGCTTTGGGGGAATCGGCCTCTCTTAATTGCCTGTGTGAGCATGTGGCTGTGCCTTGAGACAGAGCGATTTCCTGTCCAGGATGTCCTTCGCTAGTGCTTCCTGCCTCCTAATATTCGCTCATCCCCAGTAATGTCACAGACAAACAAAAAAAAACACTACAGACAGATCACAGAAAATACGCAGAGGGCAATATACTGTATTCTGGCCTTTATGTTCAAATGAAAATTCATGGTAGTTGCGCAGTTTTCATTTCCATCAATGTGAAGTGTTGCACTAACTATTACAAAGAATGTGTTACAAGGAATCGCCCTCTCACTTTGTGCGTTAATTGTATCTCCCCCTTAGGCCATAATTGTGTGTGCATCATTAACATCTTATTCTTGTATTTAATCAGTTCAACAAAAGATCATTTAAGGAGAACTATGGCATGAGACACTCCACCCTGCAAGCTGGGCATTTCTGCACTATTTGCTTCCTCAGTGGGGAAAAGGGGGGTAAAATTGGATTCACACACTCTGGACAGTTCCTGAACGTTTGCCTTTCATAAGGGGAGGGGGAAGCTTCATGTGCTTTCCGAGCTAAAGGTCTGTTTGGCACGGCTGTGTTGCAAAGTGGGGCTCCTGAGGCGAGACTAGGAATGTGCTGCTCGCAGGCTGCTTTGCCGAATGAAGGCGTCAGTTTGCGGAATAAACCAGGTGGCTTCGCCATCATCAAAAGCGGGGGCCGCTTCCAGACTTATTAAAGCTATCAGAACTGCACTCAGCTCCTTATCTGGCCACTGGCCCATTGTCACACACACCGCTGAAGGAGACCAAGCTGAGAAAGAAAGTGTACTGGAATCAGGTACTATATTCTATATGGTCCAGGATCTGTGCTAAGGAGATAACAGCTACATTGGGCCAATCAATTGTGCAATGCAAATAGACTCGTTTCTGAGTTGCTCAGGTCAATAACTAGATTAAACACCAGATTTAACTCCCTCCCCAACAGTTTGTCCTTAACCTTGAAAAGAGAATTTAATTGGGTGTCACTGCTGTCATTTGTGCCTGGGCTTAGCACTTGTCAGATCTGTGACATTGCTTAGGTGTAGAAGAACTGAATTAGTGCCTTAATTGCAATTAGCTGAGACCCAAGGTTAAAGGAACAAAGGGAAGGTACTGGACACTGAAAAAAAGGTCAGCATTCCAGCTTATGTGTTTTACCTTTAAATTTATATCAGCATCTTTCAGATATATTTAAAAAAATATAAAAATGTCAGAAGGACCAATGAATGGTTTTATCCCTTTCTTTTGGTATCAGAAAGAGTAATAAAAAAAAAATCATTATATGTATAATCTATATCCATATCAATCTCTCTCTCTCTCTCTCTGTATATATATATATATATATATATATATGCACACACACACACACACACACACACACACACACACACACAATTATATTTCAAATTGTCCATTTTTGTTTTTCACAAGCCTGCCGATATCTGACACACTTACATGTATAACGCTGACGGAGGTCTGTAGTATTTTTCCTGCAGTTTGGGGGCTAATCTTACAAATGTGTTTGGTAAGAGGCTTAGTTGTCCAGGGTTAGCGAGGTGGATATTTGCCTGTATTGCATTACACAGAAACATGAGAAAGAATATTATTGAGTCTTCTAGATATTAGAGAAGAGGGTTTTGTTAGCTATAAAGCCTGGCTTTTAGGGATATCTATATTATTCAAAAACCCAATAAAAGGCAAAAAAAGCTCATTTTGAAGGGAAATTAGAGATCCTTGTCAGAGTAGCCTGAATTAAATCCCAATTCAAATGTAAATACCTCCCAGACAAAGTAAAATTTTATGTCCCGAATGCAAGCTGTCATTATTGTAGGACGGTAGATCAACATGCAGGTGGTAATGACATACAGTGTGAGACACAGCCAAGACATCTCTTTATGTTTACGTCTGTCTGCACGGAGATGCTTCAGTCTCTCCCCAATCCGCTCAAGACAGCAGGCCGGAAACATTTTCCTCATCACAATTCATCAATGTCAGTGCTGGGAACGGTAATCAAACAGCTAACAGTCTAACAGCTAGTAAATATTTATTGGCCTCTGCCTTCGCCTGAACTCCTCAAATTCTTCACTGAAAAACTTCACTGAAATGGAATGTCACAAAAAAAACTGTGAATAAAAATTATTATCATATAGAATCGTAAATACATTTCTATTATTTATTTTTGGCTAATGGATTGGTATCTATAGTGAACCTAATGGTTAGAATGAAGGACAGAATATTGGTAAACATTAAGTAATCCACCTCATGATTTGGTTTTGCAATGGCATCTTGGACGTTTGGAGGCTTACGGCTTCATCTTCATTTTGATACTTCTCACAGTGTTTGGCGTCTTTATTGCATAGAATTATCAACAGGCTGACATTTCCCAAGGTGTCCTCACTAAAACCAAAATTACAGCTCTGTCGCAAACACAATATTGATACAATCTTACTTATGATGGATACAATTTCTCCAAAGTTTTCTTTCTTGAAGATTTTTTTATTACAGTATATTTCATTTATTTATTTTAATATATACTTACAAAGCTTTTACAGTAGTTCAGTTATTGATTGTAACATTATTCTGATAGTTATTTGTATTCCATTTAAAATAATCTAGGGTAACCAGATAATCCATATCAGGGAGGATGCTCTGAGCTAGGACAGGAATTCTAAATTACCATTTCAATTAAAAGGACCTGGATCTCACTTTAGCACTAAGTTCTCGCTGTGTGCTGATTGGTCAGTCTCCTATAATCATGCATGTGTAACTAATGCTAATGTGAAACAGCTGGATGAATCTTTCAGTCAAGGAAACAAACCAGTCAAAGCACAAGAAGAGTTTAACTATTTAGCCAAACACAGGAGCCTTTCAATTTAAAAGTAGTTTGTAAAACCTGAAGTAGCTCAAAGTGTCCTCCCTGATATGGATTATCTGGTCACCCTAGAATAATCTATTGCAGGAATGTTGAACCTGTTATGCAAATGTTTCTTTAGTGACCATTATTTATTTCCATTTTGCAATGTTATACATTGAACATGAAATTTCAAAATGGTTTGCCATACTGACAGAATACACAAAAAATCCACTGGGAAAAATTCAGCAATGAAAACATGGTGTTTCACATCGAAATAACCGATGCAACACAATTTTAGTCATTGGTTCTCTAAAAGGCGTCAGAAGAACATCTTGGATTATTACCATTTTGGAGCTCAGATATATTTTGAAGTGATCCCACTAATCTTAAAACAAGCTGAAATGCTTTCAACTCCCAGAGCATGAAAAGAGGAATCCTCAAATCATCTTATAGCAGAACAGTCTCCAAGCAAAACTGGGTCACTTTAGTTAATTTACCTGTTATGCAAGGGGGGTTTCTATGTACAATGTAGATGATAAGGCAGCATTTCCAAAATATGACTTAAAGCTGAGGAGAAGACATTGCATTTGGTTATGGAAATTAATACAGCATTTTGAGAACCATAGAAACCAAAGCTGTGTAGATGTTTTTAATTTGTTTAAGGTATACATTTTATGCCATATATATATATAAATTTGCATGCACACACACACACACACACACACACACACACACGCACACAAGTTGCTAGACAAATGCATGACAAAATCATAATCTCAGTTGTTCGTTTAGGAAAATAACTGTGATTTCTCAGTCTACTGAACCCTAACCCGGCCTTCAACCATCTGTCTTCTAAATTCATATGTAAATATATACATAATATGAATAATGTCAGGGTTGGTGCCAATCTGACCCTGTCCTACTTGTTTCCATTTTGACCAACAGGTGGCGGGCTATCTTGTTCCCTGCTCCCTCTTGTAGTCACTTAGCCCTATTGTGTTCTCCCTGTTCCCTAGACTGCTGCATACAGTAGATAGCTGGGTTTGAGGTTGAGACCAGCATCACCCTTTTTGCTTTTTGTTTTGTTTGTTAATGGTTATTAGAGCTTTCCTATTTTTGTATTTCAGTTGGTTCCTTGTCTTGCTCCTTAACCCTTGTTTTTTTTCAGTTTGCCTTGTTTTAGTTAATCCTTAGTCCCCTAGTTTCTAGTGCTGTTTAATTGCAATATGCCACACCTGTTCCTTCTTTGCCCTGAGTATTTTTGATAGGTTAATTGGTTAGAGGTCTCACCTGTCCTGCATCATATCTTATTAACTGTGTATTTAAGCATCTGTTCTGGTTTTGTTCTTTGATGGTTCATCGTAGTGGCATATTGGTGTTCAGAAGTGTTTGTTAGTATCTGTTATTTACTTTTTTGCCTAGTTTCGCTCCACGTGTTCTTAGTCCTCTAGTTGTATTTAATCCATGATTTCGTTTATTCCTGGTTGTTTCCTGTTTTTTTTCTGGTTCCTCGTGATCCTTTTGGTTTTGTAGTGTGTTTTATTTTGTAATGAATCCCCTGTGTTCTCGGAGCTGCCAGTGGCTCGTCACTAGTTTTCTGCCCGTGCCATGCCACAGCACAACAAATAAAGGAAAAAAGTACTGTGCCTTTACACCTGCAGGTTTGGGAATAGATCTGACATCTGGTTCTGATTGTGTGCCGTCTTCATGTACGAATGAGTCTCCTCTGGGTACAACCGCTTTCTCCCAAAGTCCAAAACACAAATGGCTTACATGGGTTGCTAACTCTGAATTGCCCACAGTTTATGATTTTGTGTGAAAGGGCTGAGTTCATATCTGTACTGTTCCCTACAATCTAGCCTGTGGTTCTGGTGATAGGCTGTAGGCTTAATGTAACCCTGAAATGGATGTATGGTTATGCAAAATGGATGGGTGAATAGAGGGATGGATAGATGGATTTGCATCAGAATAAAAAGTCATTTAAAAATGGTACACGTTATAAAACATTCTGGCATCAGAACACACACCTCCACAGATAGGACACAATTTTAATAGATGCATTTAAAGACTGCTCAGCCCATGGTGCACATTATACTCCTATATACAGAACACCCCCCCCCCCCACCACCACCACCACCACCAATAAATTACAAAAGCAAGCAATACCTACTTAACAAAATGACCTACAAAAACATAATTGCAGGGAATAAACGGAAACATGTTTCACTGGGAATATAGTCGTATTTCCGGGAAAAGAGATTCCAGTGCTGAAAAAATTATACTATATCCAAATTACTGTCTTACACATGTTTCATTATAACATAGTCATGCAGCACATTTATTAAAAATGCAAAGGCAGTTCTGTGAATATTCCCATGTTTTATACAGGCCTTGAGCTGATCCTCAAATTAAAGTGACGTGGGGCTCAGGCATGACCTCATAAATTATTTAGTAACTGCTTTTGGGATTAAGACCTGTCATTCAAAGTGCTGTCCCAATAAGAACCATTAACAGTTCTAATTAAAAGTTCATAATTTAAGATTAGTTATGGTTCTAGAGGGAATAAAACAGAACAGGAACCAAAATGTACCTTTTGTGGAAATTTTTAATCTCTTGTGCACTTAATGTATATCCCATATATTGTACTTATCTTCTAGAAAATTAAATTAAACAGTACTACATGTGAACCGCTTGTGTCCAGCTCTTTTTCCCAAAGGACTAACAAATGAAATGTTTAGAAATTAAAATAATATAATTAATTAAAATAATTTTTAAAAAGTTGAGTTTCTTGAAAAGAAAAACTCGCAGTAAAATTCAAGCTCAATGAATTAAAAAAAAAAACTGAGCCAATATATTGGGGAAAATAAACTGAATGGTTTTTACTAGTATTTATGTCTTTATATTCCCACTGAACCCTGACCTGAGTGTGCAGATAGATGGCAATTAGATCAGACTTTAGTCTCAGATTTCTCAATTTCTTGGCAAACTGCTATTAATTAGACGTCACTAAATATAGTGTCAAACCACACAGAGGAAAAATGAGATTTTTTTACTTGTATTCCTTCAGAAATATTGACACTGCTCCACATCTTACAAATTTTGCTGTGGTTTAAAATTGATTAGATTCTTTATTATTATTATTATTATTATTATTATTATTATTATTATTATTATTGCCAAAAAACAACAAACAAAATGTTTTGGGAATTTAGGAATTGTATGATGTACAGCTACATTTTCCCCCTTCAAGTACCATATTTGTGTTCTTTTTTCTTATTGCTTATCCAGTCTTGGTGACATATAGAACATTAGAGGCACCTCAAAAGGAAAGAAAGACAGGCGCTCCGTCCTGGGTTGTTCCCTGCCTTGTGCCTGTAGTTTCCAGGGGAGGCTCCACATCCTCCGTGACCTTGAATGGGACAAGTGGTTACAGGAAATGGATGGATAAAATTCTTGGAATACACGTCTGTTACTGCAGTAGATTTGTACGCTATCGGAAGTTAATGGGGGTTTATGTTTGGAGTCTTTGACACCCCCAAAATGAAAGTAATCTGCTTTTACTGGTACTTTTCTCAATCATTTATGTCTCTTGTCAAACCCATAATACGGCAAAGCGCCCAAAGGCTGCTGCACTCAAAAGGAACGTCCAGATGGCAGAGAAAAGATGCCCTTCTGATAACCTCTGTGACCGTATAACACATGTGTAATGGAAAGCAGATAAAAGGTAAAATGTACAGTACCTGGGATCAGTCCTTCTCTGCCTATTTATGTTACAGTAGATTGTTGATAATCCACTCATTGGGTTAGAGAGGCGATGGATTCATTAAAATAATACAAATAAAAATATATATTTACACTATTGCATGTATTACAAAAAATTAAAATAAGCAGCATATGTATACAATCTGCCTTCGTACCCTGGGTCCAGCATTGATCTTAAGCAGCCTTAGGATGATTCATCGCAAAATTAATAATCTGATGGTCTGCTCAAACAGAAAAAAATGGCTATTTGCATTTGAATTTGAATTTTATATTTGATTGCTTATCTTCGAGATATCTTTTTCAGCAGTAACGCTGTACTGAGTACTGAGCTCCGAGTGCTTTTTCTTTGATGATCTTGTTAAGAGAAATTGTATCAGTTACCCAATAACAAACATTAATATATTCATCCATTTTCTATACAGTACCTATTTGTCCTACGCAGGGTCTTTGGGCCCGGAGCCTATCCCAGGAGCTACGGCCACAAGGCAGAGAACAACCCAGGACTGGGTGCCAACTCATTGCAGATAAACATTACTTCAACATTCTTAATCTGCAGTTCATTTTCCAGTAGATTTCCCTTAAATTGTTATGACCTTCTTATTAGATTCTCAAACACAGAACACAAGCCTCTTTTTCCATATTTACAAAACATATTTGACTGATTCATTTGTAATACTTGAAGTCCAATTTTATCTAACACGCTGTTCGTGCTTTAAATTAAATATAGATAAAAACATTTACCAGTGGTTACTTATTCCTTTTATATAACTCCATGAAAAAAATTATATGATCTATCTATCTATCTATCTATCTATCTATCTATCTATCTATCTATCTATCTATCTATCTATCTATCTATCTA
>JAABNY020000136.1:322688-339701 GCA_015164015.2 Brevimyrus niger | reverse complement strand
TATCTATCTATCTATCTATCTATCTATCTATCTATCTATCTATCTATCTTTCTATCTATCTATCTATCTATCTATCTGTCTAATTTACTTTTTTTTTCATAAAATTATTATAATTGTTTTATGATAAAATAATTGTGAGGGAAAAACGTGTGGCATTTTTCTTCAGTATTCTTCAGTATTATGGTTTCACTGGGCTGAACATTGGGGGCAGTAGGTAGCGTGGATGTTAATGAAATGTGCCAGTAAATCAAAGGTTCTTGGCACACGCGGCCCAAGAGCCCATCTGTGGACATGAGAATGCCCCATTTAAAAGGGGCCAAGCTGTTCAAAAACAAGAACAGTTTTCGTCATTTCTTATTATTACAATACTGTTTCTGACTGTTGTCTTATTGTTTGTCTCAAATCATCTTATCATGAATATTTTGCAACATTTGTGTCACTGATATTCCCAGTATGGGCTTCAAATTTTGGATGCATGTACCTTATTTTAAAAACACAATTCTCAGTACATAAATTGCTTTCATTGTCAGGAATGTCACTTTGTCACATATGTAAATTGCCATATAAAAGAAAACTGCATCTATATATGACAAGCACACTATGGCTAAAAACATCCCACATCATGGCAACAAACATTTACCGGGCCAGGGGTGAGTTACAAACATGGGCATGTCTAATAATAACTGGGAAAAGAGAAACGAATGAAAGAAACATCAAGCAAAAGATGACAATTCTTGTGCCTCTTTCATTTGCCTTTGCTCTGTTGAGCCTCAGTTTCCACAATGACATATATGTGCCATTATGAAAAACAGTAGAGAGTGCAAAGGTCTTCGTTCTGAGTTTCACTTTTCATTTGTTTATAGAACTATCCAACCCTCGTTGTTTATTTCAATCACCACCATCTTCATTGTATTCGCTCAGTAGCCAGCATTGGTGCAAGTTACTTCACAGAGATTAAAATCCAATCAGTTTGCCAAAGATAGCAATTACCAAGGGAACATGCGCAGGGTCTTGGGAGATGTTTTTTTTTTTTGGAAAAGAAATGCCTTTATTCTTAAGACAATAGCTTAAAGTTTAAACAGTAGTATCTCAAAAGCCAAACATAAGCCATTACGAGAAGTAATCTGCAAAGTGATCAGTGTATTCGTTTCCTGGATAAAGTGCCCCCTTTTTCCTTCATTAATATGCAAATTCCCAGTGAAAGCGTGTTTTCAACTCATTACTTAGTCATCAACAGCCTTTTACACATTATGTTAATGAAGCATGGAAATTACAGAAGGGGCAACAGCGGCAAGAAAACACCAACACTAACAATCTGTTGGGCTTGAATTCATTCGAAAGATTAGAAACTAAAGGTAACATCAAGTTCATCTCGCTTCTTGGTGCCTTGCTTTGGAGCTTCTGGCGACCTCTGACCCTTCTCCATCATAATGAAAGTCAGGATTTGCCCCTCCAGTTTTTGCACCCCCGCCTCCCCACCCACCTCCATACTCCTGGAGTTCAGCCACCCAAGCTGCTAACAGTGTCCCTCTTAGTAGATGGCATCAGTTCTCTTACAGAAGGCTTGGCATTGAATTGTGGGGCTGTTATTCATTGCCTTGACAACCGAGCTTTTGTTGGCTACAACGTTCTCCCTCTCTGCATCTGGTATAACTAGTTCTATGGCCTCCAGAGCCACCTTGCTAATACCATATATCAACTCTGAAGATGTGGTACATGTTATGTGGTAAAGGGCTGGTAATGTAGTATGGGGCTAATTACATTTGAAGATCTTGGGAGATACACATGTCATTCTTATGCATATGTTGCATACTACATACTATCCAACTTGGATCATTTATTTTGTAATCGGTCAGTGTAGGGAATACATACAGACAGTCCCTGGGTTAAGAATGGCCAACTTACGGACAATTCGTACTTACAAACAGACTGCCATAAAGCCTATTATATCAAAAATTCAGGTGAAATACAATGATTTGTCATAACAAATGCAGGCATAACTCTGTGATGCTCCTGAAAGCATTGAATGGCTTCAGCTACCATATCTATTATTATTATTGTTTATTTATTTATTTATAAGTACAGACTAAAAGGAACGGATCTTCTAACCTGGGGACGGCCTGTACTACGCAAGATGAGTGTAGCATAGTAAAGGACATCCATCCATCCATCCATTTTCCAAACCGCTTATCCTACTGGGTCGCGGGGGGTCTGGAGCCTATCCCGGAAGCAACAGGCACGAGGCCGGGAACAACCCTGGACAGGGGGCCAGCCTATCGCAGATAGTAAAGGACATTCTTATTATATTAATTTTGTGCATATATTTATTTTCTAATGATCTAGGAACAATTTTACTACCGTATAACTGAATATGTAGTAATTATTACAACTTGTCAGAAGCATGCAGTCTAAATGACCTCATGTTGACTAATTAGCCTAGTTTTGAACAGAGCTGCAAATATTTTTAGACTGTTGTAATAAGAAAAATCTTTTACTTTCTTCAGGTCTTGGTTATGAAAACATTGATTTGCGAACCAGTAAGTTTCCTTAGTGGTCGCACTTGGTTGACTGACAAACAGTTTGCCCTCTGTATTTCAGAATCTCTCTCTTGCTGTGGAATAGGTGCACCCTCAAAATAAATTTTACATGTCAGATGTGTTTGAGTTTTTTTTTATTGACTCTTGTTGCCATTTCATTTATCCAGCTACCTGGGCCCCCAGACACAAAATTCTGCCTTCAGTACTGTAATCATTCCTGCTTTAGACCCCAGCCATCTTCGTGTTCCTGAATTGTTAATTATTGGTTCAGGTACTGTTTAAGAAAGGTTAAGGCTACCTTGCATGAGGGTGAGTTTTTTATGTAGCCTAATATATTAATACATTGGCCATGATTTGGTTGTAATATGTGTAATACACTTGTCACTGAGGAACAAAGAGGCTCTCATTAAGCCCTGATGTCGTGAGAAAATAGATAAATGAAAAAAGTGCTATATCATGATTGACTTATTTCCCATAAAAGAAGACAAGTATTGGTTCGAACCAGTCATTCATTTTCTGTAACCATGTATCCTATTCAAAGTTGTGGAGTCTGGAGCCTATCCTGGAGGCTGTGAATGCAAGGCAGGGAACAACCCAGGATGGGGTTCTAACCCATCACAGGGCACACTCACACACCATTCACACCTACAGGCGTTTGGTAACTCTATTAACCTCAGCGTGATTTAGGACTGTGAGGGGGAATCTAGAGCACCTGGAAGAAATCTGACAATGACACGGGGAAAACATGCAAACTTCACACAAATGGAACCACAGTGGAGACTCAAACCCTGGTCCCAGAGTGAGACAAAAATACCATCCACCGCACTACTGTGCCATCGCCTCAGTCAGTTATTGTGGAATCATAATGGAAATTTGCTGAAATTATTGTCCAAGTTTAACATAAAACAAAGCTTGCTTGGTTAGTGATGTGGTTTTCCCACAGTCTGGCGCTACTCCTCATTATAGAAGATGTTCTAAACTAGAGTGAAAGGAATCTCACCAAGGAATATGATAGCTTTACAAATCAGCCATGTTTAAAGCTGAATATTTACTTTACTTAAGCTATTCTGGGTAAGATCTCTGTTTAACAGCTTCCTCTTCTGGGGTCTGAGGCTGCAGTATTCACAGTGCAGCAAAAACCCTCCAATAACTCAATCCAAGGGGCTTAAGTGTATGACGACTTTGGCACCTGTTGGCAGCTTCAGTGACAGTCCAGCATGAGCCTGGGGTTTTTCCTGAGTACAGTAATCTGAAGAAGGTCACGTAGCAATGGTCTCAAAAGCAGATGTCGACTATTACCATTCCTGACAGGCACATAATGAAAATCGACCTTCAACCTCATAAACATGAAATCAACAGACTGATGCAATTATAGTAAAAAAAAGGGAAAAACGTCGAATAATAATGACAGCATCTTGAAAATTTCACATAGAGCATTTCATGTGTTTATTTCATTTTAAAGCAGGGATATTTCTTAGAGGATTTTCCGCTAATCTCAGTCACGGCTGACGTCGCCCTTGCCGAAAGCAACAGACCAACAGAAGTTGCCTGAGCCAAATTAATTATCCAAGTTCATGGGCTTTTCCTCCTTCTAATTTCTGATCTTTATTCTGTACGAAAACAAAAATTTTACTCCCAACGCTGAGCCTACGTTAATTGCCGACATTTAGCAGATTATATTTAATCTGATGTCATATAAGGTGTCTCACTGAGGATACAGATAAGATTATCTAGAGATTGCACAATAATTACCTGAGGATTTGAAGATTACCAGATGGCTGTTTGGTTATTTGGAGATACGTTATCTTTGGATTTTTCAGGCAGCCACCCCTCCAGTAAACAGCAGAAAACAGGATGCATGCCTGAATTTTCCCTTTCAGGTGACGTCACTCTTTTCTTCCTTTAGAACAGAAAATGTTTGATTGAAAATCATTTGATTAATAGCTGTCATTTTAGTGTACATGCCAAGCATTTTGTATGGGAAAATTTTATTAATATTTCTTTCCTGTTCACTTTTTGTTTCTGCTTGTGATTATAAATGTTCCTTGCTGATTAGAAGCTGGGTGACTTTTTAAAGCTGTCAGCTGTCTGAGACGGTTCAGCTCATCCAGAGAACATGGCTCTACTCTCTCCATAGTTTGCATCCCCATCGTCGTCTCTTTGTCGCTTTCAATTTCTCTCAGTCTCCTATACTTCCTCTTTTTACAGTCCCTCCAAAATTAAACTGCAACTACCGCAGCCAAACAAAGTCATATGAAGTCACCACACTCTACGTCTGGAATAAACCTGGGGAATTCAGCAGCATTTTACATTTTTACGGTTAAGCAATTTTGCACTCGGGCAGTTGAGGCAGCTCCTCTCTCCTTCTCTTTCTGCCATAGCTCCTATTCCCTGAAACAGGCCAAGGAACCACCAGCTTAGCATTTAGATGTATATTGGAGCCCATACTGAAGTAGCTAACGCTATCATTATAGCTGTCTATGAAGTGCGCTATGCAACATTCAGATAAGACCACTCAAGCAGAATCACACATTATTATACCTATATATTAGTAATTGCAAATGTAGGATATACTGTAGAATAAGCCTACACACTGTCTGTGAATATGAAGTAACTTATTAACATATTTATAGTGCACACGCTGCCTCAAAACAAATGAATATTTCATGATGGCATTTGAGTGACAGAATGTGGTTACAAATGCTTTAATATACAAATATGGATTTATTTTTTTTTGCTTAAAATCAATAGGAACATCTACTGCCACCATGTCACATAGACATCAGAATGGCCGTCGCTATCAGTAATGTCACATCTTCTTAATCTGTAGTGTTTACTAGGGAATGGGTGTTTTTTGAGGCATTGTGTGAAACGATGCCTGTTGTTGTACAATCCTAGCATAGATTCAAATGTCAGATAAGGACCATCTGGAGGAAAAAATATAGGTTTGAATATTTACTTTACTTAAGCTATTCTGGGTAAGATCTCTGTTCAACAGCTTCCTCTTCTGGGGTCTGAGGCTGCAGTATTCACAGTCCATACTTTTAGAAAAAATGTGGAATACATTCCAATAACAATTTGCAATATTGTACCCACTAGGTCACCAGAGATGCATTCTGCTGTTTTTCCCAGTGCAATTAATAATAAAAAGAAAGTCCTTCAAGAAAACCTTCCTTCTTATTTAAATGATGAATGGAAATAGACATTAGCCCATTAGTTCTTATTTATTAACTTGTTTGTTTGTTTATTTTAAGAACCTCCGCTATATTCATGTTGGTGCTGTGTTAGTCTTTCCGTTTCCTAATTTTAGACAATGATGTTAATTCACTTGCATTCAAGATATATGGCAACCACATATGGAGAAATAATTATTGTCAATGGTATTTCAAACACTGTTGGCCCATATTACAGAACAATCCATACGTGGAACTAGCTGGTCAGGACTGTAACTGTCAGGAACAGTAAAAAGTAAAACACCTCGAACAGACCTACTAGAGAGATCAGGGGTAAGGACCAGATTTCTTCAGGTATAATAAATTAAAATGAAGCACATCAGTGTGTTCAGGGAACAGAAAATGGGAAATTATATTATATCATTATATTAAACATAGTTTGTGCTGCATTTTAAACACATAAAATGGCTAGATATTACGAGTGTAATGGTACACGTGTTCATACCAAAATTTTTCAGTACCTTTGAGTGTATTTTCCCCGAGCCGTGCCGATACACATGTGAACACAGATAAACCAGTATTTGAAGATAGTTTTTTTTATGTCCACCTTAATGGATATATATTTTATTTTTATGTAGTTCAGAGAATGTTTATTTTGATTTTAGTTTTTAATAGGAGGTTGCAGAAATATTGACAGACTTTTGTTCAGTAAACCACTGTTTTATAAAGAAAAAAAAAGAAGCAATTTATGTTTTCTTTCTTTTAAACCTGATGTACCGAAAAATGTAACCGTGTAAATGTAGTGTGAACCGTGACTTCAAAACCGTGGTACATAGCGAACTGTGATTGTTGTGTACCCTTACACCACTACAAGATTTGTTGTGCTTCTTAGGTCAGTGGCATTCAGTGGAGTCAATGGGTCTCATTCACCAACCGTTCATACAAACAAATTTGTTCCTAAACCTCACGTAAACTTTTTTTTCCGAAGATTCTGACCTATTGATAATCCGCATGATCGCCGGTACTACCATGAAAATTTTTTTTACACTTTAAAATTATTTTTTATGTTTTAATTTTATAAATTATTAGAATACTATCATTTTATGAACTATGGAATGAACAAAACTACTATAACCAATTATTCTGAACAAACTATCATTACTGAAATGTGCGTATGAATTGTCTCGAGTGTGCGTAGATTCTGTTCCTAGCTAAGAACAAATTCAGATAAGGAAACATTGGTCAATGTCAGAGTCTTTGTAAAAAAAGTGTGTACGTGGGGTTTAAGAACAAATTTGTTTGTAAGAACAGTTGATGAATGAGGCCCAATGTTTTCTTGGAAATATTTTCATTTTGTCTTGGCCAGACACTGACAGACTGGGTGATACCACTGTCAACATTGTCCCTAATAGTCAACTTAATATTTTCACTAATGTTCGACTTAATAAGAACACCATGCCCATTTGATAGGCTAATTATTTATAGACATTATAAAAAACAGTACTATTTAGTCACAATGAATCTTCTGTTTGCTTGGAAGAACCACTAGAAACGTGTTCCAAATAATAAAAAAAGAATCACAATGAAGAAGCATGTTCTGGCAGGTTCCACAACCCAAAGGATCATGGAAATGAAGCTCATTCTTCATTAGCAAAGTATTGGAAGCACAGTTTCAATAACTCTTTACTGCAAAGTAAAGTGCTCTGTGAAATAAAGGCCTGTGATAATTGTTTAATTCCTATTTAATTTGAATCAAAAAAAGGAGGAGTCGAAGCCTGTTGTTAACGTGATTGCACTTAATAACTTTTAGCCCATTAGGCTCTGTGATGAGAATCTCACAATTATGTGTTATGAATCCCCATTCCTTTAAGTTTTCAAATCAATTTATATGCAGATGATGTCCATTTTATATCTCCCACTGCATAATTGGGTCTGCAATCTGTAAAGGCATGAAATGTACACTAACGCTTATCACAGCCCTGCTGACGAAGACTCGTCAAACCACAGAGGGTTCCAGGACAGATAATATATGGAAGAAGATTTCCATCTGTGAGCAAAGACCACGGCAGTACACAGGCACATGCTGACAAGCCAATCACAAAAAGTATTTGTTTTCAAAGTAAATTAAAATGAGCACTTTCTTTGGAAAATAATGAGAATAATCTATGTGCTTCCGTGACCCACCATTTGAGCTTATGAGAATTTAGCACAACATATTTAATTCATATTGTTTTTATTGATGTGGCTGTTTGAGGATTTCTCTTTATCCTTTATAAAAACACCTTACTGTTAGCCTGTACCATGGTTATTTGAAGATAAACATGCATATCTCACACAAAAGGCGAAATTCTGCTGAAGGACTCCCTCCACCGGTATTCTCGTTTAACAGGGATTGTTGTCAAATTTCCTGCTCCTAGTTCAATATCATTTAACCTGCCACTTGCACAGCCCCAGATTTGAAAATCAATACGAGTTATTCATCCACACAAAAAACATTCACAGCTGCTCGATACAATGCAGCATCAAATCCTGGATTCTACTGAGTCATGATCAAAGACATTACTCTTCGAGACTGAATAATCCTGGTTGAATTTGCTTTAAGAGGACTTCAAATCATATTTAGTAAGCAGTGTTACATTTATTAGTTTGTGACACCGAAAATAACAGAAATTGCCCTGCCATATCATTGACTTGGACTTCTCCATTAAGGGCACGTGCATGCAGGAATAATACATGGAGTGCTATTTTTTTTTTTTGGTAACATTTTACTTGATGGAGCAGAAAAAGCAGTATGATGCAATTACTTATATATTAATTAACCACAAACCTAATTGCACAAACTCGAGTTACCACTAAGTAGTTTTACCACGTCAAGTATGAACATACATATTATTTTTTGCATTCCTAACTATTGACTCATCCTTTATATCCTTCTTTAGAATTCCCAGTTTCTTGACCCTAATTATTGGCATGACATATGGGCACGTTCAGCTTTTAGCAGGGACAGGTCGGGGGAACACCTCTGTCACCTCTATCACCTTGATGAATAAAACGGTCAGCTGGCATAACCACTGAATAAGCTCCCGGAGTCTGAGTGCCACTGTATATGGGCAGCAGACAGGCAGGTTTGCTCTGGCTGATTCAGCCAAAATGAAAGCCGCAGCAGTGTTGTCCGCTGAACGCCGCTGCCAGCAGTAACATTGAGAGCTCCGGTCACGTTTGCCATCTGTCATTCTCTCGTACTTTGCTTAAAGTCAAACAGAAGACCTGTCCGCCACGGACAAGTCAATGAAGCCAGTGGCTAAAAGCCTTTTATATACCCAGTAGTGTAAACTCATGAACTCGAATGGCCCACAGAGTGCATATGTTAGCCTTGTATAGCAGCGTACTGCTCAGTCCGGCTCATTAACATCGTGACACATTAGCATGTAATTTGTAACGACACTCATAAGCTGGCTTGCTGAGACCAAATGATCATTAGGAAAATCCCGCAGAATAGTGGGGTGCACTGTGACCCTGAACTGGATTAGTAATGGGAAGGATCGAAGGAAGGATTGGATGGTAGATGGTGCACCTTCCTATATAAAATAAAGTCTAGATACTGTATATCAAATCAACCTGATCTAACGAAGTTCCATCCTAACATATGTTTCTAGATTTTCTGTCTTGCATAGGAATATAATGAAAATATTGGGTCAGTTGGATCCCTTCTCTTTTTAAGGACAATTTTAAGGGGAGTTTCAGATGCAACTCACCTGAAGCAACTGATCTTACAAATACAGATAAATTAAGCTTCCAGAGACATTGCAGACATGTTTTTAGGGATTCATCACTCTGCCTTTCCAAACACTTTTGACCTTTGGCCCGGCTCCACATTTGTTCGCGAGCCACCAATATGTTGCAGCTCAGGTCCCCATGTTCCAATAAAGAGGCAGATTAAGCCGTTGATCCTGCTGCATCAGATAATGTGACACAATTCGGAATTGATAAGCCGGAACAAATATTTTGGCGATAACAGGCATTAAGAATATACTCTAAACAAAAACATTGTTATCTTGAAGTAACTGTTTTGCTTTCTTTGATTTCTGGTTGATTTGAGAGCCTAAAAAGAAAGAAAAAAGCCGTTCAACAGAAATAATTAAGTGACTAGGGAGCAATGGCATTATTGTCTTTCTTGTTAACTGTGCATACAAATTGTAACTTTACTTGAGGGGACATGAATAATGTAGTAGCACACGCTTACTTAATGCATTAATTAGCAATAACTAAGTGCTTGTTTAGTACTGATGGTGATCAATCTTGACATTATTCTATCGAGTTATCCATCATGACATGTATTTCATGGGGACATCTTTATTAGTTCATGATTTGTTCTTTAGTAGTAAATGAGTTAAGTAATTTTTGCGCCCCCTTGCCCCATTCTTAACTAATTAGTTAACGGTTAACTAATATAGTGCCTACGCGTTTAATACACAAACTTTTATGAATGATTAACGATGAAGAAGCATGGGATCAGTACATGAACCATCATAATTGATTAATTACTTAATAGTTAATTAATGCATTCATCCTCTGAAGTCTGCTATGGGATATGACAGAAATCTCACTATACCGTTTAAAATACTACCTCATTGTAGACATATATAAAATATCCCAAGAAACCTAACATAAGATCAGTATGTAAGACTGTGGTTAAATTATACATAAGTAATATCATAATACTACATTATTTGTAACCCCCCCCCCCCCCAAGTAACGTGTTAACGCCTAATGTTAGCTGTTCAAAAGCATAAATCTATCTCCTCATCTGCTCCTTATTACACTGTTTTGTTGCCCCAGGGGGTGGAGAGCTGTCAGGGTGATGATAGAATGACAGAATCCCTCCTGGGTCTCCAGCCCACAAAAGCACCGCCGTAAACAGACGGATGATCGTGTGCGGAAAAAAAAAAACAGTAAAACAAAGCAAGACAGATTCCAGCTAAGAGAATCGTCCAGCTGACTGAGACCAATGATAATGACATCATAACTGCTTATTTGGAATAATTAAGCATTGGTGTATTAACATCAGTGGCATACAGAACAATAATGAGACCAATTAAAGTAAGCATTTATGCTGGTGAAATCACTGAAGTTAAAGCTGTTTCATTTAGAGAGATAATTGGAGGGACATTTTATAGCGCAAACCACGTCCTATCCTTTCCTTCCCCAGGTAGATATTGCTTGAAAAAAAAGTTAGAATTTCTATAGATTTTTCTTTTTCCGCATCTTCGGTTGAACCCTGCTGTTTGGGAGAACAGCTATGCTACACTTCATCTCTGACAAACAGGATCTTAATTATCTCTGCACTGCGGTGAGGTCTGAGGATCTCCGTTTGCTTCTGTTCTTCAAATTTCTGAAGAATTTTCTATAAGGCTCTCCTATTAAGCCATTTTAAAATGTGTATATATACTTTTCCCAAAATGCTGTCAAAGGTGAGTGCTTTGTGCACCCCAAGTGTGCAGCCCCTTTGCTGCTCTTTTTTATATTTTGTGAATTTCTGCCCATGGTATTTTAATTACAGAAAGAAACTGTGATGCATACTATGACTTCCATGTTTTAATATAACAATGCACCCAGCCACTTGATCATAACTCGTGGGAGTTTTACTTACACAGAAATGTTCTGAGGGCAGAAGGAAAAATGATTGGCTCAGAGAAATAACCAATCCAACTGTAGAGGAAGTTGGAGTCCAAGCAATTAGAGGTATCTGATTGGTTGGTCCTGCCTCCCCCTATGTCACGCCTGGCTTGTACAATCCTCCCATGTGCCATGCCCCCTCGTTACCACATGTCAATTCCTGATTGTATTCAGCTGTTTTGTGTTATTTCTGAGTAGTCCTGTGTATTTAGCCCACGTTCAAGTCTGTTTCCTCAGTCTGGTCATTGACGTTGTTTTATCACGTGATTTCTTGTCTGTCAGTTTACCTGAATAAAACCCTGTTTTTTTGGGTTTACTTGTGCCTGATTCTGCTTCCCTGCTCATTTGTCCCTGCGCATGATCATAACACCCCAGTTGCTTAGACTAACTTCCTATACAATCTGATTGGTTATCTCTCTGAACCAATATTTTTTTCTTCTGCCCTCGGAACATTTTTGTGTAAAACTCCCATGAGCTCGTTTTATAGTTTGTCAATTGATCTTAGATTAACAAAAGGCCAACCCCACTGAAAATGAGTAATGCTTGATATTATGCTGCCTTTATTGCAGAATGGGGGGATTTGTCTGTAATTTAAAATCTGCAATTTGGCATGCTGGCTTAATTGAGACAAGCACTGATAGGAAGGTGTGACATTGTTGGGGATGCTGTCACACACACAGGTAGTAATTACCCAGCTTCAAATGCCCCCAGGCTATGTGCAATGAACAAACACCGGGGATGGGAAACAGTGAAAAGGGCGCTCAACATGTTTATTCCATCCAGGAAAAAAAAAGCAGCACTCCTTGCTTTCTGGCACTCGACAGTTGCTGTCTCTGTAAAATGTTTCTGTTTATTTCCCCCAACAACATAAGGAGCTAGAAACCATCTGTGTTGGTGAAAAGGAAGCTATGTGTGAAATAACTGATTGAGAGCAATGGACTTCGAGTCCAAGTGGTATGAAGTCTATCTGACACATTCTGGTACTGATACTCCGACGGAAACTGGTTTCCACAGCGACGATAGAGCAAACACAAAGACCTTTGCCGCTATCTAAATCAGGGAATAGCACGGCCAGCTTAATAACCTGCACTGCTTCCAGCACATAAGGTAGTCACTTTCAGATCCGGTCCTTTCTTCAGTGGTACCACTGTTCAAGGAAACAGTGAATTAAGACACACCCTGTGCGTTTAGAGAATCAGCCAGTGGTGTAGTGCTGTCTTGGGGGGTGGGAATACTGTTCAAATGCCTATACGCAGTTCTCCTCCGACTGATACACATTCCTGACATTTAAATCCGTTTATGCCATAAACCTGTGCACACCCACCCCTACACGCCTGGAATCCATATGCGATTTACATATAATACATTTCTAACCCACTCTTCAGCAAAAAAAAAATCTTCTCTTCGGGGATAATAACCAGACAATGGCACTGCATTCCGATCGGAATGAAAGACTGAACGCTGAATTCTTGATTCCTGTTTTAACAGTTAAAATGTTTGTGCTGTCTTGAAGGACAGTGTTTATAGGGCATTACTTTGAATTAAGGTTGTTTTGTACTGGACTTTCTATGCCATTTCTGTAACAAATTGCTTTTCAACAAATACCTTTGATATTACTTTGATATTTTTGTAATTATTTGTGGTGAAATGTGCAGCATTCACAGTAAAGCCTTTTACTTGGTCATGGCAAGTATTTCCAGTAGGTAAATACCGAATGAGAAAGCTGTGGATTCATTCCCGTGTAGCGCATGCATGTGTGGTGATAATTAGACATCAGGGGTCATTCTCCATTATACAGCTAGATGTGATGGTTCAGCATGAACATCTCCATGGGGACCAAAGGGTGCGGACAATGTTACAAGTGGACACATTAGATGGGAATTCTCAGGGTGACAGCTTGAATGTCCCATCTTGTGAATGTGACCGATATTGCTGTAAGTGGAGGCGCCTTATTTGCATTGTTCATGGAAGATAGAAGCTTGATTTATGCACGAAAGCCGGTAAAAATATAGCTTTTATAGACAGTTTATGGGTAATTTATTGATGCTGTCTGCAAAGGTCCACAATGCTTATCTGAAAGGCATAGTTGAGATCCAGTGACCAAAAAACTAACAAAAAAAATCTGTTGGTGACGTCAGTGCAAGCACCAGAAATAAGATTTCCTACTAAAGTCCCACGTTTTCCTAGAAATTAAAGTTAATGTTCCAGTGTGTGTATGTGTGCATATGTGCGTGTGTGGATTATGTTTATATTAAATTGCGGGGACCAAATGGCCCCCCCAATGTGATAAAAAACAATTATTTTGATGTCATGGGGACCATTTTTCAAGTCCCCACAAAGATCTGTGAACGCAATCAAAAAACTAAAATTGGCAAAAGTCTCGTATTTTGTTTGGTTACTTATGGTTAGAGGTAAGGTTGGTTAGGGTTTGGGTCATAATGTTGGGATTAGAGTTTTCCCCATGGAAATGAACGGAGATGTACTGTAATTACAAACCTGTGTATGTGTGTTTGCATCAAGCGTGTGTGTGTGTGTGTGTGTGTGTTTGCATCAAGCATTAAGGGGATGAAAAAAAGATCTTAAAATTGCCACTTTCATTTTAATTAGATCCACATTGCCAATATGGGGATACCATTTGGTTCTTGTATTTATTTTATCAGTCCTGGCACCTCATTAGGAGGCTTTGGCCTGTTGCTGGTTTGTTGCTGGTCTGACTGTGCCCTGAAAACCTGGAGCCTGGCGTCCCACTTGGCTAAATGTTCTGAAATCTTTCCAAAAAAAAAAGAGACTGTCAGGTGTCAGACCCCGAGATGCAGAAGCCAGCCCTATACCGATCCTCCCGGCATTATTGAAGACACCTTTTTCTCTTTTACCCTCACAACAATTTAAGGACCCCTGCATCTTTTACCTTTTTGTGAGGTACTGTGAGTTAGTCATAGTGTTCATTTATTTGTTACCAGTGTGTTGTAACCCATTCCCTGTTTGTTTGGATTAATTTTTTGGGGTTTTGATTCCGCTATAGTTCTGCCCCAGTGTGGATTTGAACATATTGTCTATTCAACATCCCTGAGCTTGGATTCTTTCTGTGTTATTCATCAAATAAATCACTATGGATCACTCTGCTACTGAATCTCAACATGATTCATTACAGAGACAAATTTAGCCAAACAAATGTCTAGCTACATATACAAAAATATTCAATTCAAACCATATAAACCTACTGCAACTGGACCCATCTAAATATGGAAATCTGGTCTCTGTCAATCAAAACATCACCATGTAGACTTGTTGCCAATAGATCCATCAAATCCCTGCCCTTAATACCTTGCCCCCTGAACATATAGCATGAGCCTTTTTTGCACAGCACCATTTTGAGTTTCTCCATTTCTTGTCAAGCTGATATTGTTGTGCTTGCTTTCTGTCAATGATTACAGCCTGCAGCTTGTCAAAACTTTTGAGGAATGACAGCAAAGCGGCTGTTTGCAGGCAGCACATGGCCAAGCAGTGGAGTAAATACAGAAAAGATGTAAATCTGCACTTAGCATCATTTTTTAACCTCTGTGAATATTCAGAGGATAATTAAAGGATGCTTTTGATGGCACGTACAATATGGCAGCAATATGCCGCGCCTCAACTATTGGCCCTAGGTGATCATCAGCACCCCTCTGTGGGCCATCTCTGTAAAATAACTTAGCTTTTTGTTGGGGGGGGGGGGCACCTCTCTTGTTTTTCCTTCTCCAATGCAACACTTTTGTGGCACATCAGTGATAGTGCAATGTTGTAGGATTTGACCGGTCTGCCACTCCATCAGTGTCATCTGATCATGCCACACAAAAAATAAACCCCTTCGTAGACCACAATTTTAAACAAAGCCATTGGAATTCTGCCAGTTTGCTGCAGAGATGAAATCTCTTTCTCTGTAATGAAGACGCGCTACTAATATGAGGGGGAAGCAAAAAGCACCGGCAAAGAAATCACAGCCCTAGCAAACAGGAGTCTGAAGTTAAATCCACAATAATGGCCTGATACTAATAAAATATGTTATTTTCATTACACAAAAAGTCACCTTAATCCAGTGGTAACAAAACAGAACAGCGATGCGCACATGAAGGTCTGATCTTTTAATGCTTAGTTGTTCAGATTTCCAGCCTAGCAAATGTTAACGCTGTTCTTAAAAAGCAAACACTGGAGAAGAATCAAATTTAGGACGCAATTTTTCCCAAGAGCTTGAAACTATTTTGACGACTGTATTACAGATATATGACAATACATGTATTACATATATGATGCTACAGGAATGTAAGAAATTGGTCCAGTTGACTCTTAAGTCAGTGTTGTGCCCTTGCTGAGTATCATGGAGGACCTGCTGCCTGAGACATAAACACAGAATCAGATCTATGTTTCAGAGTGCGACCTGCCCCAGGAAGAGGCTGCAGGCCCGGCTAGACATTATAAATGTGTTATTCTGTGATAGAATCCACAGTGATTCTTGAGTGTCAGGGTGAGAAACGCAGTGCATATAGGCCATCAATAAACGTGTTTCTAGGGAGGGTATTTTAATGCAAATCTTGAAATGACTCCACGTCTCTCATTCTTTTGCGCTAAACAGTAGCTACCTGGAAATTCTCTGTGGCAGTAGGGCTAATCAGTCATTATGTCAGAAACACTCTGCAGGTGACACTGACGCCTGGTGAACCTTAAAACGCATGCGATCATATATCAAGAGCATGACAGGTGCATTGAAGGCAGACACTGGTGTTTTGCTAAGTCCAGGCTGCGTTGTGCTGTTGCTGCTGTGTCAGAAACAATCGCTTTATTTCTGGATGTCTTTGACTGCATGGCTGAATGGAGAAATATGAGATATACTCTAATGCGATTAGGTAGGACGATACATAATTTCACACAGTCTATTGCAAAAACATACACTCAGGTAAATATCAATAATGAAGTTATTTACTAAATTAATATTTTTATTCAGTCTATTATTTAACCATAAACTATTAAGTAATTCGGCTCTGACCCTCTTTTATAGCTTGTAACCATATACATATTTCAAAGATGCACTATATTACAAAAATATGACCATTCAAAAGCCCCTAAAATAAATTCCCCGTTTCCATGTGCTATTATAATATGTCAATCAAGACTTGGGGAGGAAATTATGGCTAAAAAGAATTAGTTTCCCAATATGGCACATTTGCATAATAGAGAAATATTCAATGTGATTTAATTAACGGTATTACTGAAAGGGAAATCGTTGAAAACATCTTCTCTATCCATCCATGACAGATGTGCTGCGATTGTGAGAGAGGCGCTCTGGCGTCTGCCAGTCCTGCTTGTAGAGCCAGCACAAAGCCCAGCGAATGACTGCCCTGCATTCCTCTTAGCCGCTCATTGATTCAAATGCTCTACCATCATCTGCTTGGCCTCTGAAAAACGACCTGGCAGCATAGTCTCTGCTGAAATGGGCCGTGATCTTGACCCCTCCCAACTCTCTTTGTAGTTACTGGTCACTCTGGAGTATATATACTGTATAAGTGTTTGTATATATATATACACTCACCTAAAGGATTATTAGGAACACCATACTAATACGGTGTTTGACCCCCTTTCGCCTTCAGAACTGC
>JAABNY020000136.1:288859-319376 GCA_015164015.2 Brevimyrus niger | reverse complement strand
CTCCTTACACACCGTATCAGTGCATGCTCCTTACACACCGTATCAGTGCATGCTCCTTACACACCGTATCAGTGCATGCTCCTTACACCGTATCAGTGCATGCTCCTTACACACCGTATCAGTGCATGCTCCTTACACTGTATCAGTGCATGCTCCTTACACCGTATCAGTGCATACTCCTTACACACCGTATCAGTGCATGCTCATTACACCGTATCAGTGCATGCTCCATACACACGGTATCAGTGCATGCTCCTTACCTCCAGTCTCTACCAGTGGATACAAGAAAAGGATTTAAATATAGAGCACATAAAAACATCTGTCGTAAACATCTGACCATGTATTTAATGATGTATTAAACTGAATATTCACTCTGCTTTGATTTGCTTTTTCTATACGTTCGGTTTTTCTGTCGCCTCTTAAGAGCTAAATCTACCCCATTACGCTTAGAGAAATTAAAACTAACATCTGCAGGCAGATAGAAGAAGCAGGAGAGACAACACTGCACTCAGCGGCAAAATAACAAAACACAAATTTCATCTTAAATTTTTGGAAAGGCAAGGTACTGCAACCTTTTAAAATTAATTACAAGCAAGCCTGGTCCATTATCTGCTGACCTGGCTCCACCTTAGTAAATTATTTATTTCTTCTAACCACTCAATGAGCAAGGCAATAATTTGTTCTGATTGGTGCCAACAGGCAGCTAATAGACTCCTGACCTCCAGCAACCTCTGTTTGGTAACGTGGCCCTTGCAATCATAAAAAGCGCACTGACGGCCGCACTTACATTTATGATCTGATAGTGCTCCAGATCAGGGTTTCTCAACCCGGTTCTCGGGGATCCAAAAGAATTTCATGTTTTCGCTCCCTCCCAGTTCCCTGCCAGACAGTCCACATTTTTGCTTTTAATCCAGCTCCCAGTAAAAACATGGACTGTCTGCGGGTCCCAGAGGACCAGATTGGGAATCACTGCTCTAGACTGTCTAAAAGTAGCAATCCTTCACATGTCCATAGTAAATAGTAGTGTGTTTTCACTGTAATATATGCTATGTCTGGCGTAAGATGCAAACCATTTTCAATTTGAAGATAGCAAGGGGCTATGGTTTATGTCAAACATTCATTTTTCTCTTTCGAGGCCCATCATCGGACAGCAGCATCTGGCTTGGGAAGAGATACAGTCATGTGATATTTGGCCCTTGTATTGTCAATCTGATCTCTCCCTTTCAAATCAATAGTATATCACTGTCCAAACTCTTCATATACTTATTTTTGTTCGAACTGTCTATGTGATTCAATTTATAAGTTGACCTTCTTTTCCAAAAGTCTCAGACAGATATGTGTAAAATAAAACAAGCTAGAAGACACTTTTATATTTCAAATTATCATCAGTCGTTGCTAAAGGATAATTCGTAGTCCCCTAAAGACTAAAACTGAAATTTGCTATTTGCATAATATTTCAGACATCAACTTCATATATAGAGGAGCCACCATTTTCCATAATAGTGGATTTGAATCTATTGGGTTCTATTGGGCACTGCACACTGATTAGGGGCGCTGATCCCTCACTCCTAAGCAATGGCACTTTGGCTAGGCCACTCACTTTATGTATACAACTTTATGTATTTGGCATCATTATGATTTGATGACTTTACTACCAAACTTAAGTTTTATTGCAAAGTAACAGGGTTGCCAAAAGTGGTCAGCTGGTATTTTCAGTTCAAGATGAGTCTGCACACACATACACACACATTTCCATGCATGTAATACTTTTATTACCTTGTAGACTGTAGGGTTTGCAAACTGCCCCAACATTTTTGATGTAGCTAATTTTAGGTTTATGATAGAATAATACAGATTTGCCATAAGATTTCTTGCGTGAGAACCTGAAAGCATGAGTGTCACGCCAGATGTGTGAGAGTTGGCAACCCTAGTTCCCTCACAGTACATCCCTGTACTTTGTGCGATCCATTAATCCTTCAGTAGCTGAGAAGCTACTACCACTATACTTCACTGTGGGATCCGTGTTATATGGGGCGTGAGAAGTGGTACTTTTACAGCACACAAAGTATTTCACATTCTGTTGAAGAAGCAGAATTTGGAACTCGTCAGACCATAACACCTTTTCCCACACTATAGCTATGTCACTTTTTTGTGCTGTCTTGAAGGCTTCAAACAAGCATGTTCTATAGTACTGGCTTTGTTCTTATCACCCTCGCATTCAGTTTGGTGGGGAGTGGCGGGGTGGGTTACACAACCTGTACATTAGTTAGTTAGTTATTTGTATTTATAATTCTATATTCATTTGTCATTCTGTTGTTTTACCACTTTAGGAACACTTTACTGGAGACCATGTTCTTAGTAATTTATAAACAAATTTGGAATGCATTATAATGCATTCATAAATGATTATAAACAAGGTTACAAATATTTATAAGAAGGCATAACATATTTTAGCCCTGATTATAATGCTTTATAAACACATTATTATTTGTTATGAATGTGTTTATAAATGACAAAAACATGGCCTTAAGGAAAGTGTTACCACCACTTTAAATTAATGCAGAATAAAAACATTAAAGAACACATGGTCAAAAAGTTATTTTTATTTGATATGGGTCTTAACATAACACACGGCTAAATAGTACTTTAATTTTTTGAAATATGAAGTTTCAAGTAATATCCTTGTTTATTCAGTCGTAATGCCCTGACAGTATGAAAATGCATTAAGACATCAAGTTATTCACTAATTGCTTCATACCTCGAGTAGAAATTAGCTAGTAAGTGAAGTTTTGGCAGCAGTACAGTCAAAACACAAAAACATGATACGGAAATCAAAGAATATCTCATCCCATAAATGAATATCAGAGCTATTAATTAAAGTTAAAGCTGATGGAAAATCATTATTTTTAGTGCAAAACTGACCTTTTATTTAACTGCTCACTTTGAATCTTTCACTAAATGTACGTGCAACATCACTTACATGAACAATAACGTTTACTGGACGTTATCTGGGCAATGATATGCACATCCAAACACTACCGGAACAATCTATAGTGTTATATACACTGTGAAAACAATACTACTGCCTATCAGACTGGATATTAGTATCCCAGTTAGGGCAAAATCGTTCACCAGTGCTCCAAAGCAAAGGACTGACAGAATATTTCTAGCCTTTTAGCCTTTGTTTTGACATCCACAGACAAAGAATTTGGCTTGAACTGTATTACGTTTGCGTGTGTTGCGTTGCAAGTACAGTAGTACCTAGACAATGATGTGTTTGTCTTTCATTTCTGATTTATCAATATTTGAAAACAACAGCAGGCTTTGACTATTTTTTTTTCTAATAGTCAATTTTTAATGTAATATATTGTTGAACCAGGAAAATGTATCAGTGGTTGTTATGTACCGTACCAGTAGCAAAAAAACTGTGATGGCTGTATTTGTGACGTGGACCATTAGTCATTAGCTAGTTTATCAGTGACATGGAACGGGAGTGAAAATGGGTAGTGAGTAGACCTCAGAACCGCAGATGATCCAAATTCATCAAGGCAGTTTCATTTACCACTTACTGCCCAAGAGGTAAGATGCAGCATATAACACTCCCTGCAGAGTGGCCTTCAACCCATGAACATCACTGAACAAAGAGCTCTCATGAGACCAGACAGTTCAACAGAGGTCGGGTTTCTGCTGTCACAGTTATTAACAGGTCTGTTCCCCCCCCCCCACCCCCTAAAACCCTCGAGAATGGGGAGTATCAGGATTACCACTGCCCTCGTCGAGCCACAGGTCTCCTTTGGTATAAAGAGCAAAGGACTAAGGGGCTGCAATCAGACACAAAGAAAAACATATGCTACACACTGTTGTTTAAACATCTGAGAGCCAATATAGTGTCTCTGTGCTTTTTATCTGCAAGATAAACGTGTAGCAAACGGGGTGGCAGGTGAATATCAGCAAGCATCCATCCCCAGTCCCATGGATTCAGCATCCCATGTGGGTGTGGAGGGAGCAAGGAGAAGCAGAAGGGTGAAAGGTGGCTACAGCAGTGCTTTTTCTGAAGGCAGCGTGTCGGCTTCGTAAATATAAGACATGCTAGAGCTCAGTTTGTCAGTGAGCTGTGTGTGTCATTTGCTGGCAGGGGGCAGCTTTGGGGCGGTTAGGCGCCTCCTTGCCATGACACTTGAAGATTCACAGAGACACCATGGTATTGTGTGCAGTACGGCTAGACCCCATGCTGGTGTGTGGCTCTCTGGGTTAGGACTCTGTGCCTGTGATCATTTCATCTCACGAGTTGGCTAATTTAGGTCCAGAGAGTAGAAGTCCAGACCGGGACTTTGGTTCAACCAAACCAATTGAGCATAAAGACTCACAGAGTATTCAGCTGGTTAGTTGAAACAAAATCCCGGTCTGGACTTCTACTCTCTGGACCTGAATTACCCAATTCTGGTCTTTTGTTTAAGCTCCACAGCTGGCTGAGCTGACCCACCCTGTGCTGTGACTCCCATGTTTCCTCTTACTTTATACACACACACACACACACACACACACACACACACACACACACACACACACACACATACATATACACTAATATCTCAGAGTTGTTAAAATCTTATCGAGCTCTGATTTAAAAGGACCCAGGGTTTTAGCTTCCACTACACTAGCAGGAACACTATTCTATACTCTAACTACACACTGTGTAAAGAAGTGCTTTCTCAGATTCAAAGGATCATCATTATTGCTATTCATCGGAACTGTAAAACATCTCTGCGATCTACTCATCTATGCATTTGCTCCCATAGAACTGTAATATTACTATAGGGCAGTGAGCAGATTGGGGTCATCACTACTGCATGCCATGTCCTCGTCTCAGCATCATGATGCCTTTGTAGTAGAATAGCTCAATTGTAAATGTAACAGCTATTATGTTATTCGATTAATATATAAAAATGACTGAGGTCTAGGGTGGCCCAGTGCTTAGCTGTATTAGCTGTATTGGTTCACTCCTTTTAGGGGGGGGGGGGTTATGAATCTCACCTATTCTCTGTCAGTTTCCCTCTTCTCCTGATGCTATGAGTTTTCTCTGCACACTCTGGTTTCTCTGTGCAGTCCATGATCTTTTAAATATATAAGCTGTTGTCTTTAAGTTGCCCAATGTGTGTGGGTGTGCGAGTGTGTGTGTGTGTGTGTGTGTGTGTGTGTGTGTGTGTGTGTGTGTGTGTGTGTGTGTGTGTGTGTGTGTGTGTGCGTTTGCATAGATCACATTTGGGGACTAAAATGCCCCTAAAGTGGGATAGAACCTGAAACTTCCTTACTTTTGGTGACATTTTTTCAGGTCCCCATCTGGATGACTTCTATTTTCTAAAAATCTGTGAATACAATCAAAAAGTAAAAATGCCAAAAGTCTTAAATTTTGTTTGGTTACATATGGTTAACGTTATGGATGGGTAGGGGTTAAGAGTGTCCCGATTGGGATTAGGGTTTTGCCCATAGAAATGAATGGACAGTCCCCATTCAGATAGGTGTGTGTGTGTGTCTGTACCAGTTTCCTGGGAAAACTCTATTTTATAAGAATCTGTGACTGCAATGAAAAAACTAAAAATGCAAAAACTGTATTTTGCTTGGTTACTGTGGGTCGTTTAGGGCCGTGTTGGGTAACACAGATAAGATTACATATCTGTGAGTGTGTGTGTGTGTGTGTGTGTGTGTATGTTTGTGTGTATGTATGCGTGCATTGGTGTGTGTGTGTGTATGCGCGCACACCTATCCCATGATAGATGAAAAAGTTTAGTAAATGTCATCATTGAACTTGAATAAAATGCACTTCATAGTGAGTTTCACTGTATTAGGGGTCATATTTGTCTAGATTTCAGGAGCTTGTCAAATTAATGGCTATTACCTTGTACTGCAGGGTACCCGATGATCTCATTTTAGCCTGGAAATTATGACTAGAAAGTAAGGAGGCAGCAGTGATGTTAGCTGTCACAGCGACCACCAATTTGGGGAGAAGATTACATTACATTTAGAGTAGATGAGGAACTTCACCTGTCTTTCCCTAGTTTTGAAAATGATAGTAACGGAAAGCACAAAAAAGCAAAGTTAATGTTCGCTGAAATTGTAAATGTGCTTTATGAGTAACTTTCGAGAAAATAACAAAAAAAAAGCTGAAAAATGAGAGGCTAAAATGAAATGAAAGCAAATGCACCAACAGTCTTGATAGATCTCAGAATGAGACGGCAAACCTCACATCAATGATTTCATATAATGAACATTGTCAGACATGAAGATACAAAATTATATATTATTACACTTTTTCCATCAACAAATGAACAGTCCCAAATGGAATCTAATGTAAGCTAGTCAGCATTTAATATCTCTCAACTTTAATGTAGGCATGCTGTCAGTTCTTATTTAGCATGGGAGATGCAGTTTATTTTATAAGAGATCAGATTTCACTCGGCTTCATCTGTGTTATTCATACACATTTCCCTTCACTGCACAACTAATGTTTCCATCCAGCTGACCACAACACCCGCTCATTAATCATTATCTAAATATTTATATAATACACAGACACTCTGTAAGTCTACAATGTACCTTCGGCTACAATACCGCTACAGGTCTTCAAATTGGTATAGGCCTCACAATCACCCTGACGACCTGGACTAATGAGAATGGTCGTAATGCAGTGACATAGTTCATGTGGTATAATAATGCTTACATGTGTACAAACCTTGAATTTACTATACTGGAATGAACACAGACTTATACTATGGAGGAAAGCTTTGGGACACACATAGTAATCACAGGAATTGGCCATATATGCCACACCCATTGCTGACATATAGGTGTATAATTCACAGCAAGGCAGTCTCCAGCATCAAACAATGGCAGCAAAATGGGTGGTCATACACAAGTAGATCGCAGTTAAAATAGTGTGTGACATTATAAACACTGGTTTGAGGGATGCATAAGATTATAAATGAGTTATAATGGGTTTAAGCAAAAGTAGAATCATGGTGAACTTGCAGATAAAAGAACTGTAAGTGATTGTTTCCAGTTAAGGACATTCACCCTTGTATTTCTTGTCTTCATTTTGAATAGTATCACATGGGGAGGCGAGATAAAGTATTTAACATCAGCTGAGACCTGATGCAGCTGAAGCTTGGTGACATTCGGAATAGCAGCTGAACAGCATTTTTTATGTGATGGAAGGTTGGGCATGTACAGGGTGCGGATAATGAGGCGAGACAAGGATGGTTAGTCAACTGCTGTGCTCAGCTGAGAGATCAACCACCCCTCCCAAATCCCCCGCAAAAAAAGAGGACGCGTGCCAAAGGGATTGGCCATTCCTGCCCAGTTCCTCTCGCTATGTAATCACGAGCGCCACATCACTGCAACACTAATTCATGATTCTAAAAGGGATGCTTACAACACAACCAGTGTAAGTGTACCATGTTGATCTTCACTAATGTCAGACACCAGACATACCAGCTGTGGTTTTAGTGCATCACTGTTCGACCCATGAACCATTGGAATAATAAACTGTGGAAGAGCAGTATGAATGGGAAACGTCTAGGCATCAGATTCTGATGTTCTAAATCAGTGTTTCCCAATCCACCCACAGACTGTTGCGATCGCGGGGAAAGACGAGGCAGGAAGGTGAGAATCCAGAGGTAAACGGGTTTATTGAGAAGACACGGGCCAGACGGCAACTAAACATCAATGACAGATCTGGGGAATATTGACCCAGATGCAAACTAAATACACAAAATAGCAGGAAACAGGTGATCACAATCGGGGTAGTACACGTAGGTGATGAGGGGGCATGGCGCACACGAGGATCGGACAAGCAGGTCACGACACAGACATTCAACATTTTCGTCGTCTCAAAGTTTGACGGAAGGGAGCAAAAATGTTGACTGTCTGGCAGGGAGCTGGGAAGGAGCAAAAACATTGCTGTGGGTCCCTGAGGACTGGGTTGGGTAACACAGGTCTAAATGTATCTTCGTTTTTAAGAATTGTGGCCCAAAATGTTGCTGGTTTAAGTACTAAGATGGGCGCATTATGTCTCCATGATGCCTTAATAGCTTCACTGAATATACACAAATGCACACTTTAAGCATAAAATTGAAACCCAAGTGTTTCACTTTGTATGAACACATCAGCTAATCAAATAAAATCATAGTTTTAAAATACAGATTAATAGATGCTTTCCTGCCATGCAGTAAATCAAATTTTCTTTACATGAGCAAGCACACTGCTTGTTGGGGTGTTGGAGATAGGAGTTTTTGATTAGTCTATCTCAGTGATCGGTTTTGTATTACTAATTTTGCATTGACTTTCAAAAAATATTTCCTTATGTTTTTCAAGACTGTACTCTGCCGTGATGAACTCAGTTGTGCTCTGCGCAACCTCCATCATTAAACGAAGCACATCCCATTTGCTTTATTTTTAGCAGATTCATTTGTTCTTCCGAAGTCTCCCATTTTGCATTAGCATAAAATTATGGGATAATCAATTCTGGCTCCCCCATTTATCCCCAGCGGCTCCACGCGAGGCGACGGTGGCCCCCTGTTGGAGTCTGAATGATGTATTCCACAGGTTATCCGCACAGTGAATAACAACACATCTAGGGCTGGCGTGTAGCGCTGAGATTTTCTGCGACGCACCTACCCTGTGGACTCGTTTGATTAACCATCTTATCGCGTTCACAGCTACACTGGTTCCCAGGATCAAGTGCCCTGTGCAAAAGAAACAACAACAAAAAAAAACACAAACACGCCGTCAACAGCATGAGTTCTTATCGTTTAAAATAAATAAAATGGGTTTGTATTTCGGAGCCATTGAACTATGTAGCTAGTTAAGTAGTTTGGTAAAATATTGAAGTAGAAAAAAAAGTCATTATGCAGTTGAACGTAGCCTAGTTTTGCTTGAAAAATGTTATTAATCAGAAAGAAAAAAAATCTATGTACAATGTTGGGTACTGCAGTTTCCCTGTAGATTTAAACAAGTGTGATTTGTTAGCCATGTTTTCATTATATCCACAAACAAAATCCATTTGCTTATATGAATCTCTAATAAATTATGTGACAGTATTACCACCACAAACAAACTTCTGCCAGAATTTCCTATTTACTGTTTAGAAAACAGTTTCAAAGCTTATCAGTTTCTGTCGGCCAATCTACATATTTCTTTCCTACTGGAGGCAGGTTAACCATATGTAACCACATTTAGAGAAGCAGTTGGGTAAAAGCATATAAGCAAGTTAATCCAAAGTGTGCTGGAGAATGTCTTTTGGCTGTATAAACATTTTTACATCAAAATATTAATGCTCCTCTAAGCTAAATATTCATCCTCCATTACGGGTATTTCTGTAGTAAGCTGGGGGATATGGTTAGTTTTCATACGAGTTAGAGGTAGGGATCACACACAGTCTTGGCGTAGCACGAAGGCAGCTGTCTCTGCTCCTCTGTGCCATGTTGATAGATCTTTCCCTTCTTTTTGTGGAGCTGGCTCCTTTCTAGCCCACTGATCCTGCAATTAAATGCGCCCAACCGGTGTCTCCGTCAGCATGAATTGTCATTGCCAAGCAAAGTAATGAACAACTGAATTTTTCATTTGAGAAACTTGCCGGGTGGGGGGGGGAAGGGGAGCTATCCCACAATGCATCCGTGTCCGCCTTCTGCTAGTCTGTGGCCGGAATTCAGTTGAAAAACAGGCTGAGCTATTGATCACTGATTTGTACTTGGATAAGTGCATCTGCTAAGTGAACAAAATGTATATAAAAAATAAAACCTGTGTGCCCCGGAGCATATGGAATGAGATAAATATCGGATGAAGAAGTTCTGGTGGAAAACCTTTATTGGGCGACTGGCTGAGATTAATATTAAAGCTGTCAATCCATTGTATTATTCCAGTAGATTCATTTTCCCTGCAATACTTGATTAATCTAATCTCTTGATGATTTTTTTTTTTTTTAATGTTTTTTTCATGAACCCTCATTGTTATTCTCAATCCATAGAATGTGTATCTTAAACACCCTACTCTATGATGGGTCTACTGTTTAAATGTTATAATTAGTAATAAAAATAAATTAGCAATCAGTCTTTTAAACTACTAACCCATTCAATGAATCTCTTAATTGTCACGACTCGATTTTCCTTCCCAGCGTTTTGCATCAAAATGGTGCTGATCTGTGTCCTTTCTGTCGAGAAATAACCAGTCAGGTTGCACTTAGGTAACTGTTATGGAGAAGAGCCCCATGGCTGCCCACAATCGTCGTTATCATCATAATGTTTACTTGATCGCTGCCCGGATACCCTAGGGGAAGGTCCCTATCTAGGCTTGCCTTGATGAGCAGTGGGGATTGGTTGAGAGCAGTCTTGCAGTGAGACATAGCAGTAGATAATCACACAAAGAAAACTGTTGTGAGCCAAAAGGATGGAACTCATTTCCTCATAAGAGGTGCTGGCCTTTCCTGGCATAGCTACTATAAATGACATTCACCAGCTAGCCGACGCTTCATAGATAAAGAAAGTCCAATCATGCAACAACAGCAAGTCAAACAAAAGCAAAAAGACAGCTGAAGCATAAAGAAACATATAAACAAAATGTTCCGCAATGAATATCATCCAAGCATTGTGTCAGTTCCAGTCCATCCATGCAGATGGGGGCAATGTGTGACTCAGCGGGGAGAGCCTCTGTGACTGTGTGCAGAAGGTCACTGATTTAAACCTCGGTATGAATAGTCGCATCTCCTTTGGGCCCTTAAGCAAGGACTTTAAGCCCCTAAAATGCTCCAAGGGCAGGAGATGAATGGTCAGACCCTGTTCTTGGACCAAAGCTTCGCTCCGAACTGTGTGTGTGTGAGATCAAGACAGGTGCATTGCAATGTGCCTTAAAAATAAAACATCATTTCATTTCAGCTACTGAGCATCTAACCCTATGAGATCTGAAAACAGAAGACCATGTGACCTGTGGGAGAATTCTGTTTTTACAACATATGGAAAACCTGACCTATTATTTAGCCAATTCCATTAGAAACGTCATGATACAAAGATCCACAGGAAAGCATCATTGTCACCAACAATTAAATCATATGGTCATGAGAAAAAAAAACATGGAAACGGAAATTATAATTCCATCTGGCTATCCATCTCTCAACTGCTTACCCAGGTCAGGACTGCAGGGACGCTTTAATGCACAGATACCAAACATATTTTTCATTGCTAAAAAATGACACCTGGCTCCACATGTCTCCATAAACCAAATTATGAATCATCTGGCACCAAATTAAATGGGATTAGTCTGTTTAACAATATGCTTTTATTTATTTTTCCATATAAACTGTCTGCCATTGCATAACAATAGTGAGAGTAATTAATGTCCAGACAAAAGCAAGAGTAAAAACGAGACCAACCTCATGACATCGATCATGGGATCTAACCAGTAGGTGACCTTTTATTTTCCTGGGGTTCACTAGATAAATACCATTGTCTAGTCTTGCTTTTTCTCATATTCAGAAGGGAAGTTTTGTTTGTCATTGCATTTTTAAGAAATCAGAACATGGTCGTGCGCCATGGGCACTCAGTGGCTACCACTGTTCGAGCATAAGAACATACGTGAGTTTGTATGTTCCCTCCAAGTCAGGGCCAGGCGACCCTGATCCATCAGGTTTTCCATCCCACCTGGTCTCTGATGAACCACACCTGGTGTCAGGTGGACAGTAACTCGGCGGATAGGACAGAAAACCTGCTGGATGCTGGCACTCCAGGACCAGGGCTGCCCACCCCTGTCCCAAGTTCATGTAGGTTTCCTCTGCATACTCTGAACTCCTGCCCCAGTCAACACACATATACTAATGGCTACATTTTTAATTGCTGTTTTTTTGTCCCATTTCTCCTGATAAAGGACAAGGTACATATGCTAGATGAGAGGAATTAGGGATGCTAGAGGGACGTAAAGCTAACAAACCAGAATTAATGGGGAAAGGTGATAAAGAAACAGTGGGGGCTTGTTTGTAAACATGCTCAATCTATTATATCATAAATAATTAAAATAGATGTAAAACATGCATCTCTGCTTTGCATACCTTGGTCAGTCTGTCACGGAATGCCAACAGTGATCGATCATCATCCAGTTTCCTCTCCATTTGCTTGACCCCCCCCCCCCCAACCCTACTGCAGGTCCTTCCATGATATTGCACTTCTGCATTAATGCAACCAAACATGCAGATGATCCCTCAAACATATTTATCCACACTGCAACACAAACTGGTAACTTATGATTTCAGTGATCCATGTTATTGGCTCCTACTTACTCTGACAGGCCATTAATCTTCGAGGTTTTTGTCCGGTGCCACAAAACACTATCAGCAGGGGAAATTAGTAGTCAGACTTTGTGTCCCCACTTTAGCATGAAATTGAGCATCATTGTTGTATTCATCATCTTTAAACTCCATATCTCCCTCAATTGCAGCTTTTCAGAAGCATTTTCTTTTTTTTCTGCGGGAAATGATGATAAATATTTTTTTCCTTGAAAAGAAAAATTACTTATCAATGCCAGAGCATATTTTCTGAGGCATGACATAATTTGCCATTTTTTAATTAAGTTTCTCTTTTTGCGCTTAGCACCCATCAGTTTGTCGGCACTGTGTAGGGGTGGGGTAACAACTGGTTAGTAACAAGCATAAGTGGCAGAGGGTGGTGGCTGGGAATGGCCAGGCTGGCAAGTTAAGCATGAAAGCCGTTGGAGCTTTAACTCTGACATTTACCTCCTTCCACCTTCCAAATGTCAAAGGGCTCCATCTTATTATCATAGGCAGCTCAGTGAATTCAAATGACTGAAAAAGGCTCACTTTGGACTCCAGAGCAGGGGAAAATAAGACGTAAATCAATACGAGTCAGAAAACTGAGTGAATGTGAAAAAGCTTCATCAGCCAATTCACAGCCAGGCCTATTGATGATTTGCAGGCCAAAACAATTCATAGTGCCTGAAGGGGGTCGGTGAGGTATGTCGATTGGCAGAAAAATCTGTTCATCGGTGATGCCGCCACACACTCAGTGATGCTTCCGGACTCTGATTCAATTTAGCAACCTTGCAATTTCCGAGAATATCCACACCGGTGCAAACTTTACATCCTTCCTTCCATCTCAGTTCTCCGTCATATTATCCGTGACTCACTTGGGTCGATTTTAAAAAAATCTAAACTGAATAAGTCCCTATCATGTTAAACATGTTAACTCAGGCTCATTACAAAGAAATCTCTGAATCTGTGGTCCATACAGCGCATGAAGTCTACTGTATCATCTATGATGCTATTTAGCACTATAACATGCGCAGAATGTGTTTCCTCACTGCAAAAGGGCAGAGGAAATGAAATGGTTTAGATTTAAGGACCTATTCTACACTGAAACAACTGCCATACAATCCCTCAGCGTTTTAAATGCCACTTTTATAGTGTGAGAACAAGTGTCATAAAATAGCAACTCACACAGTTCTTTGGGAGTGTCTTTTGAAAATACCGTATTTACAAATACGATACCAGAATGCGCTGAACGATTTTGCTGCATCCCATAGGCACATATTCACCCAGTGGCTTTTCACTTCTGAATGGATCTTTTTCTTATCTCAAATGATGAATTATGTTTCTCAGAAACATCTCAGATTGATTTGTCTGCAGGGATAACAAAATAACTTGAAAGATTTAACATGGTCACTCAGATTCAAGTTATAAAAGATTTACCAGGAGGCATTGTGCAAGGACAAACAGTTCATACAATCGCACACAGGTGAAAGCCATTAATGATGAATACAGTCTTGACTGATGACAGATAAGATTCCAGAGAATCACCTATGTGTTTGCCAGTGAAATTCCATTTCACATGTCAGATAAGGGAAAAGTGATAGCAGATAGCAATCTGTATCAACACAAACTAAATTAAAAACGTGGAAACGTAAATTTGATGCTATCTTACATAAAATGCAATTTATTTTGCTAGCGCTACTTACTTAACTTCAAAAGATTATAGATGAGGAAACTGTTCCAGATTGATACTTGTGGTTGCAACACCATTTGGATGGATTCACCATCTTCTAGGGCACCTTGCAGATTTTCAATATTATTAAAGCTGCTTTATCCAGGAACTATAAACCCTAATGACGAGATTGGTGTGCACCAGAACATCAGCGTTGGGGTGTGGGAAATTAGAGAGCCTGTATGGGATGCAGATATTTATAAATTTAACTAAATGGGATATATCTACATCTACCTTTTTCTTCAAGTATTGTCAAAATGATCAAATGCGGGTACAAAACGAGGAAGTAGATGATGAAACTGAGGTTATTATGATGTGGGATCCGAGTCTCACACTTCCAGAGGTGACAGCATCACAGTCCCACAATGCACCATATGCTACCCCTCACTGGGACCCGAGACCCAGTGGAAAGAGGTTCCTGAACTCTAGTGATTAATTGGGGCTGACTGCTCATTTGAGGAGGCATGCAGAAGGTGGTGACTAGCTGCCTCAGTTGACCTTTGAAAGATAAAAGAGTTCAGGGAATGTCATGTTGATGCATTTCCTGTTTTTCCTATTTCCAACTATAGAGGAGCTGTAGAGCAGGTTATAGCAGGTGCAACATGAATCATATTAAAAATGACATACTTAACTGGAGGTTAACTATTGTTTCCTCCCATCACGGTTCTTTGTTACAGCTCTATTCGACGTGATTCCTAGCTTCAGTTGTGTAGTGCGGCATTGCCGCAGACCTCATTGCTGCAGCTGAGAAACCATCCCAAAAATATGCTCATCGTCAACATCCACATCGGGAACCCCATCAAGAGCTTCTGAAATCGATGCCTCTTAGTCAAGAAGTTTAGGGTTTGTGTTTTCGACCAATGAAAATGCCGCAGATCTGATTGCTATCATCGTGCCAACAGAAGGGGCTATTGATCCGCATCGTGTCACAAAGCCATCCTCAGATTGCCTCATGTCTCGAGCCATTTGGATTTTAAGATTGTGAGGCAAATCCAGTTAACCTTTCACAGATCCCTGTTTTTTTGCACATACCACACAGCCTTTTTTTAGTTTGTTGGCAACTGACAACAGTAATCTCTACTGTTAGATTTTCCCTGGGTGTGGGACTTGGATTAATCGTGTAAATCACTGGCGAGCTAAATGCAGCGCAAAACAGAGCAGGGAGGAAGAGAAGAAGGAACAGAAGGCCTGACAAATGGGGTCCTGTCAGCTACGTGTTGGATGTGGCCCACAACGCGAATACTGTTTATCACACAGTTTTAGGGTAGCTGTCCCGTGAATCAGACTGTCATATTCCATCAGGCTGGTTGCTCACCTTGAGATGACATATTGACCTGTTACATCCCTTGCCTGACTGATGTAGTGTTTCCATGTGTTTCTGCATGCTTACTTAAAGCATGCATGACTCATCTTCAGAATGCACAGATCTCATTCCACATTGTTAGAATTTGCATGTTTACAACTACGCTGCAAAACAGCTAGATATTTACTGCGACTAAATCCATCATTGAAGGCCATAACTGTGAGGTATCGTTTGTTTCTCTTAATGGGTGGCAGAGAAGTGTCTTAGACCTACTGTAGCAGTAGGCAGTAACACAGTCTATTGCCAGCCACCTGTGGTTTTGAAATCTCCCGTAAGATCATTAGATCCTCTGAGTTGAGCCACATATACACATACTTTCACTTTGGTGTTCTCTCTCATGTTTGTATGGTTTTCCACTGGGGATTCCAGTGTCCTCCTGCAGGTAAAAGGCATGTAGTCCGGTGAACTGGTGATCCAGAGTGTCTCCTTCATGATTTGTACTTCACTAATAACTGAATTACTACTAAGTATTTGTGCCACGTCAAGTAAAGTGTTACCCACTTCACTTGAGGGGTGACAACTAACTTAGTAACTTATGTGTGGAGGCATTTCTTTGCCCTCATCCTTTCTTCCTTTTTTTGCATTCGTTAATCAGTGTGGAGGGTAGAGAAAGGAATATGCCACACATCCAGTTTGTATATTTTTAATGAGTTTAACAGTGTACAATTTTTTTGATGTTATGTTCTTTTAATCATTTATGTAGAGTTTTTGTTAGCCTTTTCATCATTTACAGACTGAGTTTCCCTAACTAGGGTGCACTTCTAATTAGCAAAGACTGACCAAGTGACATGGGGGTGGAGGAGAAACACATTGCAGGACAGGCCGAAAAACAGGTCATCAGAAACTAGGGTGACCAGATAATCCATGTCAGGGTGGACACACTGAGCTAGGACAGGAATTGTAAATTACCATTTCAATTAAATGGAGCTGGATTTCACTTGAGTACTGAGCTCTTGCTGTGTGCTGATTGGTCGGTCTCCTGTAATCATGCATGTGTCACTAATGCTAATGTGAAACAGCTACTGTAGATGAGTCTTTCAGTCAAGGAAACAAACCAGTCAAAGCCAATGAAGAGTTTAACTATTTAGCCAAGCACAGGAGCCTTTCAATTTAAAAGCAGTTTGTAAAACCTGAAATATCTCAGTGTCCTCCCTGATATGGAATATCTGGTCACCCTATCAGAAAACTGAGAGGACAATGAAATAAGAAAATAATAATAAATCATGTGGGCATTAGGTAAGAGCTGTGAGCACAGGGTAAGAGAAGGAGCGAGTGACAAAAGAAGCCAGAAAGGATGTGCATCCTTCTCCCAGGGATCTAAGAGATCCACACGCCTCCCCCCATGACCTCACAGACCTAGTCCCCCTGTTTCTCATCTTGGTTCTGCTCCTGTAGTGGGGGAACAGAAAGGTGCACCTGGCAATGCTGCTGCACCCTGTTATGCTGCTTTGTTAGGCACTAAAGCTGGCCGAGTGCTGACAGCCCACTTGCTCCGTAACTGTCAAGCACAAGGCAGAGAACCGTCAAGCAGCGCTGGACTACTTTAGACACTACACACAGAGACGCAGTTACACTCACACACATGACCATGCATGGATATATACAGTCACACAAGTGCACAAAGAGATTGCATTAGTATTTTTGTGGGGATGTCTCCTTAATAAATTCATGATCATTTATCCGTTTTCCAGCTGCTTATCCTAGCTGCTGGGTGATTATAAACCCTCCATCCATCCATCCATCCATTACCTGCCACAAATCCGGGGTCAGGTCACAAGGGCAGCAGCTTAAACACTGATGCTCAGACCTCCCTCTCACCAGCCAACTCCTCCAGCTCCTCCAGGGGAATACCAAAGTGCTCCCAGGCCGGCCAAGAGACATATTTTTTCCAGCGGGTCTTGGGTCTTCCATTGGGCCTACTCCCAGTTGGACATGCCTGAAACACCTCGCAGCGAGGCATTCAGAGGGCCTCCTAGAGAGATACCCAAACCACCTCAACTTGCTCCTTTCATTACAGAGGAGCAACTACCTTAAGTTCCTTCCAAATGCCCCATCTATAGCACTGTGCTCAGATATCTACCAGCAATGCAATGCAAACTCTCACTCCATTTTTACAGGGACCTGACGACCTGAAATGGTGGATCCCATACCTCATACTCTCAAAGCACCCCCACAGGACTCCCCAAGTAACACAATCATATACCTTTTTCAAGTACATAAAACACATGTAGACTTGTTGGGCAAACTCCCATGAGCCCTGCAGTATCCTTGTGAGAATTAGAAAGAGTTGGTCCAGTGGTATGCAACTAAGACAGAATCGTATTATTCCTTCTAAATTCAAGGTTTGACCAATAGACAGACCCTCTTCTCCAGTACCCCAGCATAGACCTTCCCAGGGAGGCTGAGGAGTGTTATCCCCCTGAAGCTAGAACACATCCTCTGGTCCCCTTCCTTAAAGACTGGGACCACCACCCCAGTCTGCCAATCCAAAGGCACTGTCCCCGACATCTATGCAATGTTGAAGAGGAGTGCCAGCCAAGACAGCCCAACAACATCAAGAGCTTTCAAGAACACCTCTCAAGCCTTACCACCGAAGAGTTATTTGAGTACTTCAGTGACCTCAACCATAGAGATGGGTAAGTTCTGCTCTGAGTCTTCCAGCCCTACTTCGTTGAATTAGGGCATATCAGTGGGACTTAGGAGGTCCCAAAAATATTCATTCCACCACCTGACTATATCCCCATTTGAGGTCAACCACCCCCACTATAAACAGCATGGATTAAAGTCCTGCTTTTTGGTTCACAAACTGCCAAAGCCACATTCTGCTTCACCTGCTGGTACCTGTCAGCTGCTTCAGGAATCCCATAAGCTATCCAAGCTTGGAAGGCCTCCTTCTTCAGCCTGACAGCTCCCTTTACTGCCGGTGCCCACCACCAAGGTTGGCGATTGCCCCCGCGACAGACACCAACAACCTTTAAAGCCACAGCTCCTCACAGCCGCCTCAGCAACAGAGTCCCGGAACAGGGTCCAATCACACTCAATGTCCCTTAATCTCTTGGGATGCAAGATAAGTTCTGCCGGAGGAGTGAGTTGAAGATCTCCTGGACAGCAGCCTCCCCCAGATTATCTCAGCACACCCTCACTATGCATTTGGGTTTCCAGCATCTTTCTCTGCTATCTTTCCCCATCACATCCAACTCACCACCAGGTGGTGATTAGCTGACAGCTCAGCTCCTCTGTTCACCCAAGTTTCCAAAACATGCGGATACAAATTTGATGATACCATCATAAAGCTGATAACTGAACTGCAGCCTAAGGTAGACTGGTGCCTGGTGTGCTTATGAACACCCTTAAGCTTGGAAATGGTGTTTGTTATGGACAAACTATGGTTATCACAGAAGTCCAATTAGAGAATACTGCTTGGGTTGCATTGGTCTCCAAGAAGGCCAGATACTCTAAACTGGTGTTTGGTGCACATGCATGAACAGGAGTCAGTGCCCGTCCCCCAAGTAGAAGGGTGGTGACTCTCTCATTCACCAAGGTGATTTCTAACGTACTGGCACCAAACTGAGGCTATATAAGTACATGCCCAGTGCCTCTCACTGTGGCCAAAACCACAGTGGAATATAGTCCAGCCCCTCTCCAGTAGTATGGTTTAAGAGCCTAAGCCATGAGTCAAAGTAAGCCCAACTCTATTGAGTCGGTTTCTCTCTGTCCTTCACCAGCTCAGACTCCTTTCCCACCAGAGAGGTTATATTGCATATGCCAAGCTTCACATAGTAATCGATGGTCAGTCCGTCAAGGCCCCTACCTTCGACTGCCACCTAATCTGCATTATAGCTGACCTCCATGGCTCCCCCTACAGGTGTTGGGCCCACAGAAGAGCGGATCCATATTATTCCTGGCCTGGAATACTATGGTACTCAGCTTCAAACTCCTGCCCCAGGTCTTCTCAATCAGTGCAGGATAACATCTTCCTCTTTGGTTATTAGGACCAGTGTGCCTTGGGAGACCCTACCAGGGATTATTGCCCCTGACATCATAGCTTATAGGATCACAGTGGCACCAAAACCCCTCTATCACGATATGGAGATGATTCATGGAGTGGAATTATAAACCAACAAATGTGAAAATGAAAACTGATCATGAACTTCTGTTAATAAAACTGATGATGAAGTTCTGGTACATTGGTACTACAAACCCCATTCCATCCATGGTGTTCTGCTGCCTTATGCCCCGTGCATCCTAGTATATATTCTAGGCCTACCTGGAATCTGTACTGCATAAGATGTTTGGACTATTAGGTTATTCTCTCAGGATTTCATTAGGTTAAAAATCATTTAATTTTCATTACTGACGCAAATGACAGAAAATACATTAAGTTGGGCTTGCAAATATTAGTGATAGTCTGCTATCGTTATGCTTATCATTGCATACTTTCATTGCACTGTTAACCACGTAAAGGTAAATAATGATCATCATTCTTGGTAAGGAAGTTACGGAAAACCTCGATGGTATGGATCTGCTTTTGTGAAGAGACTGCAAGTTCCTGTCCTAAGGGAGATTGCCATATCTCTCAAACTAAATATATTACACCCATATTTGTAGCAACTGCAATTAACTACATTATGAGGCTATTTGTGAATTTTGAATTGCCATATTATGCCTTCATTTTATGTCTATGTAATTATTTTCCACACAATATGCATTTTGAACGTAGTGTTTTGATACCCTACGTTTGCATTAAGTTGCATAAGATGTATTGATTAAGTATGTATGCTGATGCTTATTGTCTGGCTGTTCACTTGTATGCACTCGCCTGTAGGACAAGGAAAATTATCTGTCAAGAAAGGTCTTAAGTGTTATTTTAAATGTAATATTAAACTGATATATAGTTTAAGCTCCTATTAAAAAAATAAAATCAGAGCCATGTTGATGTTAAAAACCCTCCATTAGATATAAATTTATAGACAGAATGTTCACATCATTATCACATTTTTTGTTGTTTTTGATTTTATTGTTTCTCAGTATACTCATTTTCCATTGTTTTTATTTTGCATAATAGCAGCAACAACAATAATAGAAACTAAATGCAAAAATGTTGTCATTTCTGAGGTACAGGAGCTAGAGAGTAAGAAGAGAGTTTTCAGGATCATGTTCCAGACAAAGGTTCCTCCCCAGGATGTTGGATTGGAACACCCAGGTGCAGTGAGTTGTTTAGCTGAAACGGAACCTTCAGCTGAACACTGCAGATGACAGACAAACTCTGAGTCCTTTGCAAGACAAGCTTAAAGATTCTATCTGCTGTACTGAAACAGAGAGGCCCCACTGAAAATTAACACATGCTAACAAAGATCTGGTGGAAAGTCGATAACACTTAATTCGGTAACACAAGTCAGGGCACAAATAATATAGTACTAGTTAGTTCTGTAAACCATTGTGAACTACAAAAGGAACTACTGAAGGAGCAAGTCATTAATGACACAAGTGAAATACTAACCTATTTCAGGGGGCACAAATAATGTAGTAGTACACTCTTACTTAATGTAGTAATTAACCTGAAATACTGATCCCATGTTTGTCCATCATTAATCAATCATGACGATTAATGTATTTCAGGAAGTCACTATGTTTGTTCGTGATTTGTACTTGAATAGTAACTGAGTCACTAAGTTTGTTGTTACCCCTCAAGTAAAGTGGTTAATGCTTTACTTGATGGGGCACAAATACTTTGTAATAACTCAGTTACTATTGCAGTACAAATCATGAACAAATACAGTAGCTACTACAGACAAGATTCAATAATGACGAATATGGTCAGTATTTCACATGTGTTATTCATTACTTGTTCCTTCATTAATTCACAAAGATTTATTGAATTAACAGGTATAGTAACTGCCTGGGATAAAACATGTGTCATGGTTCATTAATGATGAATTAACATGAGCTCAGTATGTACTTTGTAGTTAATACATAAGTTATAGTATAACACTATGTACCCTGTCAAATGAAGCATTACAGGAAGTATTTAAGTTCTGTGCTTCCTTTCTATATGTAACATTCCTGTCTTGGTCATGGTACCTTAGTCATCTGTGTTTTTAATATCAGATTCTGTGCCTGGAAAATGATTTGTATGTTATGCGGAACTACCTGGATAGGCCGTGCTCTTCCAAACACACACACGGAACCTTTCTTGCTGTTGTTTCCTTTAATCACACACACCTCTCCCCATCAGCTCCCGATGCCAACCACACAAGAACAAGATGCTGACCCTTGTCACGCAGAATAAATCTGAACGTTTTAAGAACTTAACGTTTAATGTCTCTTTCAAGCCCCGCAAAATGAAATAATGGGGAGGAGCTGATTAAACCTGGCAGTACATTACGAGTGATAATGACAAAGCGGGGATGAGTTGTTGTCTACAGGAGGGGCTGTTTGGAAGCCCGCTGGGACTCCGCTGCTTCCCGGCCTGGCATGTGCACCGACACAGAGCTTGTTATTCTGCGGATCACCCCGGTGTCAGTCCTCCTGCATTCCTTCCATCACGGAGTCAGGAGGACTGAAAGTGCTTGTTTAAAGAAAATAGACAGCCAGGACGTGTTTGGAGGGGAACAGAGAAAGCAATGATTTATAAAAAAATAAATAAAAAAGCTCAAAGACACAATAACAAAGTAAATTGGCCAGCTGCCCTTGACTATGATGGGAAAGGTCCAAACCAGGGTGTTATGGGGGGTTACAAAGAGTGATAGCCGGATGCGTTTGGCACCATACACCCCCATTTCATAATTGCATGTCACGCCTGGAGTAGTTTCCTAAGACAGCACCCGCTTGTATGCTGAATTTCAGAAATGGTTAGGCCACGCCCACCACAGGCAGAACCTGCTTTCCTTATGTAAAGAGTGACAGGGTGTTTGGGTGTTTTCCGGCGAGGCGGAGGGTTGGAAGGGGATGGGGAGGAATGGGGTGGGGGGGGACAATGATGTTTGGGGAGATGAGTTTATTAAGCCAGAGTGACCTGATCCTCGCTGTTGAGTGGGGAGACGTGGAACACAAACGTATTCGCCTCAGCCAGCTGCGGGCGCGATTCAATATGGGAAATGAAGCTGGTGTGGGTCACACTCGAGCGATGGGATGACAAATGCCATCACGTCTAATGACAGGAGAGCCTGCAGGGGAAGATCGGACGTACCACTGCCCTCTGCAGAGAGGCGGCCAGATAACTGGATGTACTGGGGGGAGGGGGGGGGTAGCAGAGAAATGGACTGAGAGGAAATCTGGAGGACATCAGATTAATTGATGGAAAGAACAGGAAGGAGAACACTGAGAATCGCTCACGCAGCAGAGACGGACTGACCTTGATCCAGATTCTTAAATCTGAGAATTGTTTGCATTGGTAGGAAGAAAAAAACAAAAAGATCTGCACACAATTTCCTTCTCCTACAGCAGTGTTTTCCAATCCGGTCCTCAGGGACCCACAGACAGTCCATGTTTTTGCTCCTACCAGGACCTGGGTGGAAAAATGTGTACTGTCTAGTAGAGAGATGGGAGGGAGCAAAAATGTATAGGCTACTTTCTGTTAGGGAAATGGGAGGGAGCACTGGTCTGGAATAATTCCTAGGCCCTGCTCTTTGACCATGAGGTGCAGCTGGTGGATTCTGGCTTTGTGCCAGGCCTCAGTTGCATCCCTGGGGGGTGGTCAACCAGGGGGGGATTTAGTTCCACCAGGGATTAAGCCTCTTACTCCCATGTATTATCACTCTGATTAGGTCAAAGTGGTCACTGGCTCAAGGTATTCAGTATGTCAGCGTAGACAGTGGCATAAATTGAGCTCAGCTCTGCAGCCTAAACTGGGATGTTATAAGGAATGTTCCAAGAAGACAGGAGATGTTTAGATAAGTCTATTGTTAAGAATTCATGCCTTGAAATTTTCAAGAATACCACCCACCCCCCAACATCATGCAGTTTCCGAAAAAACAAAAATGAAAACCTGCACTGCTCTGTCTTTTAAATCTCTGTTGTTTACCCCAAGGCTGTACATCTATGATCTACATCAAAACAAAGCAGGAGAGAAGAACTGCAGGCCATCATATAGGAAAGAGAGAACATGCACTTCCTCTTACTGTGAGAGCCAGGCCTTGCTAGGTAAGCATGATAGATCACATGTGCATGCGCTCAAGGCCCTGACAATTACAACCACACACTGACTTGTTCTCATTTAATCTGATTAGCACATATCTAATTCTGGAAAGTGAACAACACCAGTCTATTAACAGGACATAGTTTGGATGCTGAATTGTCTGTGGCCTTATTAGGTTCACAAGAATCCAGATCACAAACACAGCAAAGGCCTCTCCTCACATTTGAGCCTCATGCTGGCAATCCAGAGCGCTTCATTGGCTCCAGGGGCTTTTTCCCCCCTGTACGTGTTTAATTCTGCACGTAAAAAGTGTGCAGCGAACCACAGTGCGCGGTCTGTGGTGATGTCCTATTTATACGCAGGCAGCATGTTCGTTCATGTGCTCAGTTTGCATCAAGCCTTCTGCTCTCCGCTATTCCCTCAGCATCGCGGCTGCCAGAACTCACAACAGCTCCGCGACGTCGCTGTGACCTCATCGCGTGAGAAGAACAGGCTAAATTTACATGCCCTCAATTATTAAAAAACAAATCCATAAAGATTATTTTTTCCCCTTTCGACTCACTGCGTTCTAGCATAAAACTTGTAGTTATAGTTGAAAATGGCTCCCTCTTTGTGTCTCTACAGCAACTTTTTGGAAGGCTTTGCGAAAATCTAATTTAATCTTAAGGGTTATACACTGTACAAAATAAAAATTTAAACAAAAAAGTTGCTCTGGCTAATGGCTGCATTGTTCTGTGAAGTAATTGTTCTTGAATGGTTTGGGTTCTGCAGCCTGTAACATGGTAAAGTACCATCTAAGAGCAATAACAGCAAATCCCCGGAGCCCACAGGCCTGCTGATCGCGACGTCGTCAGTCAGCAGTTTTTATTGTAACTTCACACGAAAATAAGACATGAAGGGAAGCACTAAGGCTCTTGTGACTTTAGAAGCGAAAAGTTGAAGAGGATCTTGAAAAGGAATCATTTACATTTGCCATCCGTGCACCTTCTGTCGGCGCATCTATTTTTGGAACGGTTTGTTGACGGAGGAGCCGCCACTTGCCTCCTCGCAGGCAACATGCCTTGTCATGTAAATTATTCACTTTGCTTGCAGCACAGCTAAATACTGTAAATATAGTATTCCCCCGCGTACGTTCCTTTGAAGTGGTGTGTCTATATTAGTCTGACGGTGATCGTGAAGGACCTTCCCAGACACTCGTGCGGAAGGCGGGAGGTGGATGAAGGCGCTCTTCATTTCCAGCTTCTCGGAGCGAGGCTCATGCCACACAGGAAGCCGTTGACATCCGGCAGGTCTTGCTTCTCCGTAGAGATAGACCTCCTCTATCCTGCTTCAGCACCTGACAGCCATTTGTTGGTCCTAATTCTCGGCACCCCTTTTGCCTGATTGCACCTTGGAAATAATGTGCTCCATTCATAAACTATTTCCCAACACCAACATCAATATTTCATCCAGTTTATTCGAAAAAAAGGACGAGCTTAGGCAAAAAAAAAATATCTTGGACAATTCTACTGGACAAGCCATGCTAGCTGCAAAGTCTAGAGCAGAGTACAGGTCATTCTTGTCAAGCCAGTTTCAAACCTCTCTTACAGCCAACCTCTACATAGCGTGAAGACACTGTAAAGCAAGAGATTAGTCTATAGATCACAGCACACTGTGTGGTGCAAGGGGACCCTACAAATCGGCAGCAGACAGCAAAACAGGCTGTTTGATAAAGCGAGACTGTGAAACTCACTCATTCCCCAACAATGTATAGATGACACGCCATATATAAGATGTAGACGGACACGTTATCTTTCAGCGTTGCAGGCTTCCAAATCCCACTCAGCGCGATGAGACTCGTGTGACAATAGGGGCCAGTGTAGGGATTATCTGTCACCGGCCTCGGCTGATGGAGATCCCTTCCATTGAAGCTGCTTCAGCAGGGTAATTTGTCAACTCTCCAGATGGTACTAAGAGTCAGGTCAATAAAACTTCTTTTGTTCCCCCCAAAAAGGACCTTGCTGTGTGTATCTAACATTTGCATTTATGCCGTATTTGGTTAAGCAGTCAAGACGGCAGTGTGGCGCACCGTGGTCAGTACGGAACAGCACTTAGAGAGGAAGCCAGTGTGTAGATGAGGTCAGTGTCACACAATGGCCAGTAGTCATTAAGTGTGGATAAGTGGTGGAAATGTAACTGTCAAACGTTGGTAGCAATACAGTGATTCTGTATGGAGACATGTATGGAGATATCTCAAAACTGTTGGTTATGTAAAAACCACTCCATGCACTCGTTTAGTGCATCTCGTCCTACATTTCACATCCTCCGGTATTCAAATCTGCAAACACACTGGGAAAAACCACCACCCCCTGTCATCCAGCTATACAAATTTATAGCTTACAACATGTGTTTCACAGAAAGCCAATGTGTAGTGGATTAAAAAAAAAAAAGCAACCTTGATGCTCAACTTGAAAATGCAGCTAAAATTGGAGATGGGAAAAAGATAGTTTGGCCTTATGATATGATATAATATAGAATACCAGGCGTAACGAACTGTATATATTTGCAATTTGTACAGGTTATAGTAATGTCACTTAACACAAGTTTCTTTCAGACAAACAACCAAATGTGACGTCTAATTTGGGAACCTGGCCATGAATAGAGGAGGATCAGAGGCTGTACAGGACATTTCATGATTGTGCTGGAAATGAATTTGGGGAGGAAGAGCATTCTTTTAACTGGGGGTGACCTTGAGAGTCCTCTTCTTTTACACAGACATCTTGCACGGCTTTCAAAGAACCCCCTTTCTGTATGCTAATCGCCTCCTCATTGCCACACTCGCGAAAAATGTTGCTTTTCTGTTTTTTTCAGTTGATCTGTCTTTTTCTCTGGAGCATCAAGAGGCAGATATTCATTATCTGTCCTCATATTCATTTCTATGCTAATGAGAACTATACCCTTTCAGATTTGTTTCGGTCTTCCAAATAGAAGTAAACAGCAATCGTGTTTTTTTTTTTTTCTTTAACAATATATTTGAGACCACAGGGGATAAAACGTGCAATTGACTCTTTTGTGGACTGTATAAAGCGTAATGCGTATAATAGGGTGTTGTAAAGAAGGCATAAGGATGGTAGGTGCAGAAAAGTCAGCAAAAAAAAGTCACTCGTAAAAGCGTGAGGAATCCCCCAGTAAAGCCGTCTTAAAATACCCTCCCCAGCTGTTACTCAGATGAATCTGCTACCCAGTTCAACAAAAGTCCTCAGTGCCACAAATCACTGCTGAGCAGAGGTTCATAAGTTATACTTTTTAATATCTTTTGTGTCCATGTTCAGTAACTACTTATCTGGGTTATTGTTGCAGTTACCCAGACTATTAGGCACAAGGCATAAAGCAGATCATTCACACCACTCAAGGGCAGTGGTTTTACATGGATGGTACGGACACAAACACATTTATAGTCACTTGTTTATTAGTATGTCTTTCAGCAATCATATAGTAAAATACACAATGAGCAGAGGTACTCTGCTTTCCGCCAAGTGTAGCTAAGCTTGGCAGAAGCACGTAAATATTTCTTGTCTATTTGGAATGTATGGGGGCCAGGAGTTTGCACACACAAAAGTGTCACACACCGGCCCAGTGCAATGGGTGAGCAGCCCCCCTCCCCCAGCGCACAGCTATTCCGAAGGCATGGGATCGGACCAAAGTGCCGGCGCCAGCCAAGCGTTTCCGCCGAGTCGCGGCATTAAAGGACCTTTTCATGCGTTCGCCCACCCTCTGTTGTTGGGCTGCCGATCGCTTCCTGCGGAGGAGAGCTACATCTGCTCAGCTCAGAATGAGCATCCCCCCCCACCCCCACCCCCACATTAACGAGGACGGCAGTGAATTAAAGCGGATCCTCGGCTCTCGATGCTGACGGGTGATTAGGGAGGCCGTCGCGGCGGAGGGCGGCCCGAGTTGAGGCCTTCCTTCCGGCAGGTCTGAAACTCCTTCATCCTTCTCCTCTTCTGTTACCTCACATGCTTTTATTAATCCCAAATGGAAGTGTATTCCTCGGGCCCTTGGCTCAGCTTCCGTGCCACCATATGTCACGGTGACGGTGACAGGGTCACCTCGCCTCCATTGACGCCAACCAGCTTTTGGGGAATGAGACACGGAACTTGAGTCTCCTTTAGCTGCCTAATATCTGCCTACTGCCTATGCTTTTTAAAGTTCCAAAGGCCCCTTTAATAAAGGGGAAACCTTCATTTAAAACACTTCTAATGAATATGCTAGCATCTGAATAGCTCTCTATTATGAGTTTGCTCTTAGCATGCATTGACATACGACTGTCTGCTGGACTGGAGTCACCAGCACAGTGCAATGTCACTTCGGATTCTTCCACCCAACATCGATTTCATTTTTTGAAAAAGAAGAAAAGGTGTGTGAATCAGTACTCACATTTAAGTTATAGATGAATTTAGAGTGAAAATACATTGAACAGATTATGAATTATTATAGTATTTAAAGTCATTTATTACACAGAACATAATGAGAATATAGTAACAACATTAACATCATCATTTTCTTTTATTGTATGTTTTATATAAATATAGAGACTTAAAGTATATATAGATATATACTGTGTGTGTCTGTGTCTGTGCACGTGCGTGACACACACACTATATATTACATAATCCTATTAATCATCCATATCAATCTGACAGGTAGATTTATTACATGTCTATTAAATGAAGAATAATATGACAAATGTGAAAATTATATTTTGAAATATTCTCCATTTGAAATAGTGTGATAGATGTCTTATAGGTTTGTAGAAGGACTAAAGCAGAATCAGGGGTCACTGGACAGTATTACCCAAAGCTGAGGGTACATCAAAGTGTAAGAGAGTAAATAGCACATGTGCAGACGGACTATAACCACGTATGGACTGTGACTGTTGAAGGACTGTAACTGCAGACAAGCTAAAACTGAGGTAGCACTGTACCTGTGGACAGATTGAAACTGCAGAAGAACTGTAACTGTAGAAGGACTGTAACTGTGAAAGGACTGCAGATGTGGACAGATTCTAACTATGGTAGGACTGTAACCATGGAAGGATTGTAAATGTGGACAGACTTTAACTGCAGAAGAACTGTAACTGTGGAAGGACTGGAAATGTGGACAGATTGTAACCATGGTAGGACTGTAACCATGGAAGGACTGTAACTGTGGACAGACTATAATTGTGGAAAGATTGTAACTATGGAAGGACTGAAACCAGGAAAGGACTGTAACTCCAAATGGAATGTAACCACTTAGGGGCTGTAACTCCAGAAGAACTGTAACTGCAGACAGATTGTAACCGCAGTAAGACTGTAACTGTGGATGGACTGTAAACCGGGGAAGGATTGTAACTGCATAAGGACTGTAACCACAGACGGACTGTAACTACGGATGAACTCTAACCACTTAAGGACTGTAACTGTGGAAGGATTGTAACTGCATAAGGACTGTAACCACAGACGGACTGTAACTACGGATGAACTCTAACCACTTAAGGACTGTAACTGTGGAAGGATTGTAACTACATTCTCTATGCAGCTCAGAATCATCCTGTGAAAATCACAGGATCATTGTGCTTCAGTATGTATTCTAAGCATCATAGTCTCTTATGCTATTTTTAAAACTGTTTAAATGCTTTGACGGGGATGTTTTTGTCAATGGACAATGTTAATTATAGAAGGAATTCTTAATTGTGATTCACATTAATCGCTTACTTGGGTATTAATCAATATCAAGCAAGCTTGCTGTTTGCAAGCGAAGTCTTTTGCTTTCCTGATGGTTAGAAAAAACAGATATTATAATTTTAGAAATATTATTTATTTATTCAACATTTTCGCATGTAATTCCGATTTTATACATTAACCAATTTGTTTATGCAAATTAATGAAACAAATTAAAATAAATAAAATGTTCTTTTGTACACTGTCACTTGTCGCTGGGGCTGAACCCTTAAGGGTCTGCCAACTGTAACCTAGCTGTAGGTAAATGTACCTTTTAAGGTACAAAAAAACACTCTGAGGAACAAAACTGTACCAGGGCTTTTCCTGACAGTGTAGTAAACATATGATAAAAAAACTCTCGATCCAGGTCTACTTTTTTTTGGGGGGGGATCCTATTTTGGAGCCTTTTTTGGTAAAAAATATTGCACTGCACTGCTGGAGTCATCTCATTACAAGGACACAATAATTGACAGCAATGCGAAAAACAATTTTGTGCCTTTAGTGATCTGCGAAAAAAAAGATTGATCTGAGCATTTAAAAGATCATTCAAATGCCACCTGTCTCTCTACAAACACAAAAGGCAAAATCTCTCACACTGATTCTCTGCCTCATCTAACATACATGCGTTTTTAAGCACCCGCACTCAGCTGCCAGAACAAAAATGGCTGCAAATACATAAATTAATTTAATTGCCTGTCCATCCACAGATGTGTATCCTAGCTGAATGGGATGTAACAGAAGTGAGTGGGAATTGTAACCCTGCGTCACACCGCGCTGCATCTATCCCTGTGCTGATCTCTTCTGCCCCTGTGCTGATGAATTTCCATTGAAACACAAATGGCTGTGTGCTCCGGACATTAAAACGTCTCCTTTCAGCGGCTGTTGGGGCAGGAAAAACAGTAAGTGTTGATTTAGGTGCTGAGAGACAGCTTTGCATGACGAAAGCCTTTAATAAATATACTTAGAGAATGTTTATTCTTGTGGACGGCATTCTTCCTTCATTGCGCTTTTAGGTCCCAGCTGGTGGAACATCATTCACTGGTAATGCAGGGTGGGTTTCTCACACAGTAATGACAGAACCAACTGCTAGCAGATTCTAGAGCCCTGGGGTCCGGCAACTTCTAAGCACAATTTCACAGTCCTGACAATAGGGTGGATTCCTTGAGTAATGGACATATCTTCCAGAAAGTGTACACGTTAACTTTTTCCTTGAACTAAGCAAAGCATTTACTATCATATA